>OY796856.1:22402500-23002500 GCA_963680765.1 Agrochola lychnidis
AACTAAAATATTAATAATGAATTGAAATTGAACAGACTCCGGGCTACTACTGAGAAATTCCAGATGGAAAATCCAATAACACTTTGCCCGAACCGGGAATCGAAACCAGGACCTCATGGTCAGCCGTAGAGCTTGCGACCAACAGACTAACTAGGTAGTTGCCTCGTAAAATAAGTATTCCAGTTAGGAATGCACCGCATCTAACGGCAAACAAAAGAAGCATTATCTGTTATGTAGTTCTCGCATCTCCACATTAAAAATAAAAGGTTGTAATTAGTCAGCCTACTTGCATAAGTTTTTTTGTCTCTATTATTAAGATCGGTTGAATAAAATTCCTGTCGAATTACATTAATTTTTAGTGTTCCGTACTCAGGGGGTGCCAGTAAGGTCTTATTACTAAGCATTCGCCATCTTTTTGTCAGCCTTTTTGTCACCGGGCTTTAACTTTGCACTAGTATTTTTACAGAATACGTGTTAGATAGTTTAATGTAATAAAAAGAAGGTAAACTGTAGATACGAGTTTTCATGTTATAGAACCCTTAATGCGCGAGTTCAACTTGCACTTGTTTAAGAGTGTTTATTCTGAAAGTTGGCAACATCGCAAATAGATGTCAAATATTTCACTGTTTTGATTAATTTGGCAATATGAAATGTGGCTAACTAGCGAACTAGAATATTAATAATGAATTGCAATTATAACACTGAATTTGATGTTGTAACCGTTTTATATGTAAAAAAGGCATTTGGAAAGTTTACAAATCCTTTTTTTACATCTAAAACGAAATATTCGGTGTTGACCACCCACCGCGCCTGAGCGGTTAATTATTGCATTTCATAATAAATATTTTAGTTCGCTAGTTAGCCACATTTCATATTTCCATACAGTAATATTGCCAAATTAATCAAAACAGGTAAATATTTGACAGCTATTTGAACGTTGCCAACTTTTAGGATAAATGCTCTTAATGTGCCATTTTCCATTATATTTTCGATCAATCCAGCAAAATCAAAAGGTAAACAAGTTTCCCTTTCTATAAATGCTTTGGCACACTTGTGTACCTGTCTCCGGTTTTTTCTGTGTTACGTAATGTTATGAGGATGGGTTGAACAACCTTCTTTACGTGCCATTGCGACCAGTAAGTACAAACTTAACTCAACTGACTTTCTGTTATTGCTTTACTGATTACCCTTTTCTCATTTACCAAAACGTCAAAAATAAACTTACGGTAAGTAATTATTTTAATTTTGTTAATACCTCCGCAAGGCTTTATTCTTTATGTGAGGCTTTGCGTAGGTATTACACAGAATTAAAATAATTACTACCACCACCTTAACAAAATACACTTTTTATTTGGGTTATTAAATCACACACAGAGAAATGCAACAACATTTTTTGTCACCCCTAGCAGGTGCTATAATAAAACATGACAAACTGACTACTTACAATATTTAACTAGGTATCTATACTTCAATGATAGCTCAGCTCCGAATATTCCACAATTAATGGCATAGCAAGCATTCTGCTTCTCTATTCTGCCTCTCTACCTTTTCTCTATTCTGCCTATCTATTTAAGGGGTTATATAATAAATAAATAAATAACCTTCTTAGTCTACTGCTTACCAATCAATATAAAGTAGGCCAAAGAAGTCACGAGAAAACCTCAGTCAAATCTGTTATAATGAGTTTCAAAATGGCTACTATCTTAGAAGTTTAATTTGATACTTTGAATACATTACACACACTTAGCGTAATGTATTCAAAGTATTAAATTAACTTTCTCAAATTCGGTGTTTTAAAAGACACATAGGTATATCGTATCTGCAAAAATCGTTATAATATCGACGTGCGTCTTTATTACAAACCTGGGTATGACTTCTCAATCTTTTTTTTATTTTATTTATATATTTCATACAAAAACGAGTTTTAACGAAAAACAACCCCAATAAGCGATTCTTCAGCAGTTTGGTAGCGTTTAGAACAAAAGTAACCAGAATGCAGGAACCGTTGAGGATCCGGAACGATTAAGTAGGCCATTCAAATATTGCTGACATAATTGCGTTGCGCACTGCGCCAATCAGATCTTCAAAATGACCTGCATCCAACAGTATTTTATATAAAAGAATTATTATAGCTGATGTCGCTACGAGCAACCTGCGCAAAGGCCGCCTATAATCTCGATCACGTTCGGACATTGACATGTAACGTAACACCACATTGAAAGTGAAGCCGTTTTGCTTTCTGACTACCACCGTCCGGTGTCGGCCAAATTATAAACATTACTATATTTAGTCGAGACTGAGTTATCGATAGAAAGTGCTCCTCCTATATTTATGTGAGAATTTTTTACTTTGTATTTTTATTGTGTTTCAACGTAGATCGCTACATATCTGTATAATTATTTCGGTATTTCCAAATAGGGTTACTATAAAAACTTAAAAAATTGTATATTAAAGCTTTGTACCTAACTATAACGAAAACTTGATTTGGGTCGCCCCTATTCACACACTTAACACCATTGCCCAGACCAGACAGCCCAGTATATATAAGAGTGATGAAAAATCACATTTGTATTGTTATTATTTGTTAGGACACAGTAACATATTTACATAATATTGTAAAATAAACAAGGCATTATGCAACTGTATTGTAAACATTGTCTTTGGAATTTTTCTCAGCTATTTTCTATGTAACAGTAGCGAATTCGTTGACCCACAAAATAATGGTGACGTATTTATTACCTATGGTCTTTCTACTTATATGTGTAAGATCGGAATCAACTACTTCCTGGCTGACCTGGATTTAAAAAGATACAGAAATGTCCTATTTGGGGACCATTTTGTGATAGTTATGGCCATGAAGAAGTGTGTCAATTAGTCATTGCCTTCTCTCGTATGTTATAATGAAGTTATAACTGTCTTGATCATCGATTGGACACTAGGTCGATAATAAAACATTCGTAATTTGCAATAAAATGTTGTAACCATTCCTTAACTTGCTGACAATAAAAGTGATAAAACTAAAAACAATGGCTCATGTGTACTGCCAATAAAGGCTCTATTACTTCGTCAAATTATACAGAAGAACCGTCTGCAGTTACAAAAGAGTCTAGCTAAAAGAAAATGCTGAAGGCTAGTATTTATTTATCAAAAGTATTTATTTATCAAGTATTTATTTATCAAGTATTTATTTATCAAATATTTATTTATCAATTAACTGAGTATTCGTCCAGACTCCAGGCTACTGCTAAGATTTCATAATTTAAAAACTCAAAATACTTACACTTCTTTGTATCATTAAAACAAAAGAGTTGTTTCTTAATGAGCTATTCATATCTCACTAATTTCCTTGCTCACAAAAAATACCCGCATATGTATTACTTAACTCTGGATTAAGTAATCATATGACTCAGAGATACTCTACTGGAACTGTTTTGTCTACCGGATCTACGTCTAATCCACAACGCGCGACTACAAGCCAATTTACCTTTTGACACGGTTTTGGCTAGACAGAGACACGAATCGTCTGTGTCTAAAGGAAAGTGTACACTTATAAATTATTGTTTGTACGGTCCGGGTTAAACAATATTCTTGTCCATCGAAATAGGTAACTGTGGTTATCAGTAGGATCACATCCAGCAACATCCACATAGATTTTACTAATGTTGGACATTATGTCATGTAATAATCTTGTCTTCCTAATAAAGTCGCAAGTTGCGCAACACGTCATTTGACCGTATAAATTAAAAAGTTAACAAGTTACGATGAAGTTGGTCGCAACAGTATAACAAACATAGTCTTTTCTAGAGCTAATTATACTTAGTACTGCTTCACCTACTAGGAAACAAACATGAGTTTAAACAAATACATTCACATGTTCTCAAGTTGTTATCACAACGAACGCGGCAGTGCACTGTACCTGCGTATGTTTGACTTGCACTCTGACTTTCACCACAAAGAGCTAAAATTCTGACAGACAAAATGCAATTGCGCAGAGAAAATGCATCGAGAAAATGATCGTACCTAATATTAATTGAATATAGCTGTTATTAAATTGAGATTATTCATTGAAAATATAATTACATTTTCCTGCAATGGTAAAACAATTACGATTAATGTCATGGTTCTTAATAAACCTTAATGACTTTTCGTTATTTGAAAAGTTTCATAGGCTTGTAATTTTACCGCCATATAAATCCTTCAAGAACTCTCCCACTGCTGAAAATTTTATGGACAAGAACTATTCGGGCCTGTACCTTAGCACTCGCTTACCCGTTCTCATGGGACCAAGTAACTTATTTATAGCTTCTCAAAAGAAGTACGTTACGTACGTGTTGCATTGCATTCATATAAAAGTGTTCACATTCACTTAATGTAAATTGATTCGAAGCACAGATTATAGCCATCGGTAACATTCGATTGTGAGATTCAATTTACTGACGTTCACTATTGCGATATAAATCTGAAGAGATGGCACTTCACATGGCATTGCGTATTTGTAATGGCACATCCACTGTATTTTGATGTTGACGATTTAATCGAACGCACCATCTATGTAATGCCTAAGTATGGAAGCCTATGCGTTTTTCTTATTAACCGACTTCCAAAAAGGAGGAGGTTATATGTTCGTCGCGTATGTTTGTTTTTTTTTTATGTATGTCCACCGATTTCTCCGTCAATTGTAGACCGATTTTGAAAATTCTTTTTTTGTTTGAAAGGGTGTGCTGTCGAATTGGTTCCATATAAATTTTATTAACTTTGCTTGGATACTTTTTGAGTTAGCTACAAAATACGTATTTTTTCCGACTTAGTATGTAGATGATATGATAAGTTTCTGTCAATGGTAGCAGGTAGTGGTATTCGAATATGTGTGGGGTAGGTACCACAACTAAAAAGTGAAAAATAAAAACTTTTTACAAAAAAAAAAAAACAACCGACCTCCAAAAAAAAACACTACAAAGTGAAAAATTACTTTAATTTCGGAAGTCGGTGGCAAAAAACGAAAATACAAAACCCAAGACACCGACTTCCGAAAATAAAGTTATTTTTCACTTTGTAGTGTTTTTTTTTGGAGGTCGGTTGTTTTATTTTTTGTAAAAAGTTTTTTTTCTTATTATCGCCATAAAGGTAAAATCATGCCAAACTTATTTTTTTTATAGAGTTGTTATAGAGCTAGCTCATTATTCATCTCGCATTGACTATTTCTACCTACGTGGAATGATGCTATTGATGCTGGCTTTGCATAGAGCACCTAGGCCATTTGGCCAGGTGAAACGATGTTTTCATATACGCAATGCAAATGCATTTCACTATTGTTTTGTACATACACAGTATTGCATTGTTTGTTTGTTTTATACGAATATTCATTCGTCATCCGTACATAGTCTAATGCAAACCGGATGACAAATGATTATATCATTTTAAAACATTTTGGTGAACTGGTTTAAACAGACTACATTGAGTGATATAATACAAAACAAACAATGCAATACTGTGTATGTACAAAACAATAGTGGAGAACTTGTAGCCGGCAGATGAGGGATAAAATTAAAGCATATAGCTATCTGCTGGGTTTTTAAAGTACATTTTTAGACTGAAACAAAACAATGCAACATTGTTTCTGAAATAACTTGTAGCGAAGAAATTACCTCGAACTTAAAAATGACTCTACATTTGCTCGACAGAATCCATTAATTTTTCCAGATTATTCGAAATAAAATTTTCAAGCTAAAATAAGGTTCACGTTTCCGTTTCTTGATATCATTGAGGCCAATTTTTTATTTAGATAGACCAAAAATTTTAGATGAAGTCTTATAAATGAAAGGTATCTAATAATCTAATAACCTGATGATTATTCGAGAAACTGCAAAGTTAAGGCTCTCGTCATCGACGAGGAAAAGTTTAAAATAAATATTAATATCACATGTGTGCAGACCGGACTCAAGAAGGAAAGAAAGTAGTCTACGGTTTGTCTGACCGACAATCCGGTTTGCGATACACGCCCGTAAATGACAGCAGTGTTGCCGCCGCCGTCGGAAACTGCTTCCTTAAGATCGCGAATGTGAGTGTTACTGCATCATTTTTACTAGTGAATGTTACCCCGTTTTGTTAAATTGGATATAAGCGAAAGCTGATTGTGCTAGTATGGTAAAAATCTCATTGTTACAACGCCATGAGTGGCAATTTTTTTAGCATTACCGATTACCTCAAGATTTTCATTCTCACTGCTTGATGTAGGTCGCTCCCAAATGTCGATAACACTTCATCACTAACGTCTTCCACCTACAGTGGTAATTCACGTAAATTGAGTTATTTTAATTCGTTGGATTTCGTGGTTCTTATAATGATTACGCAGTTAAATGGAATTTCCAGACATAGTGTGGCATCAACTGTATCTTCTGGCAGATTGTGACTGCAGATTAAAAGATGTTCGCAGATTATAATGTAACAATTCTTCAAATACGTAACATAAATTACGATGTTTGAACCAGTTAGTTATGTCTATTACTTAACAGCTCACAAGTTATTACTGCTAACGGATTCGACAGTCCTACTTGCGTCACCTTATAAGGAAAAGAGTGTCAAATTGGTAAAGATGGTTAAAAAATATATGTTATGTAAGCACGTAACCTTAATATTGGAATAGGAAATGTATTAGTCAATTCGGGGTCATAACATTCACGGATATCCGACTGGCAATTAATTAAGATTACCAACTGGAAACCACTCTTAATTTGCTTGTATAATAGGAAAATCGTCTATAACATTATCTTAAAAACGCACCGTTATTAAAATATATCAAGAAGGTAACCGCATAGTAGAGAACAAGAATAATCGCACAAAAAGCTCAGCATGCATAAAATAAATGAACAGTTAGAATGAAAAGAAAAATGTATTGAAATTATGGATCCTTGATTATTGAAATTTTGTTACGCAAAATACAGATTTGTTTTCTTTTAATTCCTATTTGGTTCACAAATCACATCGATAATGGATCAAGTTTTCCGTAAAACAAAGTTGGTACTTACAAGTGGATAGATAAGTAGAATACAGATGGTTGAATATTTAACAGTAGTAGTGTTAAGTAACCAGTATTTAACAGTAAATTGTTATAAGCTTTATTCATTTAATAAAAACTCGCTGTGAACAATGAGAGAATTCTTACTTTGATAATTATTTATCCTGTATTGCCATAAGAGGCAACAGGTTTTGTATGATTACGAAACATTACAGAACATCCGTGTACCTACTTGAACCTTTTCTACACTCAAGTTAAGGGAAAATGTTTTCTATTCAAATATTCAAATGTTATAACAGTCAAAGTCAAAGTTGATCAGGTCAGAAAACTCAGTAAATATTTTATATCCATAACAATTCTTATTTTTAACCTACTTCAAAAAAAGGAGGAGGTTCTCAGTTCGTCGGGATATTTTTTTTAATGTTTGTTCCCCGGTTACTCGAAGACGGCTGTACCTATTTGAAAAATCTTTTTTTGTTTGAAAGGGTATACTTTCTAGTTGGTCCCATTGTCATTTGGTCACGATCTGATGATGGAATTTTGGAGAAATCGAGGGACCTCTTCAAATAATTTATGGGCACATCTATAGCGATTTGGGTATTTTGATGAGCAGTTGATATTAGGCTATTGTAACTTAGATAAATTACAAACCAACCCACAAAAAAGGGAAAAAGAAAAACGTTTTTACAAAAAATACAACTGTCTTCCAAACTACAAAGTGAAAAATAACTTTAATTTAGGAAGTCGGTGTCAAAAAAAAAAATTTATCTAAAGACACCGACTTCCGAAATTAAGGTTATTTTTCACTTTGTAGTTTGGAAGTCGGTTGTATTTTTTGTAAAAAGTTTTTTTATATTTATAAAGCCATTGTTTAAAAATATTATCACCCTAAACTCCTACAAGATCATCCTCAGTTTAATTTATTTTTATTTTGTGTCACACGACTTCAACAAGGAAGATAAAATCGGTTTTCGGTTCGGTTGACTCATATGGACACTGACTTTAATTGTCATCAAATGACCATTCATTTGATGACGATTACAATAGTTGCTTGTTTAATGTCATATCATTAAACAATAGTTGTTTATACCAATCTCACATGGTAAGCAAGTCGTCACTATCTTTGTATTCATCTCATTCATAGCATGTTGGAGTAGATCAAAGATCGTACATTGACATCACCCACCACGGACTTTCTACAACCTTTACGACATTCGTTTACCACAACAAATTTTACCTACGCGCAAACTGTGACCGCATTCCTATATATTTTTCTTTTTCCAAATCCCTGAAATTGTAAACGTTTTATGTAAGTGACGCGATATTACGACATAATAATCATTCTTTGACGCCCATTGTTTGAAATAAAAAATGTCTTAA
Organism: Agrochola lychnidis; assembly: GCA_963680765.1. Taxonomy (NCBI): domain Eukaryota; kingdom Metazoa; phylum Arthropoda; class Insecta; order Lepidoptera; family Noctuidae; genus Agrochola; species Agrochola lychnidis. The sequence goes on from OY796856.1 coordinate 22,410,896, forward strand.
AAGGAAATGGTTGGTACGATATGCTATTACGACGCTCCACTGCATTCAAATTGCCTTGTATGTCACTTTTATTGGCACTCTATGCAACCTGTAATTGAACAGTTTCCTTTAAAGTCGCTAATTCTTTAAGTACGTACGCTATGAATTGGTTTATTGCCCTAATTACCAGATAGAAATGAGTGACAAAGGTTTTACTCTATTTTACGATCATGACTTGTGTTTATTTTTCATCCGAACAATGGTTTAAAAGAAAATTTATTCTTTTATTGTCAGCTGTTGAAGAAAAATCTAATACTTACTAGACAGCTTCAATCAAAGGTCACTTCAAAGTGATACCACGGATACAAAGATTTGGATGTCAACTTTTACCTTTTACACGAGAAGAGAGTGGGGTATTCACATTATTAATTTCCCATCGTCAGCCAAATTGTAGGATAGTTTTTTATTGCTATATTAAACTGTTCATCACTGTTCATGAACAGTTTCAGATCCAATAGACACTTAGCTAATTTTATGGTTTTATTGAAGAAACGAACTTTCTTCGTTATGTTCTAATATATTAGACCTACATAACTGCCAAGATTTCTCTAAGTGTCTACAACAGGCAAACAGGAAATAAAATGTTGGTAATTATCGCCATTAAGTCTCAAAGAATGCTGTGTTGTTAAACGTAGTACAGCAAAGTCGTATCTTTCATTTATAATTATTAGCGCATATAGATAGGTATACTCATTACTATTTAACAGCCGTGAAATTGATCGTGAATTGATTATTGTTGTTATTGTCTAAAGAACACGGGCTTTTCTACTTTGTGTAATAATATGCCTTGTAATAAATAAAATGTCATCGTAATGTACCTTCAAAGTTACGATTAATCTTGAAAGTTGCATCTGTGGCTAGACGTACATTATTATGCGGAAGCTCGGACACAGCTTGACCCATTAAAAAAAAAATCAGCCTCTTCAGTGGTCTGTGAATCTAAAGCTATTTTAAAAGTTGATCTCCATGCATCAGTATGTTTCAACATCAACACCCTAGACCATTTGTATGTTTCGGTTGGCGTAGCAGTATCAGCAATTTTCCACATCGACGCCGACGCCGCCACTTTAAAACATAAACTTCCGTTATGCAGTTTTTTTCATTACTTAGCTTCACACTGAGGCTGAGCATCTTTTGGTGTAGGAAGCTGGTACAAAGAAAATAGTTGGAAACAGGAAGACCGGTGGTCGTTGTGCCGAAACATAAAAGAAGGGGATGTTAAAACACGTTTATTGAGATCTTCTTATTTAGAGATAGGTTTTTAACTATTGTAATAACTTGTGTATTTCTCTGCATGCGGCATTCGTTAATTACATCCATAATTAGTCACTTTTCACCTGCTATATCCTCGACTGTTATAGGAAGTGCAATTCAGGCTTTAGAAAGTAACCTAGTTTTAATCAGCAGATCAAAATATACTTTTTTCGAATAAATAAAACCTATTAATGGATAGAGAATAGAGAAATTTTTGTTTACCTACAACCTACGCAATCTTTTCGCCTTGACACAAGAACTTAAGAATTCATATATTATGTCAATAACCTCGAGGCAACGAAATAAGCGATTTAGAAATCGCGTAGCCAAAACAGGTGTGGGGTGAATGTCAAATGTTGGATTTTCAGAGTTAGTGCTCTACATTCTACAAAGTTGAAAAAAAATAATACTGAAGGTCAACAAAAAAATTACTTAGAGCGTAGTAGAAGTTACCTACGATGGGCAAAACTAAAATAAAACTAATATATTTATTTAAAAACCCCGATATTACAAAAATAATTAATTACTCTACAAAAAAATGTCTACAGCTGATCGCTTCCGCTACGAGCAACGTCGTGGCCCCACCAAGCGGAACCATGCAGGATGACGTCAGAGCGTCGCGCGCGCATAAAAAACTTTCACTTTTCTTTCACTGCCAAGGCTCGGCCCGCGGCCGCGCACTGTCGTCATAATCATATTATCGTGCTTATAACAATATAGCTATTGTTTCACATTACCTATTACTTATATTGTACGGGAAATGTGGAAACGATAACGAGCCGTATGATAATGTAATGTTACTGTTTCCTACGTAATTTATTGTTAAAAGTTGTTATGTCGCAAAGAACGGTCATTATTAAAACTGTAGCCGAGCACAATTATTTAAAGTAGCTTTACATGCTGTTGACAATGGTCTAAGTGCTCTGCTCAACAAGTCGTCTGCCTTCTTTGCCACTGAACGTGATGTAAGATTTAGACAAAGCAGTGCCTTTTGTTCTAAATATTACTTATGTCTTATCAGGTTACAGTTCTCTACATTGTTAGGGAATGAAAAAAATCGCCGTTAGAAAATGAAAGGATCTCAAACTAAATATACTACGCTTCAAAATTGCCAAAAACACTTTTAACCAATATCGGTCGCTGTGTCGTTCAAATCAATAATTTTCAAAAGTAAGTTCACGCAGCCATTCACTAACTCTGACTTTCTTCTCCAGCTATGGATCTGCGTGGCGTGCCTGGCGTCCTCGCTGGCCGCCCCGGCGCCGGCGCAGGGTCCGCAGCTGTACCTGGACATCATCGACATGGCCGCCATCAGCAGGATGTCGCCCCAGCAGCTCGAATCGCTTGCTGAAGGTCTAGCAGCTGAAGAGATTATGAGGTATGGCAAATATAAGAAAAAAAGAAATACGTCTATCTTTTGCACAGCAAATTAGGAGCCTAGAGAATTCTAATAATATCCCATAAATCAATCCGGAATAATATCCGGTAATATCCTGATCGTGCACCCTTACTTTTATTGTTATTTGTTGTCACTGAGATTAAATTAAATGGTTAGGTACTGCTTCCATTAATATAATACATTATTTTCGGGTGACTAATATTAAATATTCGTACCTACTATGTATTTTTGTAAAAGAGAACCCTTTTATACAGAGAAAGGTTACGATTTGAACAAATGTTTTACAGTGGTGTAGGTACTTTTTGACCCCAAAAACCACCTTTTCTTGAAGCTACATTTTCTATTTTCTTTACCAGGACGAAGCGGTCGTCAGCCCAAGCGATAACGTCAGTAGTGTCCAAAGCATCATCAGGGCTACAAAGCAAAGTGGGGCTGCTGGGTCAGGCGTCCGCCTTTCTCACGTCAGCCTCCAGTAAGACCAGTGGACATGGGGACGAGGGCCACGGGTATAATTATGAACCGGTAAGATATTGAAAATATCAGGTTAGGATTCTCATAGTAATGGCCTGAAGGTTGGAGTTTATAACGTCATCAGAAACCACGACGAACATCACCGCTTTTTTAAAATAAGTGCATTACATACATGGATTTTTTTAAATTATTTTATTCGATGACAAAACTAAGCAACCATCACACCTAACAGATGACTGATACAATTGCTACATCCAAAATTAGTTTTAACTGTATCCAATCAGAAAAAATCAGCGTTTTTTTCGTCGCTTTGTCGACCATTATCACCTCCCTAACCCTTTTCCAACCTCGCAATTTTTAACTTTACCTACCAGCCCAAACTGAAATTAATACCTAGGTACTCCTTAATTTAACCACATATTTCCTTTTAGCAAGACGAAAAATACGACTACTGGGGGCTGAAGAAATCAATCCTCTACACCCTGTTTCAAGCCGTGAAAGCCATCACCGGTGGAGTGACGATCCTGAAGGGGCAGCTCATCAAGGGAGGTGGTGCGCTCGCTGCCACACTCGGCAAAGTCATCTCGGTGAAGGGAGACGCCGTCAGCAACCTGGGCAAGAAGATCGTCAGCTCCGCTGCGCTTAGTAACAAGAAACCACATTGTGAGTACTGTAATTAACTTAAGTTTTGGGCGCTGATGCCGTTGTCAGTTTCTCTGTCGAGCTTGAAGTTCATTTTTGAAGAATTTCTGGGGTTTAGTTACGCATTTGGGTGTAACCTCCTATTTTTTAAGTAAATACACGGATGATAGGTAGATTTTCCCATGGGTACTTTTGTCATTTTAAATCATCATCGTCATGTTTCTATGAGAACGACGTTTATCTAAAGGTTTCTTCATACTTTTTCTACACGCGAGCAAGCTTCGAGCTAGATATTAGTAACTAAGTTACGTTTAAGTTATTAAGTGCTGATTAAGTTCTGTTATTCATGGTGCTTTTGAAGATGCAGCAGAAACAGCTTGAAAGGAAGGCTTGTACCATAAGATAATAATTAAAACTTATTTAATCTTATTAATAAAGGTTTTTGTGCCACGATCTACAAGCTACTCAACGGGACTTACGAAGGGGCTCAACATAAAAGTACAAATTAATTATAATTAGAACTATGAAATAATGTTACATATTTTATTATGTATCTATTAGGTCAATTGATTGTTATGTCATCTATATGTAACAGTTAATGGAACTTCCCAAATAGATAGCAATTATTTTTATTTACATAATTAGTTTATGTAATATTTGTGTTAGTGGGTTAAACATATTTATCTAATCAATAAATGTTACTATGATCTTAATTACTTGTGTAATAAGTAAGTCAAAGGTTGATGCCCAAACCATCATAGGTGAAAGGGGTCCGTTCCGCTAACACAAATTGATTGCCATACAAATGTTTATTATAAAGAATTGAATAGCTTCGAAGAACACCTTAACGTTCACAATCAATGAAGTTTGGAGAATTGAAGACAAGAAGATGGCTGTAGGCTGTGAAAGATATAGGAGATAAAGCAAGAGCCTTGCAGCCCAGAAGAACATAATATAAATTAAAGATTATATTCTACCTCTGTAACTCTAACTTAGGTTAAGCACATCACTAGATGTATAAGTCAATGCAATATTTTAGAGATTTCTTCGCTTTGTTAAAGGGCCGTGCACGAAATCGACTGATTTTGATCAATTTTGTTCATTTGTTGTGAGAAAGGAAAAAAGAATTTAAACAAAACTATTTGTGATTTGAAAAGTCGAGTTCTTTGTTTTGCATGTGGCTGAAAGGGATTTTTCAAACAAATTAAGTATTCATGGAAAATCACTAATATTCGCAACAAGTTTTCCGTAAAATGACGTTTGATCATTTTGTTACAAGAAACTACTTTTGATTTTGAAAATTAAAAAAAATATCATCAACATATGGTGATATACGGTGGTTTATGGTCTACTTGCATGTGGCTGAACCACTTTATTCAACTTCTATACAAAATGTAACAGAAAAATAATGTTGAAAAAACCTTTTTTTTAACCCAGTCAGTAATGTATTTTTTCCTATTATTTAGCTTACCATATCAAGAAATTTAAAAATCAGACATTATTAGTCTTCAGTTATCCTTGAGATAAAATATATTTTTTTTGTTTTATGATTATACAATTTCTAAATTAAGTAAATTAAAGGCGAAATAAACAATATTTTCGAGAGCGCAAACGTGATAGAACTATTAACAGGTGTTGTGACTGACACGAATGATTTAACGCCATGAAAACTGTACTTTTATAGTCGGAGAAACTTAATCTTTCAATTATTTCAAGATTTGTTATAATTAGATGAGTAATTGACAAAAGAGGGTGTTTTCGTTCACGGAGCTTTAAGATATAATTACAATCCTCCTTTTTCTTTGTTTGCTCCTTTTTTATTTTTTTTATTACTGTTTTATATTTCCTGTGCGTGTCCCAAATAAAATGTGTTTCTTTCTTTTCTTTCTTTAACTGTATACTCAAAAGAGTTTTCAATAGCGAAACCTAAAAAAGAAGATGTATAAATAGAAAGAGCTAGTGAAAGAATTGTATTGAAATTCTTTTATTGCAGAGTTTTGTTTATATTATACGCTGTTAAATTAAGTATAGTATTTTCATTATTTACACCGAATTTTAAAAATAAGCAAGTAACGCTACGTTCATATACCTTTCACATTACTCAGGCTATTCAATGATTTATTTTATATTATAACTCAAAGACCGGCTGGCAGATAATGCCTTGGTATTTTGGTCAACCTTATTTACATTACAACCATTGTCCATAGACATAATTAATAAGTAATAGGTAACTTAGAACCAATTTTATGAATTTAAATGTTTGAATAATAAACAATTGTTTGTTAAGCTGTATTTAGTGATCTCTTTCCTTTGTTTATATAAGATTGGGTACCTACTCATTAAATCCCTCGCTCCTACAATTTTAAAGTAAATAATACTGCTAAGGGTAATTAAAATGTTGAGTTGATTACATTTTAACCAGAACTAAATAATTCTAGAATTATAATGAATATCTAACTACATAATATATTGAATTCACATAAGAATTTGCTTAGGTATCCATTGACCTCAGCACGCTTAGCATGACCACCGTAGTAACGAGTTTTGTCGACGGAAGAATAGACAAAATGACAGATAAACAATCACAATCTGTCATTTTGTCTATTCTTCCGTCGACAAAACTCGTTTCTACGGTGGTCATGCTACGCGTGCAGTACTGCACTTTACATTAAAGGCAAATCACATCAATGACTCTTTCCAAAAACACAGTGACGTATTTTGACGCTATGTTATGTTGTAGGTAAATGAAAGGGAATAATGCACCGATATTCTTATCTACTGTATTTTTCTGAGTATTCCCCAAGCAAGGCTAACCACAAATTATGTTGATAACCCACTCATTTAAATACCAAATAAACGTCACTTATTTGTTAAATATTTTATCCTGTAAACTGTTACGTAACATGTGGGAATTATATCAGTTTCTTTGGGGAAAACTGGATGTTATTTTCAGGTGTTATCTAGTTGAGCTTGATGAGGTCATGACAATGAGGTCGAATACATTGATTAGATACCTATACGTGGGTAGTTGCCATGGGAGTATAATAGAAAATTATTTAATTTATCTATTGTTACGTTACTTTCGGGGGAAAACGGCATCAATAAGCTATAATGGACAAAAAAATAAAAGCTTAGTTATTTAAAAATAGTGTTGGTTTAGTTTTCCATATAAGACAAAGTACCTGGGCGACCGAGCTCTGCTCGGGTGGAAATAGATAAACATATCGTCCGCAGGTATACCAACTTGGTATCACATTACCGAGGCGGTGAAAATAGAGAAAACGAATTTTCCCAGATATGATTTTTCGCCCCTGTAAACCTATATATTGCCACGTGCATTGAAATCGTTAGAGCTATTTTCGAGAACATGATTACAATTTTTTTTTTTTTCTCCTTATTTTCACCCGAGCAGAGCTCGGTCGCCCAAAGCTTAGAACAAGATGGCTACCTTAGAATAATGACATGGCAGTATGGAATTAGAATGTACATACTATACATGGAATTAGTATGAACTTTCCTATACTATTAAATGGGGGATTAATGGGAGGAATACTCGAAGCGCACCAACTTTGAAACGCACCAAATGAATCGCAACAAAAGTATTTCTCGAAACGCACCAACGATGAAACACAGAGAAGAGCATAAAGGATTTGTAATAAATGATATCGATAGACGTTTTAAAATTCAACTGTCCTAATTGTTTATTTATTCAAACTACCAGGAAATTAGAAATGAACTGGAAGTAGCTGAGGGCGTCATTGGGTTGCACCCAATGACGCCCTCAGAATGACCTTCCAAATTTCCTATGAGGATGAGAAAAGGCGAGTAAGGGACCAAACACTAAAAGCGTTTCCCATCATTTTCCAGCGACAGCGGTATACGGGCCGCCTCCGACCTCGCACCTGGAGTACGGCCCCCCCAGCGCGTACGGCGCGCCCACTGCGCCCGCGCACTTCACGGCGCCCTCCGTGCCCACAGGCTACGCCTCACACAAGTTCCCATCGCAGCTAGACGGTAAGGACACTCACTTGTTATATTACGAACTTACGACAAATAGTAGTAGGCCGCGTCCTAACCGAAAGCGACTGTTACGCGAGTAGGCGATCGTCGCGCTCGTTAGTATGAATATGACAAACTCGTGCGATCAATCAAATCGCGTAAGTAAGTGATTATTTGGGTAAACGATTGAGTAATCACGTATTCGGGTGACAGTCACTTTCTGTTAGGACGCAGGGGCAGTTTGAAACGATTAGGTTTCAATTTTATATGGTCGTTGATGCTGAATAGGTAGTGAAATTTCTTTTAGACTCAGAGAAATTTGTTGGATTTATCAAAATTTAGACAAATGGAAAACCATTTTTTAAAATTAAATAATGAATATTTGCTTTATTCGCCGATGACTTTAATAGTTTTAGTTAAATAATCATCAGATAATCAAAACAGCAATTAATCTGACATAGCTCTTATACTAAGAGCAATGTGGTTTACATAATTTAGGCCAATGGCCAAAAAAATAAGTGACATGACTGGTTTAATCATTTGCCAGTCGTGATTTCAGACAAAAAATTATAACTGACTGTGACTACCAGTTATGTTTATGAAGAAAATAACAAGAATGTCAATAAAAACAACTACTCCGTATTATGTAAGATAATAGTCTAGGAGCTTGTACGCATTATCGTAAAAGTTGTTGCGCAAACATTCGTTAACTATGGAAAAAAATATTGTACGATTGTCAAGAAATATTTAATTAGGTTGTCACAATTGTGTTTTTTTTTTTTGTTATAATGAGAGTAAAGTTAGTCCGGATTTGAACGATGGGTGGAGTTCAGGAGGTTTTAATATTGTTTACAAGACTATGTAATGAAAATCTCGTCGACTGGCAATCATATTCCAGCTGTTCAATTAATTTAATTAATCATGAAAAGCCTAAATAAAAAAATAATGGTCTTATAAACAAATTGACCTAACAGCAAAACAACATAAAACGACACTTTAGTAAAAATATATTTATCAAATTAATGATTAAAATATTCACAGCAACTATGGAAGGATCTTTGATCCAATCTATACCAATATTATAAAGAAGAAAGATTTGTATGTTTGTATGTAACGAATAAACTTAAAAACTACTGGACCGATTTGAAAAATTCTTTCAGCAATGGATAGCTACATTATCAGCGAGTAACATAGGCTATATTTTATTCCCGTACTCCCACGGGAACGGGAACTACGCGGGTGAAACCGCGTGACGTCCGCTAGTACATAATAAAGTACTGGGCTTTCCTGGCGCCTACTACTAAATCTTCAAACAATATTACCTAATGCGATCAAGAAATCATTACAAAATCAACACATCACACAAATAAAAATACGCAAAGTAGAACATATCTGTTATCTGCAATCTATTGCGCAATGAGACCGGTCAGAAGTCCCGATTCACCGGAACTAAGAGGTTACATAAGATTCATATAAAACGCATGATGCTTACACAACTCGACCGGTGGTAGTCATGAATACTATCGTGGGAGCAATGTGCTGTAATTATAATGTTTTGTACGTAGCGTGGGATTAAATACAGAGTAACAACGGCTAGATAAGATGGGATTTTGCTACCATTTGGCAATGACAGGATAGCAAAACGAAATAGTAAATAGGCTTCGTCAAGTCGGACGTGCAATAGGTTTGCTGATCAAACCTTAAGACGCGGATATCTGCCAATGGCCTTGAGTGGTTAGCTTGCGTGTTCTGTGCTGAGTTCACGCAGCGCGTTCTACATCCAGCCGGTAAAAGGACTTTGTACATAAAACAAAAAGTATTGTTTACTAAAAAAAAAAAAAATATTATCTTTAAAATGGTGAAGGTTTCAGAAAAATATGTTTGATAGTTTTTACATGATTCTCAGTTTTTCATCTGCGCTTTACAAATTAATTACACTATTGTAATATAAACATAATCTAAAAAATTCACAGATTAAGTTATTAAGAAAATGCTCTTACTTAGCATATGTTTTTTTCCAAATAATTAACACTACTCGTTTAGACGTGATCTTTAGTATGAAATCGCCAGTCGCCTTAAGTTGCCGTAAGAAAAGGTTACAAAAACTTATCGTTAACAAAACAATGGTGCTGATTCCCTTGTTCACAAATTAAACTAAATTTAAGTTCAGTGCATCTTTTTCTTTCTATTTCATTAAGAAAAGGACAGAAGATAAATTTTAGTTTAGTCCTGTCAAATTAATCAGCGCTTGACGTAAATTGAAGTAATTTTAGTCGGCAATTTTTGAATCACGTCTAAACTTGTATGGAGAGTGACAGGCGTTGATTAATTTGACAGGACTAAACTAAAATTTATCCTCTGTCCTTTTCTTAATGAAATAGAAAGAAAAAGATGCACTGAACTTAAATTTAGTTTAGTTTGTGAACAAGGGAATCGGCACGATTGTCACAAATGTGGTTTAATAAAAAATGGACATAAAAGTAAGAGGAATAAATTAGCAGCAAATTAAAGTATGAAATTCAATATGTTAAGGCAGTATCTATTTAACGTTTATGACTAGTTAATAAAATATTTCAGATAAAGTAGTTACTCAGTCATAAACGTTGACACCGAGCGCCAACTATTAATACAAGTAAGTAATCGTAAAACAGTTATAATCATTTTAATTGCTATTTAGGTTGACTTATTTTCAAACACGAACGATTTGATGATGCATATATTTTCGTCTATAGGTTTATTACACCGAGGACTTATTAGCATAAAGTTCGCAACCATAGTTTAGCTTACATACAGAAAATATGTGAGAAGTGAATGTGTGAAAATTTGACTTGCTGTTTTAGTCAGTGACGCAATAAAATTACTATTACACTGTCTGGTACATCAGGTTTATGTGGGTAAGTAGGAAATGTCTAAATGAATCGAAACTAGATACTAAATGAATATGAAAAAAAAATCTTTATGTATGATTCAAAATAAATATTGACTCGAATTGTTTAGATACTACAATAAATTGTTTCTCTAAATATTGACAGCTTTACAAAATGGTGCATAAGTTTGTAGACTTCTTTTTTAAAGATTTTTGAATTAACTAAATACTTTCTTGCTATAAATTCCTAAATATAAAATTCGAAAAAAAAAATAATTGCTGTTTTACGTTAGTAACATTACCTGGTTTACTTAGTGGTATTCTTTGATTGAACTCTAAGTTACGATCTTCCAATTACGAACCTCTTACAACCTAGTTCTTATCACTCGTTATATCAACATTTAGTGTTTCATCTAGGCCATTATTACATAAACTCTATTTCCTGGGCTTGCGTAAAGTTTGACATTTATCGTCTATATCAGCTTCCTGCATTTCGATTTTATTTGTTTTATTCATGCCCAGTGGAATTTTTTCCATTTAAGGTCTTAATATTAAAATAATTATGAATATTGTTCTTAATATGTAAATTCAGCCGACATTTTGTTATCTAATAAACAGTTTCTCTTCCGGGAATTAGATAATTTTGTTGAATAAAGATAGACAACCATTAATATTTTTCTACCGGTTAAATATGTAGAAACACAAATTAAAATGAAATTAAATTAATTATCTAATAACAGAACATTACCTACAGCGGCTGCAGCCTTAAAGGGAAACCCTCTTTAAGGACCCTCTTTATTATAGTCACTCTGTGTCAAATCACTTTACTCGCTTTGATTTTCTATATAATACCTAGCTGGTTATGCTAATAGATAGATAGAAGATAGAATATTCTTTATTATGTACACCATAACCACCACCACCATATTTTATTCAAATAATTTATTAGACTAAATCTCTAGGTACTTAATTTTATTATTTACTTGTAGGTTATATTACTTTTCGCACTTGCCCAACACGTCGAGCGTATGTTAGGTTAAATTAATACGTGAAGTAGTCAATTAAAAGAACATGAGGTAATTCTAAGCAATAAATTACAGTTTGTCGATACCCAATTTATCATGACTGAATTATTTAGGATGCTTGTTCCTTACGTAACTGACACCTAACGTTTATCATCCGCAGTCGGTAAAACTGCCAAAAAGGTCGCATTCGTTCAGTCACCTTTTGTTTGAGCAGACTTTTACTTTTGGCAACAATTTGTACTTGAATATATTTAAATTTTAAATACCATAACTTTTGTGCTGAATACGAAATTACTTGTTCGGTATGGTAAAGCAGTGTTTAAAATTGCAGTTATTTAGGTTGGGTCATGAATTGTTATTCGTCTCGAATCTTAAATCTTGTGTAATAAAATTCATCTTAAAATTCAATATAATCAAAGGCCAAACGTTGAATTCTGTAGAAAATGTTGTAACTACTTTACCAGATTCAAGTATTGGGGAATTTCTTACTAGATCGAAGTGAAATGAATCATCTATCAAAGAAGAAACGATTCAGACATCCGATTTCACATGATAGAATGTTTAAAAAAAAATGTATGTTTGATATCAATCTTGACAGTCACTGAATTCGTTGCTAATATGCATATAATTATTTAGCTCAGGGCAAACTGATCGGAAATGACGAGAGAGTTAGAAACTGAAAGATGATAATATTTTTTAATAGGTGATTTGTTTTGTTGTTAATTATAATTTGTTCATGGGAGGTAAATGTTAATGATGTAGATGGCGATTATCATTGGTTACTAAATTAGAGAAAGTATGACTTTTTAGTTTAATCCAGTTTTATTTGCAGAGTGTTTGCAGTAAGTATTTCTTTCGATGCACGATGAAATCGATATAAGAAAGTATCATTGATAATTTCTAGTGCAATGGTTTGTAATATTATTTCGCACACTTTTTATCTAAATACTATCGAAAAGACTTATACAAGTATCAACTTAAATTACAATAATTCTATTGTTATTGTTATCAACATTTTATTCAACAAAAAACGGGATCTCAGCTTAAAATTCTTATAATTTTATGTACAACTTTATCGTCCAGACACTATGGAGTTAACGCCGAAGACGACTATCGATTGATTGTTTTGTCACAGAATCAAGAAATCTGTTATTTGATATTTGAATTTCTTTTTTCAGAAATGATAGTGATGTCTTCAGTAGTAGATGCTGTTTCAGAGGAGCCGATGCCCATGCCCTCAGAGGACCTATTGTATCACTATTTTGACCTAGTCAATGAATCGTGGTAAGAATAAGTTTCAGTCTTCTTGCCTGTTGGCACTGTGTTTCTCTACTTAAGCTTCATTTCGCTTTGAATTCTTGAAGACAGTTTAGTAGGCGTTTGGCTGAGTTGTGTTTTCAAACTTATTTATGAGTACTTTACTGTTGGGATCGTTTATTTTAAAAGTAACGATACTAATTCTCTGGAAATTAAAAGTTTATAAAGTAAACGCTATTTAGTGAGCAATTTGGATTCTTCTTTTGGCTATGTGTTATTATAGCAATTCTTCTTTTGTGTTCTCTTCTTATTAGTATCGTCTTCTAGCAGGCTCGCACACATTTTCTCTTTTGGCACTCTTAAGCAGAACAGATTTCCTGACATTGTCGCAAAGTGTTCTGCAATTGTAAAACTATATTATAGATTATGAAGAACATCCTGCATCTTGTCGACCAAGTGGTGTTTATACAGGACTTGGAGGTGTCGACGTCATCAGTATTGGAAAGTAAGAAATAAATCATTAATCTGCACTCGAGAGCAACGATTAATCGACATAACTCTTCGGCCACTGCATACCTTTTACTTTTCGTTTATATCTATCAACCGCTTCCTAAACTGAAGATATTTTTGAATGACTCTTTTTTATAAAAGGAGCATTTTAGATTCTCATTATAGTCCTTGATTTCAAACAAAATTTTGTCTTTACCTTGAGCCTAATGTCAAACCTGGTATTATGCTTATTATCTACAAAACGTTTGGCATTCATTGGTCCGTCTCCATGCCCAAAAACCGCAGCGAAGTCCTCACCTCATTTACATAAGACTTTCCCTTTCAAACGGAAATAGACGTTTTACATGACGAAATAACTCAAAACACTTGACAGACAAATAACTGTGTATGTGATTTTGTAATTCGCCTAATAATTTTCAGTTTGGTGGCTATTGCAATATCACTCTGAACACAATATAAGGAAGATTACAACCATTTTCAATTTTGTATTTTCCCATACTTTGGGGAAACAATCTTCTTTCATTGTTTGGCTGTGTCAACTTTACTATACCAAAAATTATTTGGTTCTCAAATTTCTTCCGGGTTTAAAGAGGTTAAGATATTTCTCAAGTCTCATCATCTCGTTACTTCAATGTTGCACTAATATGGAAGAACAAATTACTACATTCTCTATTTCATTTCGAAATTACATCTAAACACCTAAGACTCTTTGGAATGTTTTTCAAGCGTGACTTTCCATCGTTTTTTCTACACTGTTTTGCAATAGAAGTTATCTTCAAAACTATTGACCTGGACAATTTCCGAGGTAAATATAGAATAGCTAAATGTTAACAAAAGACCTATTTAGAAACTATCTCTGTTCAAAGATCAGGGAAGTGCAAGATGTAATAATGTAATATTCCGTAACATTTAAGGAAGGCATACAATGCCCGTAACTTAGTAAGGCGCGCCTTTGGGTGACTTTCAGTGAAAGTGTATTATGTCACGGATCCAGCCGGGCCGGTTGTAACTGTATGATCATATGATACATGAGCGCCACGTGAATTCTCTCAAGTTATCCTTTACATTGCATATCGCCGATGCAATAGTTGTTGCAACTTCGAAAAATGAAACATTAGACTGACGGCAATATACACAATAGCGCAATATAATACCATGTCAGTGAGACATGATTGTTGCACATTATTACTCATTGTGCAGTGGTGTGAACGTCTATTAATAATCTGGGAATTTAATATCTTTAAGGTCCCAGAATTTAGAATCTTGATTAAATTAGTCAAGTTAATGTTACTAATAAGGCGTTTGTTGAATCATATCTAAGCACTGCTGAGAATTTGATAATGTGTTGTACAAAATAATTATGATGACATTGTTTGTCGACCTAGTTATGTCAGTTAGCGACGACGTATAGCTGATGACATCATAAATAACAAATCCCATAAATATTTGTTATTGAATAACGGGATTTTATGAACATAATATGATGTAATATTATTTGATTACATCATAATCATTCTCGGGTCAGCGCAACTTGTCTTTTTTTTCCCGTATTTGTCTATTAGTCGTCATCTCATTTGATTACATCGTAATATGAAATGTTTCACTTATTTTTAAAACACAATTTAAAAAAAAACCATCTAAGTGCGTCTCGGACTACGCGCAATGAAAGGTTCCGTAGTTGGGATGAATTTGTCCCAAATACAAACTTAACATTGTAGTTGAAATACATGTTCTCCCATACATTCCAACTGCAAATGTAAGTTTGTACGCACAATGTTTAGAGATTTACCATGTTATTTTAAGACCATAGACTTCTTATAGGTTTTTCTGTAATCTATGAGTAAAGAACCATTCTCTGTAATTTTTTCAAAATTTTAGGCTCAGTAGTTTCGGAGATAATGGGGTAATGGTCAATTTTCATCGAATTTCTTAAATATCTTTAAAATAATTTATTTTAAAATTATTTAAAAAAATTATTTAAGATCCTCGCAACAAGCCCTTTCATTTGACAAGTCACACAGTACTGTTAGCAAAACTTTTTTTTAAATTTTCTTGTTTGCCCCCCAAAAATAATATTCAAAATTCATTTATTTACGTTACACGTTCGTGTTTGAGTCACAGAAATACATATGTGTACCAAATTTCAACATAATCGGTCCATTAGATTCGGAGCAAATAGGCTGTGATAGACGGACAGACAGACAGGCAGACAGACACACGAGTGATCCAATAAGGATTTCGTTTTTACCTTTTGAGGTACGGAACCCTAAAAACTTCCGCTTTTCAATTAACAAAATTTTAACCTCCACCTGATTATGACGTATTCAATTAACTCTAGACAGTGCCTTACTTCCTTATCGTATATAAAATAAAAATTAAATAATCAATCATCAACTCAGTCATTGCATAACACCTTTCAAACAACATTAACTTGAACGTCTAAAAAATTAAGCTCTTTTCGTCTAACTGACCGTTTTGCGTCTAAACAGATTATGCAATAGCGAGCAAAGAAAAAAATAGCCGAAATAACAGAGCCGACAGACTATCTATCATTTTTGTGAAACGTTTACGGTGTCTTCAAAGGATGTTACATTAAACGCTTAAGGTTCTTGCGTTACTTGACAAATTATACAGAAATGTGGAAAAATAATACCTTAGCCTAATGTTTCAGTTGCTGTGGTGAAATAACTTAGCTAATAACGGTTTTAATGAAATATAATGCATGAGTAGATTTGTAGTACAAATAAAGCATTCATAATAAAAAGTAAATGTGCAATGTGTACTACTTGTACCTACGTTTCCATTTTTTTTAAATATCATTAAAGTTAGATGTAATGCTCGCGTAAGAAAACATCAAACACCATTTACGTTTAGATCACCTACTTACTATTTGTAAGTTTTATATCAAATAGGCAATCAGTGCTTTTACTCGCCCAATATCTTCCTACATTCCAACCACGACCGCCATTGACATTTCATTGTGTAGACTACAAACATACGCATAGCAAAAATTACCCAAAGTTAACCTGCTGTGGTCACGGGAGTAAGAACCGAGACCACAGAACTAGACCTGTCATATTCTGTACAACTTTCAACCCATGTAGGGCTTGACATTTTACAATAATCGACTGTTGACGCAGTCATCACTTTCACGCATCATGTATGAAAGTAGCTAGATTGTGAGAGGGGAACATCACGCGGTGTATGAATGTGATCATGTGTCATAATATTGAGTACTTTTCTTTTACTCTTTTAATCAATTTATCACTTAGCCAATGGCACGTTGTGATTGGATCGAACCTTAGTGTCAGTTTTGTCAGTACAAATATAGTTTCTTATGAATGACAAGCTGCGCCCCGCGGTTTCACCCGCATAAGTCTCGATCCCGTGGAAAAAAAAAAAAGAAGTATCCTATGTTCTTTTCCAGGGCATCACCTATATATGTGCCAAATTTCATCCAAATCCGTTCAGCCGTTTTAGCGTGAAGGCGTAACAAACAAACTTACTTTCGCATTTATATTAAGGATTAAGGATTATTATATAACTAGCTGCGCCCCGCGGTTTCACCCGCATAAGTCTCGATCCCGTGAGAAAAAAAAAAAGTATCCTATGTTCTTTTCCAGGGCATCATCTATATATGTGCCAAATTTCATCCAAATCCGTTAAGCCGTTTTAGCGTGAAGGCGTAACAAACAAACTTACTTTCGCATTTATAATATTAAGGATAATAGTTAGGATGTATCCTATCTTTAATGTTCTTATTACTGTTTGTTAATTAATCAATATTTCATACAAGGAAAACAGTTAAAGTTTTGACCGTTTTGCACCTTATTGTCAAGTATATTGACCGATGTTGTTATTACCATACGCACAGTTTAAAGATAACATAACATCACGCTTGCTTTCCGAAAAGGGTTAGACAGAGGTGTACCTACCTAATAATGCACCCACGTTTCGTCAGTTATATTTAAGTCCCATGTAACAGGGGGCGAACCAACGTGAATTTAAAGATCTTTATAGTAATATGAGTATGATAATAAGATATGCTGTAATGACAAAACTCATGCATATTCTTGTTTACGAGAGCAATTATATAAGTTTATTATTTTTATGAAAACTAAACATTTCCGTATCGTCACTCTGTAAAATTACCCATTCCAGTGAGAGTCAGTTTGCGAGTCTGCTACAGTAAAAAAATATTTACGATAATATTATTCCTACGTAACTTGTTATTTAATTATTATCGCATGGGGCTTATAAAAGTCTAAGAGTTAAACATAAATAAAACAAATAACGATTTATCAAAAATGCTTGGTAATTCGGGCATTATTTTGAGAACCTTCTTCGAGATAAATCGAAAATGCTGTACCGGTCAAATACATGGGACAGGCGGCCGGCAATGTTAGTATAAAAGTTAAATATAAAACTATATAACTGTCGTGTAATTTAAAAATGGAACGAACTATTTACTTCGATACATGACAACCAAGAAGGAGAACTTCTCAAAGATTTAATTTAATATTCGATTTGCCTTGCAAATAGAGCTGTAGTAAAAAGAAACAAATGAACATATTGGCGCGTGAAAACTTATTCATCAGTGATTCTGGAATTTATAATTAATTTACTTAATTTGAATACTAATATCTAGGAAAAAGTATTCAATCCTATTAGCTAATTTGCTTATAAGTTACTTAATATGAGTTTGTAATTTAAGATCTTGGTTCGTTATTTTGTTATCTGTCAGAATTTACAACGACCTAATAAACCGACCCAGACCCAGACACAAACGAGTACAGATGGTGAAAAAAAAAAAGAAACAATTAGTTATTGCGATTTACAGCATACGTTTTGTTAAAAAAGTGCAACATGACAAATTACACTCATTACCATTACAGTTGTCTGTCTCTTCATGAAATTCTGTCGCGAACGACTCGTCAATGACAAAGAATGTCGGAAAGAAATCCGAATGCATTACTATTGTATTCTTGTTTCGTTATTGCATAACTCTTACCCAAGTGCAATTGCTGCTGCAGTGTCAGATAAAAGTGTCATTATTTGTTCAACATTATTAGGATTGTTAGTGAACTCATCAGATGTAAAATGTTGCGTCATTTTACTGCAATACAATCTTTGAGTTGCGACATAAAATTTTATTAGTCATCATTATTTTGTGCGTTGTAAAAAATAAATAGAGTGTGACTACTTATTTTTTATTGCAAGCCGCCGAGTAGAAATAGAAAAAGTTTATTGTCCAGGTAATACTGTAAGCAGATTTTCAGGTGAACACCAAGTTGAGACGACACGAGTGGCTTAAAATATTACCTATAGCTAGGTTACAAAATATTATTTACCAGTGAGCCCCAAAACTAAACAGTAAGGCTGTATTGTAGATACGGTTTCACATTGTTTTCATGAATTAACTGTAGTGAAAACAACAATATCAGCTTATGATATTATCAAATTGCAAAGCAAGGATAGTCTCTTTTCATTTAGATAAAATTAATATCCTATTGCTACACCTCTGCCTAACCCTTCGAAGATTACTGGCGTGATGTTAAGTTATGTAATTAATATCCAATTTCAGACCACTATGTCTAAGTTTCCTCATGATGCTTTTGAGGATATGGAAGTGCAGTCTTTGAATCCATATTAAACAAACTGTCAGAGAATTATTTAACCGGTTAATTAATTTTAGCTTTTAGCTGTTCATCTACAAACACGCCATCTACTTAGGAAGAGATACGACTGTCAAGTTTTATCTTACATATCAAGTCTTTATTGAAGTATACTTACAATGTTGTAAATACAGTATGTAAACTTACGTGATTACACTCATTGGGTATACTTAGTTTAGTGCAAGCTCTTTGAGCTAGGAACCAGCAAACATTATGCAAATAGCTATTATAGAGACTTTTCTCTAGACTCTACACAAAATTGGGTTTTGTAATTTGACCTACCTAAGCTGCATTTGAAAGTTTCTTCAAGGTTTTTCATAGTAGGTATAATATAGTTATGACTGGTTGAGAAGGTACTTTAAGTTTCATTAAACTGATTCTTATATACTTAATACACAAAATAACAAATATATATAAATCGACAAATATAAAATAATATTTAAAAAATTATTTTTATGTCGATTATATAAAATAATATATAAAAATAATCTTTATGTCGATTATATCAAATAATATTAAAATAATCTTGATGTCTATTATATAAAATGTTTTTTTATATAATCGACATAATTATTTTATACGATTTGTTGATTAGAACTAATAGAGGGATCCCCAAAGTGTTTAGGTACTTGCACGGAATAGGATGTATCTATACATAATAAATAAAAACTATAGACCGTAGAGCTAGTATTTATGCGTGCAAGTTATCACGTGTGCCAATGTTCAATAGGTCTTTAAATTTTACAGATAGTAGCTATGAATCAGTTGGGCATTGTTAAATTTTCATCTCTCATATTTAATTTTAAGAATAAAATAGTTTGAGCAGTTTTCCTCTAATCAAATACATGATGAGGTAGACCTACAAGGGTATTTATAAGGCGACGTAATACCTTCCATACGTAGAGGTAAAGTTTCAGGGATTCTATCTATCATCTATCACCTATCATCATGATCATGGTTTTGTTATTGTTACTAGTAATTAACTGTTCATTTACCCCGATGGTCCTAGTTTATCATTTATAACTGCCAATTACGGCTTTATGTAAGCGGGCACGCCCTTTATGTCTGGAGGCTTTTATATAGATATTTAGTTCTTTTTACGTTTAGTTTTTTTTTTTTTTAAATATTGCTTGAGTATAGTTCTCGATGTTTTTGGCTGGTATATTGGCGTGTGCTAGCTGGCATATGGCCTATAATTTATCATTTGAATTATGTTTTGTGTTGCATAATGTAAGTTATTTTGAATACTATTGTATAGAATCATTTTTTCTAACTTGAACAGACAGCTGTGCTGCTGGGGAGTTTGTTGCGCCACTTCTTCTTCCCAGCTAAAGGCACTAGGAAGTGGTGAAGGGTGGGCGTTTTTGGGGGACTGTCTTATGTAATTTTGACGTTCGAAAAGTGCTGATTCTCAGCCTAGTTTGAATAAATGACTTTTGAATTTTGAATTTTATCGAATCTTGAATTAATGACAGGAAAATTATTATTTTATAATAATAATCCATTTAATTCAGGCGACGCAGACGCCCATAAATAAATACCTTAAACCTAATCATACATATTTTTTAAATTATAATAACAAGTAATTATTGTACACGAAGTGATGACTGTGTCGGCGTCGTGTTGCGCTGCGTGGTGTCGCGTAACCTTTGTCGGTACGTCACACCTATCGGCCAAAACTCTTCTTTCATGAAGGTTTCTAGGTACTAAGTTGGCGCGACTATGTTATGGCGCGACTTCAACTTCTCCACTCTCAAGGTCCATTTGGTCTCAGTAAAATAAAGAATATTCCATAACAATGAAAATTAAAAATAAACATGTGATAAAATGTATCTACGAGATATCATTTTTTGGGAATAGCGGAATATATCACGTGTACATGGGGTATTATTTTCAGATACCCCTGGGCATGAGGAATCTATTATTTTTTATGACGTCATTATTTGGACCAACCTATATAAATAGTTTTCGGAAAATAAGTAGGTACCTACCTTAGCAATTGCTCTATTTTCGAGCTATCTTCAAAACAAAGATAATCAAGAGATCCGCATTCAATTGAGATGTTCATAGCAAGCCAGTCGACGAAACGGCACTTAATTTTAAAACGCGACGCACCGTAGCGTTACAATGCCCTACTAAATAATGAAGATACAAAAATAATTTATACTTAGTAGGTACATCAGTAACTTATTCTGTTGATGCAACTACGAAACCAGTCTTTGTTCATCTGAGAATTAGAGTCTGTTTCCTGTGATAACCGAAAACAGTCGGTTTCATAGCATCATAGGCAAATCAATTTATTTTAGCCATTCATTTTGGTATTAGCTGCATTACCTACTGCCACTTCAGTTTAGTCTTTTTACACTTCACATCCAGGGCTGGTAAACTCTTTTTCTTTTGGATCGAACTAAGGCCACGCGCATTTTGGATGCGTTTTCGTACGAATTTCACTCGTGTGTACGAACACGCACGAACGATCCCTTCTTTCCAAGTACCAAGGGAGCACGCAGACTGGGTCATACGTATAGTTCCGACGTCCGAAAACAATACGAATTTGTTTGGATTGGTTCTATTTGACGGAGAAAAACGTCTCCAGTGTGCGCACTCAATTCGTACGACCATGGTCGTACGTGTGAAATTCGTACGAAAACGCATCGAAAGTGCGCGCGGCCTTCTTGTTGCAGTTATTAATATTATCTAGTTTTTATCAAAAGGCATGTACATTTTATTGCTAATAAATTGTGCCCACCCACCCAATTCATCGTAGGCAGAGAAAGTCCCTTGTAATGTATTTTCCCTGAGAATTGTGTAGTGAAAGTAAATAGCTACCTATGTTAAATTTTAATGAAAATAAACATAATTACTACTATAGTACTAATGTGACAATTCCCTCGTCCCAAATACGTGGTAATCGGTATCTACTTAAGGCTGGTTTCACAATTGTCCGGGAGACCCGTACGGGTAGCGCCCGCAGTGCTCTGAAATGAGGGAGATAGTACGATACGGTTGCTAGCGTTGTACGGGCTCTACCCGGAGCGGGTCGCGTAAGGAGCAATCCGCGTCGCTGTGAAACAATGTTCTAGCGCCTCACGTGGGTCTCCGTTCCGGGAGCCCGTACGGGCGGCCCGCACGGGTCTCTCGGACAGCTATGAAACCAGCCTTAATGATTAGTTTTTTATTTGATGGTGAAACTACTTTTCTTCTTAGCTCTTTCTTATAGATTTGATTATTGAAACCCTGGTTTCTGCGCTCATTCTAATAGCAAAATCTAAGAGCAACCTTTCTAAATGAATACGTAAATGGAGGACACTTATTACTAATATAAAAATCCGGGAAAACCACATTCCAATACTATAATATTCCCGTCTCAGACAGTAAAGTGGGATTCCCTATCCTAAATCGTATCTTTTCAATGAAACAGCACACCACACAACCATCTCCCATAATTCCATTTCTACTGGAGCCACTATTTTAGACAAACACGTTATTTTTTTGATCAATTTGACACACGTATTTTTAAAAGAAAAATAGATTAGGGTTACCTACAACGCTAAATCCCAACCGCAGTGGATAGATTATAATATCTTATATAAATAATTAATTGATTGCTAAATAAAAGCAGTGATAGCCTAGTGGTGTGACCGTCAGACTGCCAAGACATAGCTCTCGAGTTCGAACCCAAGGCACGCACCTCTGACTTTTCGGATTCATGTGCGTATTGTATAATTATCACTTACTTCAAAAACGGTGAAGGAAAACATCGTGAGGAAACCGGCATGCCTGAGAGATATTTCTCGTCGGTATGTGAAGCCAAGTCTGAAGCCCTTGGGTGGCTTTAAAACTCTGACACTAGGTTAATTACTTACCATACGAAAAGAAGATTGCTAGATAAACGGATGGGAGTTGTAGTTTTCCTTAAAGCTGAAGAGGAAAATGCAGTGGTACAAATCTAGTATCAAAACAATCTCTGCAAACTGAAACTGGCCTGAGTTCGGAAACTAGTAGAATCATCGGCGAATAAAACTCTCAACCTTTGTCATTGGAGAATCGATAGAAGAATTTGCCAGTATATTTTATTTCAGCATCAATATAAAATTCGCACCAATCATAATCTAACTAAATTACATTCATTTTAGGATACCACGAACCGCAACAGCCTCTTCGAGATGTACCACAGTTTTACAACCGTTTAGGTACAATATGACGTAGATTCTGTATACTTGGCGAGACGAAACCTCGATGTAGTGTAGTTTGAAATAATGCTACCAATAGTTAAATAGCGTAGCATCATAAGTATGGTCGTAAAAATAGTTTTTAAGTAGATAAATAGGCACGGTATACAAATAGGCACTATTGAGATGTATTTAAAAACTTTATTATAATATAGAAGCTTTAGCAGTTGCTTTTTATAAGTTAACAAAGCCATGAAATACATGACAAGGGGCTGATGACTCATAAAAGAGATGCTTCATTTTCAAGACTAAGCAGAAAATAAATATTACTGCGAAATAAGTAAGCAATGCTGAAGTTTCATCAGGGTTAATATTCGTAATCATTAGTATAATTTATTGAATTATTTACTTTGAATAGCACATCATAAACTAATATCATTACGATACCACCATCAACACTAACAACATACCACCTAAGACCGACACATTTTTGAGACAGGCCGGAATAAACTGAACGGCGTCCACGCCGGCCTCGTCATACTGACCCCGCTGGGCGAAGTAGCGCCGAGCGAGATCCTGGACACGGCGCACTCCGAGCACACCGGACACACGCCCCTCGACCCGCCCCCCTCCATCCTCCACACTGTCTACAGCGCTATCAAGAACGCATTCTCTTCTACCGTCCCCTCTCTTATTGAAACTTCTCACGATACAGCTCCTCCTTCGTACCCAGCTCCTTCGTACCCAGCTCCTTCGTACCCAGCCCCTGCATACCCGACCTCCTACGCCGAAGAACCGACCGCTCCCGCAGCACCGGTCTCCTACCAACCTCCCCCTCCTCCGCAACCCATCCCAAACTTCAAGCATATGTCGTGGGGAGCACTCAACTCATACGGCCAACCCGCCGCCGCAGATTATTACTCTGATTACGACCCTAGAGTGCCCGCTCAGAACTACGACTACGCGGCACCCAAACACTCAGTCGCACCCAAACACTCAGTCGCACCCAAACACTCAGTCACCCCCAAACTTAAAACGACAGGCTTAACGTCAGAAAAAATACAGAAAATCAACAATAATTTAAAAAAAGTCACAGCTTACATCAACCAGCAACAAAGATCCTCTGAATCGTTCAAGTTAGCCGATCTAGATGCCTACCGGGAAATGTTAACGAAAGGCGATATCCCCTTCTTGCCCACTCCTGTAGTTTCTGACAATGAGCTTGGCGTGCTCCCCGCGGAATTCCTCGACTCTATCACCACCACCACTAGCTCCACCACCACCACCACCACCACCACATCAACCACAACTACGACCACAGAAAAGCCACAGACTACCACAGAACAGAACAGAAGACAAGACGTGAAATACTATCTACGAGGCAACAAGATTGTTCAAGTGCGATAACTCTGACTCTTGACTGACTGAAGGTATGTGACGATGACTGACTCCTCCACTCTATAGACTGCGACTATCTCCTCTTGACTATGAGTGGCTAGTCTTCTGTACCGTGTAACAACACTAAACAACTACAGGACTAACTTTCTCGTTACATCATTTCATGTGCATGTAGTAATATTGTTAGTACAACCGCTTACTTAAGTCAATATCTGTCAAAAATATTGTTTTATTTTGTCAATTAAGATAGATATAGCGATAAAGATATAGTTTAAAATTCCAGTAGAACATTAATTGGTTGTTACTTACAACTTGAATACGTGCAAAAATAATCATTTTAGCTCGATTAAACTTTATGCGAAAATAATAATAAATTTACTATGCGATGCATTTATCAAACTAGTGACTTAAGAAAGTCGAAGCGATTGGACGTAAGCTGTAAGCAGATGCATAATAAATCATCTTGTTCACGTTTTAACAGATATTGACTTTACATTCATAGCAATCTATGAATCTATCTATTCTATCTATTTATGTATGTAGAAAGTAGATTTAATAGAAAAAGCCTTTCAGTACTATGTATTTCAGACATTGTGTAGTTGTAAATAGAAATGCAAGCAAAATGAAAGTCTAAATCTCAACAAGTGTAATAATTTCTTCTAATTTTGTTTTCCAGATTTCCCTGACCAGCATACATTGCTCAATGCTGAGGAGCTGCAGCATTATTACCATCACTAATTATTATTTTTCATAGTAATTGTTTGGTGGTAACAACTTAGTTTTAAATTGATTTTCTTTTAATAACTCATATTTACTAAGCCAAAAAGAATTGGAAAAGTTGCAATTGGTCTCGAAGACTGCTTAATTTCATAACTAGGTTTTGAGAGCCAGGGATTTTATTTAACTAATAATGTATGGTACATTATATTATGTAAAAATTTACTGAAAGGATTATCCAGTGATGAAAATATTAGTTACAATAAGAATGTTTTACCGGGGAATACCAAAAAATCGTGTCAACGAACTGGAAACAGACGCCGAGTGAAATAACGCAATTCGAAACACAAACAATTGAAAACTTTTGTAAAATTCAGTACAGAGAGTGATAAATTATGCTTACTATAGTCCGCGCGACTGGTAGTCACCGCCTGAGGTACGTGAGCGGTGAGACGGGGGAGGGAGACAAAGGCCGAGCTAACTCATTCTGACAATTTTGTCAATGGCGCCCTCCCCCGTCTCACCGCTCATATACCTCAGGCCGTGACTAGCAGTCGCGCGCGAACTATGGTAAAATTAATGCACTATGCAGCTTGTCTTGGTATGCAGACTGAATGACACAGCTGGGCTGTGCTTCAACCTTTGGATTTGTCTGTAGTGATCGTGTTCCTAACTGTGAACCCAGGCAGGTTGCTCAGTGCGGTTTCCAATTTACTTTAGTAGGTCTTAGAAAGTTTAAACAGGAGATAGCTTACTCAACTTTATGACAAAATTAACTATGTATTTGGGCCGAATAGAGCTTCTAGCTCTTCTTTTGACAATCAACAGTGCCTTAGCTCGAGATTTGGTAATCATTAAAATAATTTTATGAACATGCCAATGTTTTGTGAAGTTATTCATACGTCTCGTGCGTGTTTCTACTTCACTCATTTCCTATTGAAGAGCCATAAAGTAAATTCGCTGCCTCCCAGTTTATATACTGTATATTATTCGCTGATAATTATTATTGTACATTATTCGCAGTATTAAAGTAGGCAATTTGAAAATAATGTGAAGTAAACTTTAGTAGCTACAAGTACCACTTTTGTACCTAATTTATTAAGCCACTTATTTGAAGAATTGGTGTTACCTATAAGTACGTAGGTAGATTGAAATTTATTTTGTAAATAATGCTCAAATAAGTAATACTTAGATACTATTTATATTTTATGTAATGTAATAAATGTAATTTACTATTTTTGTAAATAAATGATGAAGGATGTGTGATGCATAAAATCAGTGTTTTGTGTACCTCTTACAATGATATAAGATCAGTCTTTCCTAATTCAGAGGCGTAAGGCATGCTAAGTCTAGAAGGAGATGCCCGGGGCGGGAATCGCGAGCCGATTTCCGGCCACCGTAGGCGCGGGCTTGCGGACGGTGAGCAATGGGTAGCTCGCCGTCCGATAAGGACCAAGCCCGGGTCGACGGCGCGTTGTGTTCCACGCGCGCCTCAAAGAGATGTCAGCAGTATTGACGGGGTCCGCTAGGGCCAATGCCTGCCGGGGGTTCGAAGAAAACCGATAGGGAAATCGTGGCCCCCGGCAACAGGGCAACCGAAGGAACACGGGTGGGTTTTAGTCAGTAAGAGTCTGACACGCCCATTTGAAGATTTCCCACCCAAAAAAAAAAAATGCTAAGTCAGTTTCAAGTGCAAGTGCCTCCCTGGATAGTGACAATAACAACTCTTAGGCTATGGTAGAGCAAACAAGGACCTCACCTAAATCTACTTTCCCAGTGTGGCGACGACGGCCAAACTTAGAGTTTTCTTCTCACCACAAAGGAGTAAATTTCAACTGATACCTATTCTTTCAGATACTTCGTCTTTACCAATGATAACTTAGAGCTTTTGGGCGTGAAGGTGAGTTCAAACCTCAACTTCGGACCATAATTTTAGGTACAATCTACGAATAATAGAAGGGTGCAATACAATATTTAGGAGTCCTAAATAATGTGCACCTGGACAGATTTTTAAACGTTGATATAATGGAAAACTTAAAGTCGAGTCGCGCGGGCGCATCCTTACCGGCAGGACGCGTTATTAAAAAAATGTCAACGTTTGTGAAATGTAACTCGTGCAATGTTGTTATCGACGAATTGTTAGCGTACGTGCAGAATAAGTTGTCTGTTGCGGACGAAAATACGTTAATAAAAATCTGTGTATCTTCGTTTAGTAGTGATGAAATAAAACAGTCGAAATCGTTACTGTATGAAACGCTACCCGCAGTGAAACGAAAAATTGTTCGTAAAAATGATGGGAAAGAAAAACGTGATTTGCTGGACATAATATCGTTATTAAAGGTGGTGGACCCGGATGCAATACCAGTGTTTGTGGCCCGTGATCTGGGAAAACTTCCCCCTATTACGTTCGATCACCTAGATGCTTCCCAACTCCTAAAGGATATGTTGGTACTACGTGAGGAGGTGAAGAACATCAAATCTAGTTATGTGACCAAAGACCAGATAGAAGAACTCAGACTTGCTCTGGGTAACAAGCAAGAAACGGTACGTCTTCCATCGGCTGCGAGTGCTATTAATATAATTGATCATCATAGCGAGACCACAAAGCGAGGTGAATGTGTCGCATCTATTCAAATATTGTCAGAAAGTATCTCTGAGGATTGTTCAGATAAGACGCCATCAATCTGTGAAAGTCACGACAATCAGTTCGGGTTTCGGCCAGGACTTTCTACAGAAAGTGCAATTCTGTGTCTAAAGCAGGCCGTTAGGTACTACACTAAAAGAAGAACACCTGTTTTCGCTTGCTTCCTCGATCTGTCTAGGGCCTTTGATCTGGTTTCCTACGATATATTATGGAAGAAACTTGAAGCTATAAGCTTGCCTATCGAGCTTATAAGTATCTTCAAGCATTGGTATGGAAACCAGATCAATAATGTTCGGTGGGCGGGTGTGCTGTCGGAGCCTTATCAATTGGAGTGCGGAGTGAGACAGGGGGGGTTGACCTCCCCTGCCCTCTTCAATTTGTATATGAATGCCCTGATTGAGGTGCTTAGCAGTCATCATGTCGGTTGTCATATTGACGGCGTCTGTGTCAATAATTTAAGTTACGCAGACGACATGGTGCTGCTGAGCGCGTCAGTCGGCGGTATTAGGACACTATTGGCCACATGTGAACGCTACGCAACAGAACATGGGCTATTGTATAACGGTCTGAAAAGTCAGTTTATTGTCTTTGAGGCGGGGACCAAGTATGATCTTGATGTGCCTCCAATTCGGCTAAACGGTGTTCCTCTTGAACGAGTGGAACAATTTAAATACCTAGGTCATTTGGTCACCACTGACCTTAAAGACAATTCTGATATTGAAAGGGAACGGAGGGCTCTGTCCGTGCGTGCGAATATGTTAGCCCGCAGGTTTGCACGTTGTACTGTGGACGTAAAGGTGACGCTCTTTAGAGCATTCTGTACCACCTTCTACACGTGCAGCTTGTGGGAGAAGTATTCGCGAGCATCGTATGGAGCCCTTCGTGTCCAATTTAATAATGCATTCAGAAAACTGATGGGGCTGCCATGGCGTTGCAGTGCGTCAGGGATGTTTGCGGCGGCGCGTGTAGATTGTTTTTATACTTTAATACGCAAGCGCGCTGCATCCATGGTGGCACGAGTCATGGCTAGCCCCAACAGGGTTCTGAAAATGATAGCTGACAGAGTGGACTGTCCATATATAATTCACTGTTGTCAGTTACATGTGTCACCGTATTGTGTTGTTTACTAACACGTAGTTTTTAAGGATATTGTTACTAACCCTCTATGAGTCTTGGCTCGAAATAAAGTTTTTAATTTAATTTAATTAATTTAATATGTTCTTTATGAGCCTTCTGCTGGACTAAATACTAACATGACAATCACAATGAATCATCAATGATGTTGGCATAATACAAAACGCCTGAAGGAAAGGTGGTAGCAAAATGTGCTGCTTAGACACTTATCATCATCATTTCAGCCGAAAGACGTCCACTGCTGGACATAGGCCTCCCCCAAGCACATCCACTTCGACCGATTCTGTGCTTTCCGCATCCAGCGGATTCCTGCGGCCTTCACAAGGTCATCGGTCCATCTTGTGAGAGGCCTTCCAACGCTACGTCTTCCGGTACGTGGTCGCCACTCCAGAACCTTTCGACCCCATCGTCCATCCGTTCTGCGAGCAATGTCCCTGCCCATTGCCACTTAAGTTTGCCAATTCTTCGGGCTATGTCGATTACCTTGGTTCTCCTGCGGATCTCTTAATTTTCTCTTCATTAGACACTTATCCTGTCCTTTAACTAGATAGTCGTTAACCCTCAAATGGCCAATTTTTACTTTTTGATTGAAACTGATAGAGTTCAAAATTCTGTATCTTTCTGTCCAAAAAACATTTTTACAATATAAGAGTTCCAGAGATATATGAAAATTTTGTAGGCCGCTAAGTAACACAATTTATGATGATTCCATCACTAGAAAGCGTCTAACCCACACTTCTTCTTTAAGAGTTTCTGGACAGAAAGGATTCTTTATGATAAACAGAAAGGAATATCAATTGATGTGTACAACAATCATAGTTTTTTAGAAACAACGATTCCCGCGTTTTTAGTTTTTTGCCATTTTCTCGGAAATAACTTTTTGGACTTAACGGCTTTCTAGTTAAAGGACGGCAGTATACAAGTTTACTGCTTTACCTACTCTATTATAGCAGCTATCTAGGTTATCAGTCACGATCATGCGCATGTTCTGATTCCTATTTTATAAATAACTGGGTAGATACCAATATCTTGCAGGAACTAAAATTGGTCGCGTGCTCTGACACCGCGATCGTTACTCTGATAGAACCTAGTCATCCGGTATTATGGAGGAAATTAACCATGATCACGAATTAATAAACCAGCGTCGTGGCGTACTTTCTTTTAGCAGCAGATTGAATTTATGATAAATTTCTTGAGTCGTGACATAACTACTGACTTATTAAAATATTGTTCCTATTATAAGTGTTTATCGAGGGACTTGTGGCTAAATAATAACAGCTGTACGGGTCGATCCCTGCCGCGGTCGCTTCGTGGATGGGTGACCATCGATTACATATCAAGACCCCTCTGTGCCTCGGAAAGCACGTTAGACCGTTGATCCCGGCTGTCATTCGTAGGTCTTCGACAGTGGCTACAGATAGTCAGAACCCCAAAAGTCTGATGATCAGTCTTATTTATTTATTTGGCACCTCAACGACTTGCTCACTTAAACATACACATACAAAAATCACATACAGTTATATAAGTATTGTGAACCCGTCACTTACAGAAGTGCACAGCACTAGCAGAGAATTTAATGAATGCAAGAAGTTTTATTTATCGTTAGTTGAATTATTTACAAAATAAAATAGAAATAGATATTAATTATGGAAATTAATTATGAATTATGTTCACAACTACGATGAAATATTTAACTAAATAACAAAAAAAAAGACCTATGAAGAAGGAAATGGAAGTGGATATAATTTTATTAATAGGCGGTTTGTGTCGTACAGAGGTTTTGAGACTCCGAGCTGGTTAAAAGTCTCGTACGGAATTGACGAAAAAGGTTAGAAAAGATGTCGTTGCTATTGGTTCGTGTAGCGGTTTTATTATAATTTCTCATTAGACGATTCATGGGTGCGGTGCTACCAAGGTTAGTACGACTTGCAGTTGTGGCAAAGGTAATGGTCTCGCGACCACCAAGCGTCTTACCAAGGGGTATCGTGTTACCCAGTAACTGGGTTGTGGACGTCATACAGGAAGTTGCTCCTTGTAAAATACTGGTATTCAGCTGCATCCGGTTAGACTGTAAGCCGACCCCGACTCTAAAAAGTCTAGGCAAATTGATATAGTGCTTATCGATTGGCAACAAAAAATGCCGTGTTTAAAATGGTTCTGGGTGAGTTCTGTAACAATCCTGAAGTATCTTTTATTCTTCTGCTTTAGGAAATAATTACAAATGTCACAAAAATATTGGCGCTGAATTTTTTATCCTATTCTATTAAATGAGTAATATTTGTATATGTCACTGTAAACTTCGTTAGTTTATAATCCATCGGTATTATTTCCGTTAGATTATAAACTGTCGAAAAATTGTGAACTGTGACAAATCATTTACAATTTAACGCATAATTTATAAAACTAGTAACCAACTTGTTTTGTGACGTAATGCACATTGCGCTAATATTAAATAGCCTGCGTGGCTGCGAGCAACTTGGACGTAGCGCTCGCCGCCCGCTGCAGCGGCACCGCTCGCTTCGCTCGCTAGGCTCGCGCGCGGTTGGTCACAGTTCTAACCTAACCTAACCCATTTCACCCAGTTCACAATTTTTCGACAGATTATGATCTAACGGAAATAATACCGATAGATTATAAACTAACGGTGCTCACAATCTTACGGTGACATATATATTTATTTGTTTATATATACATAGATTTCTACTCACGTTCTCGAAATCGGCTATAACGATTTCGATGAAAGTTGCAATATAAGGGTTTACGGGGGCGAAAAACTGATCTAGGTAGGTCTCATATCTGGGAAAATTTGTTTTCTCCGTAGGTATTTTCACCCGAGCAGAGTTCGGTCGCCCAAAGTTTAGACATTATTGACATTGGAATAATGATCATGGCAGCATGAAATTAGTACGTACCTGCTATCATGGCAGTATGGAATTAGTAGGTACTATTCTATACTAATAAATGAGCATTCTCTATTTTCACCAGAGCAGAGCTCGGTCGCTCAGGTACTAAAAGTTGAAAAAGTAAAGAAGCAACACAACAGTTACACACTTTTGCTTTACATCTGATTGAAGGCGCTACTAGCGTCAGTACTGCTATCTATTCTGCGGCGCTAGTTACAAACTATAAATGGGTATCGACACTATTTACTCACCAAGTAGGTACTTACCAACTTCAACAAGGTTAAGAGCCGCAAAACTCCATTTAAAATAAATTCAAATTAACAATTTGAAAATTTAGATTTCGTCTATTCTCACTCTGAAATGACATGTCACTTCATCGTGTTTTTACGTTGTAACAATCACAAAATCTTACAAAAAAATAGCAATCAAGCCTCCTACTTTCCTCTCGCTCTTACATCAGCAGAAATCCTAACTGACATATTAAATCCGTCCACAGTTATCACCGTTACAATGGTAATGACGGAAGAAGAACCCCATGAAACGAAATAAAACGCCATAAGTTAACATAAGGCTGAGCACTCGTCTTCCTGGTGCGTCGAGCTTCATTACGCTCACTTTCAGAATGATTGAGGTGCTGGAGCAGCAATTAAAGTAGGTTGGTGACCTCAAGATCGAGTGACAGTGACTTTCTATAGGAGTTTCAAAAGATAGATGAAGAAAGGCGAATTTTTTATGGAAAGCCCCTGTAAAAATAAACTGAGGAGCCCCCTTTTTTGACTCATCGTCGTCTGGATTTGCACTTCATCTATTTTTTACCAGAATGCCCGAACAGGCAGCAATAAGTGTATTGATATCTATCAAGCTTCTATGAAAGGGTTAACCATTTTTATTTTTATTATGTACCTATTATTAAACACCAGCTGAACACCCAGACATCTCGGAAGCCTTAAGGCCATAACTTATTTGAAGTTATGCGACAAATAACCACAAACGACCGCTCTCGTAGGCTTTAATCAACGCCTTTCTGACATGAACACGGTTTGCCAGTTGTAGACAGGTACTATTCCGAACACTGCCACAAATCATTACCATCAAATAACTTTTCCAGCTGCACGGAAGTTGTAAAAGCCGTCTGGCGAAGGGAAGCATTTAATACACTCGTGGTTTAAATCATTTCCTTATACAACTGATGCCACTATGCGCTTTATCGATTCCTCTTCCACCGTTACCAACTAGAAAGAAAGTGGCTTAAGAAATAAAGAGACACTATTAGGTGATGAAAAAAATAAACAAGCATAAGTTCACGTCTTTAAAGGGTTTATCCTAAAAGTTGTCACCGTCGTAAATACCTGTCAAATATTTACCTGTTTTGATTAATTTAGCAATATTACTGTAGGCCCAGTTTGATATTATATAGGGACCAATTAGTTCAACCGGGTTTCAGACTGGCTAAAGTAGACTCATCCTTCATGGGGTGCTGTTTAAAATGTTTTAATAAAATACCTCCCCACATACTCCAACTGAACGAAACGAAATTTAAATCTTATATAAAATGCACACTATGCTGCCAAGCATATTATAAGTTGGGGGATTACATCGCTGACAAAAATGCTTGGTCAGCTCCACAAGGGCGCATAAACTAATTGCGCATTCGAAAGTATTGTTGCAGCTGCTGAAGATTGTAAAAACTATCTTTGCTTTGTATAAATTCAATTTCTTTGTATTGTATAATTGCATATCACATGTGTGACCATGTACATTCCTAAAGCTACCATTTACTGGATACGTCTTTCATTGACTTGAATGTGCCCTGGCGGCTGAGAGTATGTCATGCTCACTCAAATATCTCGCTGATGGTGGCGTGTGTGTTGGATCATTAAGTTCCCTTCAAAATGGTTAAGCTAAATGGTGCTGATCCATGCGTCATGTTCATGAACGGGCGCCGTCAGTTAGGACTGGTCATGTCTTAGCTGCCACGGTTTATTTTAATTGTTTTTGTTTCATATTTTTATTACTGAAGCTGACGCTGCCAGGGCTTATTTTTAATTTTTTGAACTGTTCTTTTTTTATCTTTTTATTACGGACGCTTCTCACGTGCATGTCTTTCTACATTGTTCTCACATGTATAATTTCAACACGAATGATGTAACCAATATTTTGTAACAATATTTGATTTAAAATAGTGTCCGTGGAGTTTCTTGCCCGTTCTTCTCCATAGGTACCTAGTACGCTTTGTTATGGGCAACTAGCTTCATTTTTCTGACCGACCGACCCCTTGACAATTCAAAAGTACCTGTAATTGATTCATTTGAAATAAATGGTTTGAGTTTGAAAATATTTGTGGGTAGTTAGAATTTGTTTGTTATTGACGGTGTGTCACATAGTTGCTGCAAATTATTATACAAAAGGTTTTCAGCTCAACTCATTACACGTAGTGCAGGTGACTCTGACCCTGCACTGGACCCCTTTCACGACTCTTTAGTGCCGAGCAAACCAAAATAAAAAAAAAGTTTAAAAAATGTGTATAATGCAAAAACAATGAATAGATTATGTCTGTAAGTATTTTATTAGATCTCAGTAAGTTAACGTTATAATTATTAAAACAATTAATTACATTATATTTATTGAAATTTACAAACTACTAGGTTCTGACAGAGGCTTCGCCCGTGTGATATCTTTATAAATTATAGCCTACTTTACAGTAGTTTTTGAGTTTATTTTTTTACAAACATACAAAAAATATAATCTTTTCTCTTTATAATATTAGTTTAGATTTTCTGTCCGCATGTCAAGTGGGTTTCACATCCAGTTCCGAGGCGGTGCACCAGCTGTAATCATGCTTATCTATTCTATATAGGGTACGTTTTTGAAAAGAAATCACAATGCTAGCTATAATGTAAAAAAAACATCTTTATACTGACACATACTTGCAACTCTGTCCATCCAACATCTAAAGAGTACCTAAACCTGAACTACCTATTCGCAACAAAAGTAAAAACTAGTGTGAAAATACTGCGTCGCTGTCACCGGTCAACGGCGACGATTTCCAGTTAGCGTGCGCAAGAGTCGCTGACTCGCGCACCGATGAAAAAAGCGCTCTCTAATACATGGATGATATAATTTGTTAATACTTGGCTAATGTACTCTTATTTATTGTACATGATTAATTTCTCCGTTTAAGAAAAAAATATTAAGTATGAAATCATAAAATCTTAATGAAGCGTCAAATGCCTTGTTATCATTATATCTCCTGCTAATAATAATCTTGTTTAATTTGACACAAATTGTTTAACTGCATGACGAAGTTTAACTGCATGACTGAAATTGATATGAATGAAATTTTAAAATATTACTTCACGAGTAATGATTGGCTTCAATTTTTTTTCTAAGTTGTTTTTAGAAAGTCCATGTCTGTATGTTTAAGTATCTTTTAAGACCAAATTGAGCTTACTACGGTAGGTAAAGTTCCTTTAAAGGAAAAAAATATCATTGGTAGGCTCTAAGCCTACCAATGATATTTTTTTAACAGAAGAACTTATAAACAAAAAAATGAATACTAGAAAACTAAATTGTTGTCTAAGTAATTGTACGAAAAGTTCCGTGTAAAAAGCTTGTAGATTGTATTCTATTTTACCATACCATAACTGAGTTTAAAAAGAAATGATTATATCTACACAGTAGCCCGTTGACAATGGTCCAAAACGATTTATTAGAAGCCTATCGTTTTAAGTGCCCCCTATTTATTTTCAGCGATTATTAATAGGTATAATTTAGGCGAAAACTAAGCTCAAAAGGAAACATTTTTTTCAACAAAAAGTTCCAGTTTTCCAGTCCCCAAAAATTTAATAAGGGGAGTGTGGCAAAGACTTTCCAGTAATTTTAATAACTCTTACGGGCAATTGGCCAAACCACCAAAATATTATCCGAAGTGAACTCTAATCAAAATGTATTTAAACGACTTTTTAACGAGTTAATAGTGGGTGCTCAATTTGGACGATAGTTTTGATCTTTTATTGGTAATTGTAGGAAATGAACACCTGATAAAGGCAAGCCATGTGAGCTTTTAAAAATCTACTGGGAAGTCTGCCACATGACTACAGATTTTGTCTAACAAAATATTTACCTTTTAGCTAAGCCTTCTCCTAAACTATTAATCTTTGAACATAAGTAGGTACATGGGAGTATTTCGAAAATATCTTGTAGAAAGACTTAAAAAAAATCCTTTTGGACCATGGACAATTA
Source organism: Agrochola lychnidis (assembly GCA_963680765.1). Taxonomy (NCBI): domain Eukaryota; kingdom Metazoa; phylum Arthropoda; class Insecta; order Lepidoptera; family Noctuidae; genus Agrochola; species Agrochola lychnidis. The sequence continues at coordinate 22,447,243 of OY796856.1, forward strand.
TTTTCTAAAAAAAAAGTAATAGATATTATTTAATAATCAGAATTACGTAACACTAACAACATCCCTCAAACCCTTCGCCGCACCCAATTTACAAAACATTTTTCAACTTTGAAAAACAGTTTTTATTCACGACTTGTAATACCAATTTTCAAAAGATGACCATCAAATATTTATAAGTCCTTATTAGCCCCCTTAATAAAGGAAGTATGGCTACTAGTAATTACTACGACTATTTTACTAACTGTTAAAGATAGCAAGCCAAAGTAAACGCTAGTGGGGGTGGGTATAAAGACTAGAAATGACCTATTTCGCGTTCCACAACCAACTGACGGCAGATCAGAGCTGTTGTTACTGTTATGCCAATTAATTCCAGTGTTGCAAGTTGAAAAATCGTGGTTTTTAATTAGTGGAAACGAAATTGTGACTGTAATTGCATCGGTTAGTGCTTGGACGAAGTGTTATTGTGTGACTTGTGAATAACTTCGATAATTATGAAGGTTTGTTTTCAGTATTTAAATAACACTAGTATTTTTAGATGATAAATGCATAATCTTAGGTATAAACAACGAGTGCATAATTCTTAACATAAGTTTTCAAGTATCTCGAGTTTACCAAGATGTCAAAGTCAAATAATTTATTTCAATTAGGCACAAAAGGCACTTTTAAACGTCAAAAACAAAAAATAGAATTGATTCTAGTCGCCCCTTCCAAAAGGTAGTTTTCGTATGGAGAAGAATGGGCAAGAAACTCCACCGTTACTCTTTTAAAATGTTTTACAATATTTTGTATACATTAATTATATAATTATATGTGAAGTCGATGCACCTGGAATAAGATTACTATACCACAATAGGTAAAAATAATTAAAAATGAAGCAATGACAGAAAAAATAATTATGTAATGGATACATGGTGTTCACATATTTACAAGCATTGTAAAAGTAGACGATATTCCTAAAAAAAATACAAGTGATACTAATTAGTCAGTGTGTGAGTTCAAGTAATCACAGATACTTTGATAAAAAAGTTTTACGTTACGTTTTAAATATGTAGGTAGGTATCTATCTACTATTTTGTATTGTTGTCGGTATCAACACATAGATAGATTTCATTAGAAATAAAAGTAAACGTTTCATTACTTTGAGATTTACAGTTCCTTTTTTAATCCCAGAGACTAATTTGACAGGTGCAAATGTCAAACTCCATAGTGAAAAAACAAACAACAATCACTTGAAATGTCAAATTAGTCTCTGGGATTTAAAAACGAACTTTATGTGTTCAAGAAAATTAGTGATTCTATCAGTTATTTACCACAGCTAACTTTCGTAAAGTCTAACAGTAGCGCTAATGAAAATACTATTTCAATTAATTTTCTTTTAAAGACAAATAAAATTTATGATTTTAGGACAAATAAATGCTGATCCAGCTTGCCGTATCAAATAACTTGACCAATGTTTATGTAAAACATAAATCCCGTTAACAATTTCCCTAACCCATAAATACAGGATTTCAAACAAGAATCCGCTTACGGACACAGCATTATAATCTGTCAATTACAACGAATAGTATATCTGAACAGGAGAAATTGTATTAGCATATCTCTGATAGTAGGATCGACAGGTTCATTACCAAGGCCGGATCGTGGCCTTGGAGTGCGTGCCTAGTAATTTTATCGAGCTACAAATCGACGCGGGCACTTATTTTCGCACGAATTTGCAGCTAGCTTACTGTTTTAATCGGTATCAGAAAGACAAAAAACCTGTGTTTCATGGCCACAGCTGTGATTGTTTGACTGGAACCACAACAGCCAATCAATGACTTTGAATTGAGTTTTGACTATACTCAATTTGAAATAAGATTAGACATTTAAATATACCTTTTTTGCAGTCCGTTCAATCGATTTTGACTTCTATTGCGTTGGTGGCATGATAAATGGCAGCTGCAGTAAACAGTTGGTATTGTAACCACTTTTATGCTTTTAATGCCATCCATATGCCTACGGTATAGAAGTCAAAATCGGTTGAACAGACTGTAAAAAGGTTTGTTTAAATGTCTAATCTTATTTTAAATGGAGTATAGGTACAGACAAATTTTTGTAGACTTTCAGGTACCGGATTCAAGTCGATTATGTGACTGACGGAATAAACAGTTGGCGTTTCTATACGATGATTAGCGGTGCCCTATACCTACTGCAATTATTATTGCATAGAGCCTCGTATATATCAGTTCACTAGGAACGTCCACTATGTTTAATTGCAATGCGCCCGCACTTTCCAATTTAGACAAATGTGTCACCAATAATTTCATAGCTATATCATATATTTTTTTATAAAGGTCACCCAATGTGAGAATCGAAAGCGCTACCCCGGGCGAACGTCGCCCACGCCACTCTACCATTGCACTATGTTTTTCTTCAGTAAATGATAGCAGTAATCTGCTCTTTCGCCTTACAATTTAACACATAAGTACATACGCAGCGTTAGAAAGAACTAGTACCTACTGTGAGTAGACTGACCAGTCTAGATTTCACATCGGGCGGTAATGACAGTCGTCAGTGGCTGGCGGGTGTCATCCGCGCATTCAAACTGAACATTCGTCTTTGTCGCTTTTACTTTTGTTATTCAAAGTATCGAAGTTGGTATTGTTATTAAAGAACACTTCTCTCATGCTACGAACTATTTGAAAATAATATCTCATGCTATGGCAAAATATAAGGCAATAAGTTCCTGTCACTGTTATTTATATAACAGGTATTCGAATTTGTGTGGGGTAGGTATCTACCACAACTACAAAGTGAAAAATAACTTTAATTTTGGCAGTCAGCGAGGTGTTACCGACTTCCAAAAAAAACATTACAAAGTGGAAAACTAAAATTCAAAACCAAAGACACTGACTTCCAAAATTAAAGTTATTTTTCACTTTGTAGTTGTGGTAGATACCTAATACCCACTCCACACAAATTCGAATACCTGTTATATAAATAACAGTGACAGGAACTTATTATAACGTCACTATGTTACTACGTGACTAAGTGGGAAAAATACGTATTATGGAAGCTAACTCAAAAATTACCCAAGCAAAGTTAATAAAATTTATATGAGACCACCTCTGAAGTATGACCTACCAAAAATAAGAAAAAACAAAAATAAATTCATAATTGACAGAGTAATCGCGTAACAAACATAAAAAAAAACAGTCGTATTGAGAACCTCCTCCTTTTTGAAGTCGGTTGATAAAAGGGTCACTAGGTAGGTTTCTTTAAGGTCAATTTAAGTACAAAACTTCATCAAACCGAAAAACGCCCAAAGATTAAGATCTTTGGGCGTTTTTCGGTTTGATAAGGAAGTAATGTTTGTGGGCTCTGGTAGAGAATCTCGGATGCCTAGATATTGCTGACCTAGAGGAATAAGATAATCACATAATTGCGCATGAGCTTAAAAACTTAATCGAGGGAAAGGTAAGATAAATGACGTTATCGTTCCCACGTGTAATGGCGACATAAATTACCTGCATCGCGGTAAATTAATTTAATAGCTTATTAGTTGTAATAGCCATTAAAATACCCACTAGTTACTCCAGTGTTAATGCTGCTTTTTGTCTTCATTTGAACAAGACAAACAACAATAAACTTCTTGTTTGAGTTAACTTATTATTATGTATCTATGCATTAAGGTGATTAGTAGGCTCACTGACCTTGCGTATGTGGGTGGAGCTAAACCCCCACCCTTGGAAGCGCGCGGTGGTGCGCTACACTAAAACGACGGCCAAAGAATATGCAGGGGCGCAGACACGCACACGTGGGTCGCTGTTTTTGCCTACGATTCCAGAAGGGAATGGTGGATGCAAGGTTGATATTTTTATAGATAGATCAGGGCTTGAAACCGGTTTATATTGTTCTTAAAACCGTTATAATACCGTTCATTGATTAACCGGTTAATTACAAAAACGGTTTCGACTAAATCTAATTAATTTTGGTTACTGGTTACAGAGAATATAATTTTAAAACTCGTGTTAACCTGAATAAACCGGTTTTATTCAGACACGCCCGCCGTCGCCGGTTGTCACATTCTCTCGCGCTTATTTATTTATGTTTTTTTTTCTTTCGTCGTTCGCCGCAGAGAGAATTGGGTTCGAATTTTTCATACAAGTGTCATGCGGTTGCTATTTATTTCATGTTTTATTAAGAGTTGATTTTTCAATCCTCAGATAAAGAATCGTAAAGCGTTTATTCCATAGATATCACGATTCTGGATTTTTCATTAGTCAGATAGTCAGTGTCTGATGATTATGTCTTTATGTTATGATTATGTCAAAATGTCAAACATAAGTTTTGTTTCTATTCTTGTCTAACACGTTGAATACTGTATCTGTGCATCTCACTTGCACATGATAGTGTGAAGTTGATAGTTAACAAAGACCACAGATAAACTATTCTTCAGCTATTATACGATTGAAAAATTGAAAATATTAATTCGCCTTATAAACAGCCAAATAATTGCATACGCTAGATAACTATTCAACGACTTAACTGAGGCTTGAAAAGTCGGCCCTTAATAATAATAATAACGTAAACTTATAATAACATCTATCATGTGAAAAACGAAGGAGAATAAAATATATTCTATGTTCGATTTTATCGAAAAGAGAAAAAACATTTAAGGCTCCGTGCCGCCGCACCGCATGAAATCACTGATTTTGATAAATTTTGATCATTCGTTATGAGAAAGGGGGGACCAGAATTTAAACAAAACTTTTGTGATTTGAAAAGTCCAATTCTTTGTCTTGTACATAGGGGAAAGGGATTTTTCAAATAAATTAAGGATTCGTGGAAAATCACTAAAATTCGCAACAAGTTTTCCAAAAAATGACGCAAGACTGACGTTTAATCGTTTCATTAGAAGAAACTGCTTTTGATTTTGAAAATTAAAAATGTCATCAATATCATTATAATTATGGTCTACTTGTACATAGAGGAACCACTTTTTTCAACTTTTATACAAAATATGGCAGAAGAAAAAAATGTTGAAATAACGTAACTTTCTGAAAACTTCAAGACAAATAAATAATTTTTTCTAATACTTAGAAACACTTTTAAGAAATTTAAAAAATTACATATTACTCTTAAGGTAACCGTTTAATATAATCTAAGTTTTATTTTATAAATAAACAATTACTTCATTTCGTAAATAAATAGCAAAGTGAACTATATAAACGATCGCGGAAAACCCATCCTGTCAGTAGCGAACGGGCCTTCCCCGTGTGAGGACGTATCACTGCGTCGCAGCACGCACACACACACGCACGTGTCTGATGTTAACATATTCCAGAAATTGTACATCGACTACCACATTTTGATCCGCATTTTTTTTTAAAGTACTTTGCTTGTTTTTGAAGAACATTAAAATTCTGCACGCCTGGCAATCAATAAAATAATGGTGTACGTGTGTTCGTAATTCTTCTTATCCTAAACGGCTTGACTGATTTAGATGTTTTTTAAATTGTTTTTGTGTCACTGGGATGGTTTATAGCTATAGTTGGACCAGCGGGGCGCTGTTGTCGCAGGACAACGTCTGCCTGCCGGGTGGGAAAAAGTTATGGGTTCGCGTCACCGACATGCCCGCGCCGATATGCTGTAGTAGCAATAAGTGAAGTATTTTTGGAACGAAGTTCTTTAAAGCTACTGAAGACTACTTTAAGTCAAAATAAAGATCCAAGATGGCGGCTGCGAACATTTAAAAATGTTTCGTTATGGGTGTCGTTTTCATAGTTTTCGAGGATGTTAAAGCTGATAGTGAGGTCAAATTATAAATCCAAGATGGCGGCTGTGACGATTTTCAAATTTTTCGTTTTGAGTGTCTTTTTCAAAGTTTTCGAGGATTCTAAAGCAGATTTTGATGTCAAAACGTAAATCTAAGATGGCGGCTCCGAAAATTTACACATTTCTTCATAACATCACGCCATCAATTTTAATCTTAAGAGGCCGGCGACACGGCTCGCAACTACAAATCAAGATGTTTGCAAAATTCAATACCAAGCACGTTGCGCTAGTGTGAGTGCCTGTTGGAGCGATATACACCTAGAGTGAGCAATACTACCACGCACACATTGACAATTATTGCTTGACGCGATAGTACTACTAGCTTTCGAAAATTTATGATAAATTTGGATGTGTTCCGTAAAACAAAAAATTATGAATGAAAACTTAATGTATTTCCATTTTTTTTATCGATAATTTGTAACTTTATAGCATAAACTATGCTTCTGCGGAAACAATATTACAAATATTGTTGTTTATAATACAGAAAAAACAATTTGAAAACATGTCATTCACGCTGTAAAAATGTATGAAATGCAATTCGCTTACACTTCATATAAAGGTAAGTTTTTTGGAAATAAAAAGACGTAGGAGCCTAGATAAATACTGTCTCAATCCGAATATTAACATAATATGGTAGAAATATGCTCAAATTTAAAATGATTTATGTACTACGTTTGTATGGACAATTCATGCGTCGCCGCAATCTTCAGCTATTCTGCAACAAAAATTCTCCAAATTTAAATATATTTTGAATCCACGTGGTACTTGTTTGCCCTACCCCGTGCATTTTTTTAGAGCTGGAGGCGCACAGGGCACCATTGGTGCCAATTCTCTTGTACACTGAACTAAACTATCACTAAAATTCCTTACTTTTGACTATGAAAATCTCAAAGCTAGTCTGCAAAATAAATTCTCTAAATTAAAAATAATTTTGACACATCTAAATCGAATTTGACAATCGCAACTCCACACGTGATACCTAACCACGTGAATCTTTTTAGAGCCGGGGGCGCGCAGGGGGGACAGCCTCGACGTGTTTTATATGGATTTTTCATTTTTTTTTTATGAAAAATAAGAAAAAATATTACCTACATGTAGAGTGTTAGGGGTTTAATAGTCTTACAAAGGGTGTCGAAATTTTCATTACTTTTGCGATTGGACACACCGTTTTCGAGATATAAGCAAAAGAAAAAAAATCAGTACTGTTTTTGCATCATTAATTTGACAGCACTAAACAAAAATTTATCTTCTGTTTATTTCATTAAGAAAAGGACAGAAGATAAATTTTAGTTTAGTCCTGTCAAATAAACCAGCGCCTGTCACTCTCCATACACGTTTAGACGTGATTAAAAACTTGCCGACTAAAATAACGTCAATTTACGTCAAGCGCTGATTAATTTAACAGGACTAAACTAAAATTTATCTTCTGTCCTTTTCTTAATGAAATAGAAAGAAAAAGATGCACTGAACTTAAATTTAGTTTAGTTTGTAAACAAGGGAATCGGCACCACTGTCTAACTAAATCTGACTATTTTTAATCGCGACTAAATACGTGTGGAATTAAATTGGTTGTCATGAACTTTAAATTCACACCAACACCTCGACTTCAGATGCAAAAACAGTACTGAATCTTTTTTTTCTTTTGCTTATATCTCGAAAACGATGTGTCCAATCGCAAAAATAATGAAAATTTCGACACTCTTAATCCCCTTACACTCTACATGTAGGTAATATTTTTTCTTATTTTCCATACAAAAAGTGAAAAATTCCATATAAAACACGTCGAGGCTGCCCCCCTGCGGACCTCCGGCTCTAAAAAGATTCACGTGGTTAGGTGTCACGTGTGGAGTCGCGATTATCAAATTCGATTTATACGTGTCAAAATTATTTTTAAATTTAGAGGTTTTATTTTACAGAATAGCTTTGAGATTCTCATAGGCAAAAGTAAGGAATTTTAGTGATAGTTTAGTTAGTTTAGTTCGGTGTACAAGAGCATCGGCACCAATCAAAACTTTTAGGTAAAAAGTCAAATTCCTAATAGCGAAATTGCCATTTTCACTAAATTAAAACTGATTCAGGTGCAAAAACTGTATTGTATCTTTTTTCTGTTCTTTTGCTTATATCTCGAAAATGGTGTGTCCTATCGCTAAACAATGAAAATTTCGACCCCCTTTAAGAAACCCATAGAACTCAACATGTAGGTAATCATTTTTCATGTTTTCCATACAAAAAGTAAAAAACGAAGACGGACGGATGGTAGACGGTGTATCTAGTTTCTTCTTTTTACTTTTAGGTACTAACATTAGTCATAAGCGAAATTATTGTTACTAACAACCTCAAATTGCCTTGGCTATGGACTTTTTTGTCTGAAATACATGTTTTTTTTATAGCTTTTTTATGTTGATTGTTATAAATATAAACATAAACGAATATACACAAACATTCCAGACTTGTTTCTTATGCGTACCTACGTAACTTAACAAAATACCATCTATAGGATCAAAACTGTTTAGCGGTCACTACGTTCAATGTTTAGGCGTGTGTGTGTGATCGGTGCACACAAACATTGCATCGCAAGAGTTTACCTAAACTCTGTCGAGTGAATTTTGTGCACGGAGCCTTAAAATATTCGGAAAATAATTAAAAAAAAAAAACAAAAAAAAAAAATAGTAAGCCCACGTCCGCACGGACGTAATAAAATCGCGGCTATTTTTTTTCGTGTACTTGATTTTTCAAAGTGCTGGGACGAGAGTGAAAGAAAGAAGAAAGAAAGAAAGAAAATACATTTATTTAGCACAGACTAAAAAAAAGCACACAATATAAATAACAGCAGATAAAAATAAAAAATAAATAAAAGTGCGTTCCAGCGCGTTGGATTCTCAACGCTCGGCTTAACACCGAGAGTTCAAAATCCAGTGCACGATAAAATCCTGCCGCGATTTTATTACGTCTGTGCGAACGTAGGCTGAGTGACGGTCGATCTTTCAGCTTGCGTATCGTTAGGGGCAGAGGACTTATTAAATTTACTGATATTTTTTTGAGTAGAAATAGGCAAAAAACGAAAATTCAAATATCTCGAAAACAGTGCGTCCTAGGCAAAAAATAACCGAAATTTTACCTCCCCTGTGTAACCTCCGTGCTAACAGCATCCCAACATGAATGAGGAAAAAAATTTTTTTTTTTATTTGTCAACATGAAAAACCAAAAATCTCTGGTTTTTTTTTACACCATCTCATGTTTTTCGACTAGAACAACAATTTATTTCTAGAAAAGATTTTCATCCGAGCCACCACTTTGGAAATATAGAGATTTTTATTTAAAAAAAATCGAAAGCTCCTAACTGGAAAAGGTGCATCATAGGGCCATATTTCTCAGAACCTACATGTTTGCCATGGTCAAGCTTACGATACTGCAATAAAATTGGGTATTTCATAATTTTATTATTTCCCGAATAATAAAAATCCTCGCCCCGTAGGTTAAAAGGCTACACTCCAACCGGTAAGACTTTCATTTTGATAATAAGGATTTATTTTTTTACGTAAGTCAATCACAATATACACCTAAAATGAAAGGGTTAAATTAGCACATTTAAAAATACGTATAAAAAAAATCCCAAAAAAACCAACCCCAAAAAAAATTCAATAAAAATAAAAGTTATACAAACTAAAACCCAACTACGACAAAAAATTCAACTAAAAAGGTATAAATAAGACATCACAGACAGACAAATTAAAAATCCGGAGTCACACGTGTTATGATATAAATTGAACAGATCACGTGTGACGCAAAATGGGAATTGTTAGAGGTTATAAAATACAGTCTTATCATTTTAAAATTCAATCAATTTTAATTCTCATTCATAGTCCCGATTGCAGTGCTTGATATGCCTTGCCATTTTTATTTATTTATTTGCACAATATTTTAGGTCAACGACTGCGCCGTTGTAGCGTTACTGCTGACCATGAGGTCCTGGGTTCGATTCCCGGGTCGGGCAAAGTGCTATAGCGTTTTTCCCTCTAGAATTGCTTAGTAGCAGCCCGGAGTCTGGATTTTTGGCAATAGGCTCGCCCCCTATTATATGGGACTTAAACATAACTGGCGAAATGTGGGTGTACTATAGATACAGTCACGAGCAATAATATGTATACACTTAGCAACTTTAAAAAGTGATTTTCTCCTACTGTGATTGTAATATTATGCTGTAATGAATATAGTATTTTGGAATCCATACCAATATGAAATAGGTATAAAGTTGCAGACGTTATTCCACGAGAAAATCGCTTTTTAATTTTGCTATGTGTATACATATTTGCTCGTGACTGTACACCTCTGCCTAACCCTTTGGGGAATACAGGCGTGATGTTATGTTATATTTACATATTTTTTTTTAAATTTATATTGTAAATTTGTGAATTTAAAAAAGTATTAAGAATATTGCACATAAAAAATACTCAACAATAAAGCGCCTACGCGCACAATCGAATTGACTCTCTGCAGCGCGAGCTAGTCTATAAACGCACATTAATACAATAAGTTCGTAAACATTCGCACTAACACATACGTATGCGCATAGTCGACGATAGCCGGAGCGGAGCAGCGAGCGACACAGCCTTCCCGTCTCAGTGCTAACGCACGACTGCCGCCCGCGTCCCGCGCAGAGCGCCTCTGACCCTCTATCTCTAAGTGGGGACATTTTCTTTGCAAATATTGATTGATTTACATTTGCAGTTTCAAATTTGTAGTACTTTTAATCACCAATTTTTCAGTGTAAAAATATTTACAAACATCAAAGCCGTTTAGAAGTAGTAGGGAATATTAGCTAAAAATAGCGTTTTGCTAAATATTTTTTTAAGGCTAAAGTATTAGCCATACGAAAAAATCCAGTTTCAAAAATGTTGTTCATGAATCTATAGCAAACATATATTTTTTTCAAATCTTTTAACCAAGCCGTTTATGAGAAGATTCCTTTTTAAAGTGACCGTTTTACGGTACTAAACGGGACTAAGGCCCTTAAGTTTTTCACTACATATTAGGTTAGGGACACTGGGTATTGATGACCTTATCATATATATACCTGTCTAGGTACCTTGTTATGTTACGGGAACAGTGGCTCTAAAATCAGTTTTTGAAGTGAAAACTTCTTTAGGCGCGTTGGGCATTTTTGAGATGGGAAAAAACAATTGAACTCGCGACACCGTTACCGACACCTCATTTTTGTAAACGCGGTTGTGCTCTTTATTTATATTACGTTACGGATTGATGTTCTATGCAAGTATTTTTACTTTAAAGGTTTTGGAAGTATTTTCTTTTTGTAAACGCGATTGTGCTCTTTATTTAGATAAGTTTACGGACCAATGTTCTATACAAGTATTTTTCTTCCACCAAGGCAATCTTGTTCAAGTTTTCATTCTGTTGGTACTCTCGGAGTGCCAGTAAATTTTTTTTTCGGAATTAAATCCACACTAAAAATGTCTGAAATCGTTTCAGTAATCGCTTCTAAATAAACTACTTTCAAGAGCTGCGTTAACCTTAAGACATACAATATAAAATTAATTGGTATCGCCCAGTTCCATGATGAAAACGATCCCTAAACCTCGAAAGAAAACCATAATGACTTTTACAAATCATGCTTCATAAATCATAATTGAACCAAAACTTGCTTCTACAATTTCTATAACACACCTCCAATTAATTATTTTCACACTCCAATTAGTAGGTAGATATTTACTTTAAAAAGTGAATGATAATGGGAAAAATTCTATATTCAAACCAACACTTAAGTAAAACATAATGATAACATTCGCGGCCACTTTTCTCCAAGTGTAGCGGCTCCGTGGCTATTAGAGTGTGGACACTGCATACTGCACACCGTTATCGTTCTGCTTTATTTACTGCACGTCACTGCACCTCATATGCAGGAGCTCTGTAATTGTTCAGTACCTACTTATTGCAGTAAAATGGAAAATAATAGTCATTGTTTTGTTTGTGATTTTCCGAAAGAAATTCAACTCAAAAATTAATAGATTTGAGTAGCTGTTGTTATTTCAGTCGGTCTATCACAGCAGTCAATGTTATTTTGACATTCTGATTAGCTTATTTTTACCCGACTACGGCAAAGCGTTATGATTTTAGCAGTCTATGTATGTAACGTATGTAAGTAAGTTTGTATTTACGTGTGTTCCACCGTAGCGCCTAAACTACTAAACTGATTTTGATGAATGAGGTATTAATAGATTCGTAATAATAGTTCGAGTGATAGGCTATTTAAATTATCCATAATTATGTTGATTAGTTTTTCTGAAACCAGTGGTAATGAAAATAGCAAGTAACTTTGAAATCATTAAAACTGTGTGTACTGGGATCGGTACTAGCCAACCATTGCATTTGCTTGTTTTCTATTTGATAAGATTTTGTATTCTGTGTTGCTTGTTAGATTCTTAATCTTATGTCCTTTTGTGGAATGTCTAGATGGCTAGATTACCCAGCGACGAGGCTTAACTTGGCTACTACTTCATATGTAAAATAGCAGGGTTTGCACGCAGCAACCTATAGAAGCCACACACTAAAATAGTTAAAAAAAATCATAACCCTTCTCCCTAAAAAGGCTAGGATGATAATGATAATGATGCTCGCAGAAATAACAAGATAAGAAACGTTCATAAGCTACGGGCTACTTTGGCTTCAGTATTTTCTATACTAATATTGTAAAGAGATAAAATGTATTTGTTTGTTTGTTTGTAAGTTTGTATGTCTGTTTGAAAAATTATTTTTGCCTTGGATACCCCAATTCTTGAGGAAGGTTATAGGCCCGCGGGCAAAACCTAGTATCTAATAACACCACACCTCTAAATTAACGCTAATAAAGTTTATGGAAGGAAACACCGCGAGATAGTGGTTCCACCGTGCCAAGGCAAATCTCATTGATTTACCCCAGAAACGGGCAATTTACCCATTATCGAGAAAGCATCGGAGCAAAATGATAGATTCGGGAAAGTCAGAACCTTGCATTATGTTAAGTTAATCATAGGAAGCTGGTAAAACTAGGATTTACTTGAGATGTTGGCATTTGAGACATGATTGATGTTAACTATTGCCTGATTAGATAGGAAGGTATTTAGCTGCAATTCTTCTTTTCCTGTGGTAGTGACTAACCTGTAGCCTAATTGCGTAATACAACACAATCACAATCTGTTTCGATTTGAAACAGATTGCTAATCCATTGCTTCATAAGTTGGAAAAAGAAATTTGCTCAACAACGAAAATAACGCAGTGAATGTTGTTGAACTGTCAAAATGAAACAAATTAGGCAAAATTGTTTACGAAAATAAGTTACGCAATTAGGGTACTAGTGTTAGAGTTATAAAGCCGCCCAAGGGCCTCTCACTTAGCTTCACATGCCGTCGAGAAATATCTCTCAGGCATGTTTCACAATGCTTTTTTCTTCAAAGAAATCTATTTTTTCTTCACAATGTTTTAACTTCACCGTTTTTGAAGCAAGTGATAAATTATACAATACGCACATAAATCCGAAAAGTCAGAGGTGCGTTCCTTGGATTCGAACTCGAGACCTATGCCTTGGCAGTCTGACGGTCACACCACTAGGCTATCACTGTTCTAGCAGCAATGACCCAGAGGTTCAGCTGGTTAGGGCGACGAAATGGTGCGTGCAAGGCGTGAGTTCGAATCCCCGCGCTACGCCATCAACATCCCAGCCTAGAACCATTATTATGTAGCTCCATAACCACTTGTAGTAGTATATGGCAATCAAAAAACTAGTATTTAACTATGACAATGAAAAAAGTCAGAACAAGTAGGTATGACGTTTGGAGCTAAGCTGAAAGTTTTCAGGAAGTTTTATTATTTAAAAAAAGACTTTTTGTATCACATAGTTACAAAAAGCGTCTACCGACATACCTATTCCTGATCTTAGCAAAAAGAAAACGTTCTGCCTAGCCTTTTCCCAACTATATTGGGGTCGGCTTCCAGTCCAACCGGATGCTGCTGAATACCAGTATTTTACATGGAGCGACTGCCTATCTGACCTCCACAACCCAGTAACTGGGTAGGTAATACGATACCCCTTGGTAAGACTGGTTGTCAAACTTTCGGGCTTCTGACGACCCGTAACGACTGTCAAAGATCCACGAATGACAGCTGGGACCAACGGCTTAACGTGCTTTCCGAGGCACGGAGGAGTCTCGGTATGTAGAAATGGTCACCCATCCACGGACTAACCTTGGCAAGCGTAGCTTAACCTGACAGATCAACCCGAGCGGCTGTTAGTACTTAGCCACGAGCTCCTAGCAAAAAGAAAAACCCCAAAAAAATAAATAGCAAAAAGAAAAAATGAATCTTTAGCAAAAAGAAAACGAAAGACGAAAATGTCTTTTAAAAAGTTTTCCTATTTCCTTTGGGAATGTTTTTATCGTTTGCAATATTTACCATGATATCAATTTCTACGGTTGTAACTTTGCTTTCGGAATGCTGTTATAAAATAAATCTAGCGGTTAAACCAGCCACCTTTATGCCCTTCCCTGCATTAATGGACCTAAGATCGTGTTCTCAACATTACAACAATGTAGCTATGACCGGTCCTATAACAGGGTACCTTGTTTCCTAGACAACTCTAACGGTGCGGAAGAAAGAGGTCCGTATTTTGTAGTAGAGTAGAATGAGCTTTTATAGACCGATTTTTCTTTAAAGAGAGCAAATTCACACTTTTTACTTGTTGATCATTTTGTAAAGCTACTTTTACTCAAAAAAAAAAAAACTCAAAGCATTTATTTCAATTAAACCATTTATAGGCACTTTTGAACTATCAAAGAATCGGTCAGTTAGTCAGAAAGTTGAAGCTAGTTGCCCATTCCAAAACGTAGATCTCTATGGAGAAGAACGGGCAAGAAACTCCAAGGCCACTCTTTTAAATATAGATATTACAAAATTCTGGGTACATTATTCTGGTTGCTTCTATATGTGAGAACAATGTACAAAAAATAATCAAAACAATTGAAAAATATAAGATTAAAAATAAGCCCTGGCAGATAAGAGATGACCAGTCTCAACTGACGCCGTTCACGAACATGACGCGTGGACTGACTACTACCGGATATAAATATTTTCACGGGCAGGTTATGTAACCAAAAAAAGAAGAACGGTTAAGAATGTATCTATTGAAACTACGTAAGTATAATATATTTAGATACGACGTGATTCCTAGTGCAATAAAATAAATGTGTCTTTGTCGTTACGGTTCGGGAGTTATTTCTTCAATAACAATGATTTAGTAACTAGGAAAATTAGCCATACAAAACGCTAATGATGCAATAACTAATAAAATTGTATAAACATGTCCAGACGATCAGAAATTGCGTGCGTTACGCTTGAGGACTGCTTCACGCGAATTTTCCTAAGAGAATTATGAATAATGTAATTTTTTTCGTTGGCTTTAGACGTTTGCCGGATTCCTAATGTCGCCGTTAGTAATGTTTTAGTCGTAATTAAAGATGTTAATGCACTATTCTGCTAAATGGATGATAATCATGTTACTGGACAATCTTTAGTTTAAAAAGATGCCTCTTGTTTGAAAATGAAAATTTTAATAAGACTCGTAGGCTCGTTCAACTGAAGAATAGCTTTGTGATTGAATTAGCAGTAAAGTGGAACCCACACTTGAGAATTGAGACGTAATTTTAATTTGAATAATTTATTTGGTCAAATTATTGTTCTGAGTTTCCCTCCATGTTTCCCCAAAAAGCCAGTATATTTTCCACAGGACCATTCCATGACCTATCAGACTATCAGTATCTAAGCTACTTATCATGTTAAACATCCTGCTCTATATGACTTGGTGGATAGTTTTTTTTTTTGAAATTTTCCTCGGGATCCCTTTTTGTCTTCTGGATTGAGGAGTCAGAAGAAACATGTGAAAATTTGGAGTATTTAAAACAAGAATCAATCACTACGAATCACAAGGTATTATGGTAGGTATGTTTCTATTTTAGTGTCATTGTTGTGACCCCATAAGGTATGTAATTACTAATTAAATACCTTCAGCTACGCCAATTTTTAACCGACTTCCAAAAAGGAAGAGGTTATATGTTCGTCGCGTATGTTTGTTTTTTTTTTTATGTATGTCCACCGATTTCTCCGTCAATTGTGGACCGATTTTGAAAATTTTTTTTTTGTTTGAAAGGGTGTGCTCTCGAATTGGTCCCATATAAATTTTATTAACTTTGCTTGGATAGTTTTTGAGTTAGCTACAAAATACGTATTTTTTTCCCACTTAGTATGTAGATGATCTGATAAGTTTCTGTCACTGGTAGCAGGTACCACAACTAAAAAGTGAAAAATAAAAACTTTTTACAAAAAAAAACAACCGACCTCCAAAAAAAACACTACAAAGTGAAAAATAACTTTAATTTCGGAAGTCGGTGGCAAAAAACGGAAATACAAAACCCAAGACACCGACTTCCGAAATTAAAGTTATTTTTCACTTTGTAGTGTTTTTTTTGGAGGTCGGTTGTTTTTTTTTTTGTAAAAAGTTTTTTGTTTTTCACTGTCAAGAGCCACTGCGGTAAATAATTCTCGCTTCAAGTCCATTGTGCACTAGGGGCAGGGTTTGACCAAAATGTGGTCACCCGTTTTTGACGTATCGCTGCCATTTTTTTTTACTCTCCTGAGATAACACTTCGGTGCGTCACTGCCACTTTTCCAAAATCGAAATTTCTTTTTTTTTTACATGCATACATACATAAACTAGGCAGAAAGTACAGAACGCCACCTGCTACGATCCTTACATAGTCGTTTTGCCTCATTTACGTTCATACATCTGGTCATACACGCACGCCGGTTGCGAGTACTACGCACCTGGCCTTTCTGAAGAACATCACCAATAAGGTCAGTATATGTCCTCCTAGGGCGTCCCCGCCCGGCCTTTTTTTTTACATCAGCCTTTTAAATACATTTTATTAGTCGCCTTTCATTCATCCTCTCAACATGCCCAAACCATCTCAGCATACCCTTTTCAATTTTTGTCACTACATCTTCTTTTAAATCACACCGCTGTCTTATCACACCATTCCTCAGCCTATCATTCATAGACAGACCACACATGCTTCGCAAGGAACGCATTTCCACAGCATTTATTCTTCTTTCATGTTGTTTTTGCCACACCCAACATTCACTTCCATACATAAGCGTGGGCACCAGCACACCATTGTGCACAGCCAGTTGAGCCTTTTTAGACATCGACTGGTTGGTTACAATCGCATGTATAGCACCATTCACTTTGTTTCCCGCGTTTACTATCCTTTCCACATCTCCATCAATCTTCCCATCCCTTGTAAACAGACTCCCCAAATATATAAACTCACTTACTTGCTCCACACTCTTATCATTTATTTTCACATCACACACCGATACATCCTCTCCTCTTTCAAACACCATGACCTTCGTCTTATTCACATTTACATTCATCCCTTTCATCTTATATGCTTCATCCACCACAGTCACCATGTCTTGCAACTGTTCTGCTGTTGATGCAAGTAGAGCTTGATCATCTGCGTAGATAAGGCATTTGACAGGCAACTCATTCATCCTCAATCCGCACTCACCCTCTTTCAAATCTATCAGACAACTATCCATGTACAAGTTGAACAGCCACGGTGACGCTACACAACCCTGTCTAACACCCCTAGAGATGCAGAACCAGTTCGTGTACCTATGCCCCATTTATCCTAACACAAGCACTGGAATCCTTGTATAAAGATTTCAGTGCCCGTACCAAGCGCCAGTCCACACCGTACTTGGATAGTGTCGACCACAGTTCTTCCCTCCACACACTATCATAGGCTTTCTCTAAATCAACGAAAGCACAATAGACGTTCTTGTGCTTTGCTAGATGTTTTTCGGTTATGCACCTTAGGGAGAAGATCTGATCCATACAGCCCATTCCCTCTCTAAATCCTGCCTGTACATCCCATATTTTCTCATCTGTCACTCTTATCACTCTATTTATTAAAACCTTCGCATACAGTTTGCCGACAACGCTCAAAAGACTAATGCCGCGGTAGTTTTTATACTCCTGCTGAGAGCTGCTTCTTTTAAAAGTTGGGAAATTAATCTTTTTAGGGTTCCGTAGTAAACAAGGAACCCTTATAGTTTCGTCATGTCCGTCTGTCTGTCTGTCTGTCCGCGGTCTAGCTCCGAGACCCTTAGTACTAGAAAACTGTAATTTGGCATAGGTATATATTTTAATTACGCCGACAAAGTGGTAAAATAAAATTATGAAAAACATTTTTTTTTAGGGTACCTCTCTTACACGTAAAGTGGTGATGTAATTTTTTTTTCTTTTTAACCCATAGTGAGGGGTATCATTGGAAAGGTCCTTTAAAAACATTGTGAGTTTGTGAAAACCATTTTTAGATTCAAGGATCCGTTTGCGAAATATAGGTAAACCTACCAACGTTGTATCACATTCCCGAGGCTGTGAAAATAGAGAAAACGAATTTTCCCAGATATGTGTGAGACCTAGCTAGATCGATTTTTCGCCCCCGTAAACCCCTATATTGCAATTGATGAAAGTTGCAATATAAATTGTTAGAGCCGTTTTCGAGAACGTGATTACAAATATATATTCCAATTCTGGTCTTTTCATCGTAAAAACAAAACTTTTCAATTCAAGATTTTTTTTCTAAGGCTAATAAAATGTTATTTAAAAAAATGGTATCTTATAACATTAGTAAACTATTCAGAAATGTTTGACAAAAATCACACCTAAATATGATACCATTTGCAGCAACAGCATTAAAAACACTGAATGCTGGTACAGAAAATAGTAAAAATCGAAAAAAAAAAAATATCTTGGTTAACTTATCGGTTTTTTTTTTACTGTTCACATTAGTTGTTGGAAATGAGGTAAGCTACCTACCCGTTACGTTTGATCCATTATTTACGGGACACCCTGTATACAAATATTGCTCGTTTAATAGGATAGGAAATTATTCGATGTTTTGTTAAGTCGTAAAAACCGTGCGATGCTGGGCGTGTCGCTAGTAGTACCTATTATAATACTTATTGGTATGTATAGCCAAGTTATCGTGGATCTTTGACAGTCGTTATGGGTTATCAGAAAGCCCGAAAGTCTGAAGAGTCTGACCAAGGGGTGTCATATAACCCAGTTACTGGGTGTGGAGGTCAGATAGGCAGTCGCTCCGTGTAAAATACTGGTATTTAGCTGCATCCGGTTAGACTAGAAGCCGACCCCAACATAATTAGGAAAAGGCTAGGCAGATTTTATATAGGTATGTATAGTCAAGAATCTTTCAGTTTCATGTAAAAATATAAATAAGTATCGCTCGTTTTCGCGCGCATCCAGCCGTGACAGTTTCACTGCAAACATTTGAGCACGTAGCTGAGATATGCGAGCACGTTGATAAACTACAGGTGAAGTGATTGCATATGTTATGCCTGGGAAACTTGGAGATTTCGGGGAAATCTTTTGTCCTTTTGTAAGTACCTACTTCAGAACTTTAATGACCGTGTAAAATTGTAATTTTCCTAAAGCATACCTACCTAACCTATGCCTCGAGATTGATTTGATTAGAAACTTTGTTATCTAGTCGAAACAGTTTAAAAATTCTTAACTTTGGGTTTAGAATTTTTAAACTGTTTCGACTCTCTGGATTATTCAAACAAACTCTTCTTGTGTCTTTTATGTTGTGGGAAGATTTTGGTGTATCTTATCCACCAAACATGACCGTGATTTTTTCGCGGACGAAAGGAATTCGATCTGGTCAAAATGTGTGGAAAAGGTACTTTCCTAGGTGCGGTAAGGCTTTGTTTGTGTGCTATGAAAATTATGTGTTTTTCCCAAAATTCGTTTTCAAACTCAAAGCATTTATTTCAATTAAACCATTTACAGGCACTTTTGAATTGTCAAAGAATCGATCAGTTAGTCAGAAAGTTGAAGCTAGTTGCCCATTCCAAAACGTAGATCTCTATGGAGAAGAACAGGCAAGAAACTCCAAGGACACTCTTTTAAATATAGATATTACAAAATCCTGGGTACATTATTCTTGTTGCTTCTATATGTGAGAACAATGTACAAACAATAATCAAAAGCAATTGAAAATATAAGATTAAAAATAAACCCTGGCAGATAAGAGATGACCAGTCTCAACTGACGGCGCCCGTTCACGAACATGACGCGTTTTTTTAAATACCTTATCCACTATAGTATTGTAGTAACCTGTTAGGTAGGTACCATAGCACCGGTTTTTACCTACCCTCGGCATTTCTTTTATTCATTTATTTATTTATTTATTTAATTATTTATTTATTTGGCACCTCAACGACTTGCTCACTTAAACATACACACACAAAAATCACATACAGTTATATAGGTATTGTGAACTCGTCACTTACAGAAGTGCACAGCACTAGCAGAGAATTTAATGATTACAGGAAGTTTTATTTAACGTTAGTTGAATTATTGACAAAATAAAAATAAAATAAAATGAAAATAGATATTAATTATGGATATTAATTATGAATTATGTTCACAACTAAGATGAAATATTTAACTAAATAACAAAAAAAAAGACCTATGAAGAAGGAAATGGAAGTGGATACAATTTTATTAATAGGCGGCTTATGTCGTACAGAGGTTTTGAGACTCCGAGCTGGTTAAAAGTCTCGTACGGAATTGACGAAAAGGGTTAGAAAAGATGTCGATGCTATTGGTTCGTGTAGCGATTTTATTATAATTTCTCATTAGTCGATTCATGGGTGCGGTGCTACCAAGGTTAGTACGACTTGCAGTTGTGGCAAAGGTAATGGTCTCGCGACCAGATCGAATAGTTTTCTGTCGAGGTACAGCTATATTTAATTCCGCCAAAAGATCGGGAACATTTAGTAAACCGTTAGTAATTTTGTAAAGAAGGATTTGGTCTGTTACGTCTCTACGGTGTTCAAGAGAGCATATTTTATTCGACCGCCATATCGTTAACCCTTCCACTTATCGAGTAAACGTTTACTGGGAACAATTTTCACGTCTTGTAAATAACCGGGCCGGTCGCCGGACATCTTTCTCCGGTGCCTTACATATATGGAATGTCGCCTCGTTGCTTGTAATGTAACTGAGTAATTGCGTATATTTATACACTTACGTGTGTGGCACCGTATTGTGGGCGTTTCTTTTACCCACTGCTACCGAAGAAAACGTTAGATATAGGTATATACTAGCGGACCCGACAGACGTTGTCCTGTCAAAACATTGTCCAGCGGACAAAATTGTGAATCTAAACCATTCCCAGATCCCCTTGAACACACACAAAAAAGGGAAATGCCCATTTGATAAGGAGGTTTTGGCCAAGTGACGCCCATGAAAGAAACAAGTTATAGGCATTAGGATTAACATTATAGATAAAGAAACAAACACTATTTTTTACATAGAACTCGGTGGGTCTTTTATAAATTAAAGGTTAATAAAAAACATATTAATAGTTTTGGTATGATCCATTCTGCAATTATAGTTCTTATTTGTATGTCTCTTGTGCCTGTTTTGCGTTGGTATAGATGATGAAAGTGCTTTCTTAATACAGATTGACCACAGTTTACACAATCATATTTGTCGATGCCCAACATTTCGTTCTTGTGGTGCAGGCAGGCTGTTGTGCATTCCTTGCCAACATCCAACATTGGTCACACATCAGACTACTATCTGAAACATAATTGCATACTGTCATAAAAATAATTTATACCTATTAGCATGCTGTAGCATCAGAAGGTCTTTATGTACATTGAATGACATCGGTCTTTGATACTATTTTTGATGATCATACAATTCATTACTTATGTCACATAAAATAATTATGTGGCAATGGTTTGAGACAAAACAAACTTCAAATATTTATTCGAATGGTTTCAGTGACACTAACCAACCGAATTATTCAATTCAAACCTAACGTTAAGTAGCTATGCAGTAAAAGTTGCTGAGTATGTACCTTGTATGTTCATAAAGTAACTTACTTGTTGTAGAGCAATCCATTGTTGAAATATAAAACGAACTTCCACATTGCTTAAGGTAAATCTCTTAAGTCTTCGTGTATCCACGCCACAGTTGACACAGAGATGGCTCCGTGGTAAGCTGGTAAGTTCGTGTAATTCAGGTTCCATATTCGTGTCAGGTCCTTGGCGAGAAACAGGTACGGTATCCATTGGTAAGCTGGTGTCGTCGTGGGAGGCGGGTACAGAATCCAATGTAAAGCCAAGGTCGTCATCGGGAGCGGTTACAGGGTCCATAATCGTAATCAAAGTAGTCGGAAAATAAAATAGAAATACGTAGTCGAAAAAATACAGCACCAAACAAAACGTCAAATACTAATGTCAATCAGTTGCCAATTACGATTATTATTGACGTAGGGATGTGATATGACATCGATTTTTCGAAAAATCTATATTAAAAAACAAACTGGAAATACGGAATCGGTTCAATGGATCGTATTTAAAATGAAATAAAATATTTTTGTCTCTCAAGAAAATAACAAAAGAGGTTACAACTGACGCTGACGAGACGCTAAGACAGTTACATAGACCAGATGCTGCACAGCCTAAATGGAGCTTCTTGGCTGGTTGGCCTCGGCATGAATTTGGACAAGATAAAAGTCATGTATGTACAATTTGCATGTCTTGCCAAATGTAGTCCACATCAAAGGATCGCTTCTCGAAGTTGTGAAGGAGTACGTCTATTTAGGGTAACTCATCCAGCTCGGTAGGCACAACTTTGAGAAAGAAGCCGACAGAAAAGATCCAGCTAGTTTGGGCGGCATTTGGAAAACTTCGTCAAGTCTTGTCGTTTCTAATCGCGCAGTGTTTGAAGACTAGGGTCTTCAACCAGTGGACACTGACAGTCTGGCTAGTCCATAAATTCAAGGTTGCTCAGTACGCTATGGAGCGGGCTATGCTCGAGGTTTCTTTGAAGGTTAAGATAAGAAATGAAGTTAACCGGAGTTACCGACATAGCCTGCAGAGTAAGCAAGCTGAAGTGACAGTGGGCTGGTCATATTCGTCGAAGGACTGATGGCCAGTGGAGCAGACGAGTCCTAGAGTGGAGACTGCGTATCGGTAAGCATAGTGTGGGACGCCCCTCAGCTAAAAGCTTAAAAGTTGACTGGGACAAACTGGATGCGGAAGGCGGAGAAAGGGTGTTGTGGCGCAGCCTGGGAGAGGCCTATGTCCAGAAGTGGACTCCGATAGGCCAAGTTGATTGTAACAGCTACATAATAAAAAAACGATTTTCAAAAAATCTATTTTTGGTAACCGGTTTTGAGTGTTTCGATTTTTTTCAGTAAAAGTTGCCATCCTTACTTTGAGAGGATTGACCAACAATCGGAAGTGTTAGATAAGAAAATAAACGATTGAGTGTCTTGATTAAATCGGCTTTTAATTCCGGAGGTTTTGTTACAAATAAGTAATAGCAATATTTTAGTTACTAAATGGGTATTTTTTTTGTATTTCCCACATTGCTGGGCAAACTATGGCCAAGAATGGGCGTTTCCTTTTCATCAAAATCGGTCCAGTCGTTTGAGAGAAGTTCAGTGACATACACACTCACAGAAGAATTATATATATAAAGATGTCTCGTAAATCTAAAAAAGGGTACCTACCTATGTTCTATGTTATTGGGGTTTGGTTTCCGCACTTAGTCCTTCAGATGAAACATTGTGCGTGGGTCATGGCAGCCGTCAGTGGTTATTCCAACCAGCCCGCCTCCAGAAGTTGAATAGGTAAGTCTCCTGACCTGTTCAGAACATCAGTGAAAGATCTGGCTGACCTGAGGGTTTCGGTTCTAATTTGAAGGGTACCGAGTTTTCTCCCAATTGGGCTTTTTTTTTTCTGGGTGGGAAATTATCAAATAACTTCTCCCGCTCTGGGTGGAGCGGGAGGCGTGTTAGACTCTTACTGACTAAAACCCACCCGTGTTCCTTCGGTTGCCCTGTTGCCGGGGGCCACGATTTCCCTATCGGTTTTCTTCGAACCCCCGGCAGGCACTGGCCCTAGCGGATCCCGTCAATTCTGCTGACATCAAACAAAAAAAACATTAGATCAGTCTCACCCCTTTGCATTGACTTTCCTGAAACACCAGCCTTCTAGTACCTAACTATGATATCCAACTGAACGTTTTCGATGTTTTCTCCCAGATAGGATCCCAGGAAATTGTAACGACGACAGATCGCAGTTAGCTTCTTAACCGATCATCTGTCGATTGGCCTTTAGAAGGCCAAAACAATTAAA
Organism: Agrochola lychnidis; assembly: GCA_963680765.1. Taxonomy (NCBI): domain Eukaryota; kingdom Metazoa; phylum Arthropoda; class Insecta; order Lepidoptera; family Noctuidae; genus Agrochola; species Agrochola lychnidis. Next base: position 22,471,354 of record OY796856.1, read on the forward strand.
AATTCCATTGTGTCTCGTTAGTGGCAGTTTAAGGTTAAGGCAGAAACCTTTTTAACATATAAATAATTCTTTTTTTAGGTCTACATAATCTACCTGGCTCTCTGCTCCCTGACACAAGCGGTGTACATCAGCCGCATGTCTTCAGTCAACAGACTGCGACCCCCCATGCCATTCAGACCGGGGGTCAACCTGCAGAGGCCTTGGTCTCACACCAGACTCGTCCAGGCAGCGTCGCACCGAGCACCCTATGTGCTGTATAGGAAACCTCCTCAAAGGTAAGATAAACAAAAGAAAAACAGAACGGAAAACTCATTCAGAAGCATAAAATAATCGAAGAACAAAATCCCTAAAATAAACAAAGAAATAATTAAAGTAACTGCACCACAACTTAGTTGCGGTACCTACCTACCACAGTATTTCGAAAGGACCTTTCAAAGATTTGCACTTTTCAAAGTTGAGTGATCTAAACGTAGTCAGTTCGGCAATTAAAAAGGTACCCATCTACTGAGGTCGGAACCTCATCTGCCATATTAGTTTTAGAAAACTAGGCTTTTTGAAAGTGAAGATCTGTTTTACCTATAGGAATAGCCAATGTGGAGCTTAAAATAATTGTTTATTGACCGTGTAATTGTTCCCTTAACATGGTCAGGCAAGTGCTTATGGGTAGGAAGAAAATATTTTCAGATTGTTAGTCGACAAGTGCCTTACCTAAATAGGATCTGCAGTTTAATTGACTGCTAAATATGGACTATATTTAAATGTGATTGCACCCAAACTAGGTTTTATTAATTAAAACTACTTAGTACCTAGCCAGACAGCAACCTAGGTATAACGTTTAGAGTGTAGTTACTTCACAGCAGGATTCCCAAAGTGGGTCTATATCGACCCCCAGGGGTCGACGACGAAGACATGTGGGTCCATGAGATGTAAATGGGGGTCCTCGATAGTGGATCTCATTTAAGCAGGTCGTGACTTTAATTTTAGCTTTCCATGAATGGAATAATTCATATTTATACACAGATAATAGGTACGTACATATCGTACATAATTATCTTCCATAATACTTTCTTTTAAATATGTAAATAAACAGAGATATTTATCTATATACCTAAGTAACGTTTTTAGTTTTCTCTGCGTGTAAGCTTTAATTTTGTGATAAATATTTTTCTGCGGTAAATTGTAGCCTGTCTCAATATTTTAGTTGGCTAGACCTACAACTTTATCTGTGCAAAAGATCACGGAGATTTGTTGCTTAGCTTTTATGTGAAAACGTATCATACAGACCTACCTTACTACTACGGTTTTGTATACAAACTTATTTTTGCAATTATAATATTATCTAGTACCTAGCGAAGTAGGAATATTATAGTACACAGAAAAAAATTAAATCTTAACTGTAGTACTTTTAAATTTTCTTCAGCTTTTCTTTGTTTTTCACACTATACTTCATTACTTTCATTAGTTAAAAATTTAAATCTTTAAAAGCGAGTAAGCACTATACCAGCAGTCAACAACACATTTGAAGTTTGAATTTGCAAAAATTCAATATTAGGTAAGCAGGGGTAGGGGTCTACCCAAAACCGAAAAACATGCCAAGTGGTCGACAGCATAAATAGTTTGGGGACCTCTGATCTGCAGTATAAAATCCTTCCAATAAAATTGGCGATTAAATTTGCATTATTTGCCAAATGTTTAATTTTATAAAACTCCCTTCCCAAGATCTTACGAGGTCTTCCAAGTTCTACAGCAACCTCATAATCTTCCAGGTACGCAGTAAAGCACTTCGCTCCATCAGCAACCCGGAATATGTTCGCGGGGGGGCCGTGGAAGACCACCGGCCGCCTGCCCCTGTCACCCGTCACTCCGGAGTACGAGTTCGTGAAGGCAGCATCCAACGCGCCCGTGGTGCACACTGACGGTGGTACAGGTTGACTGGCTATGTGCACTGCACTGCACTTACTATTTTTATACTCTTACTTTGGATGAAGGTATCTACTTCAGTTATGTAAGATTTAATAGGGGCACTATTCTTATTGGATCTTTTATTTTCATTGTGCATTGTATGAATTAACATGATGAGTTTTTTCATAGGTCGGACCTTAGACTATATCGCACCAAATGAATTGAATTATCGTACCTACCTGTTTACTTGCGGTTTCTTGTTGGTGCGTTGCCGTTGCTTTAAATTTACTTTTTCGTTGAGCAAGATGTGGTGGTGGAAGCCTGAATTTATTTATTTTCTTACACTGTAGGATCATTCTTCTATATCTACTGCAATAATATGGTTTTCTTGTGTACAGATCGGTTTATATTTCGACTTCGTGCACTGAGCGCACAAAATTAATGAACAATTCGTCCATGGCAAGAAATTACGTCACAAGATTTACAAAATATCATAAATTAAGTACCTAGTTACCCATTGAATCCTCTTCTTAGTCCTCCCCTTTAATCGTCCATATTACTATTATAATCATTATAGAAGCCCCAGTTTAATCCTTTCTTATGATATGTTGTGACGTAACCATCGCTGTGGTCGAAAGCATTTTGGTTCAGGCCTGTGTGACCATCAGGTGCCATCCACACGATACCAGCACCCAACCTCAGTCTGTCCGAGAAGCCGATTGTGGTCATCGAATCCTCTGACAATCCTGTCTCGGAACTGGTGAGTAGGACTTTGATTTATAGTAGGTATACCTACCGAGACGTAGTTTTTATATTGGTAATTAAACCAAGGCTAGAGACCACGTAGTGAGAGCGCATAGTCTCCTGAGAAGCGAACAATACATTTTGAAATCAAGAGAATCTAGAATACGAACGAAGCCCGGAAGATATTTTAAAGATGAATCACCTCTAACTACAGTAGAATATGATGCCGTTTTCACTTCCAAATGTACCGAAATGAAGTGGTTGGGGATTAAGCAGTTTCTGATCCATGACGAGTCGTTAAGCTTGAGGGCCTCCAAATTGGAAGGTTCCGTTACACTTATCCACACTTCATTAGACACAAATATTCGATAAAAATGGGAATTGCCCAAAATTAGGTACTTACACAAAATTTTTAGACGATTGAAAAAAAATGCGGTTTGGTTATCCACAGGGTTATCCTAATATCGAAAACCACTTTAGTACAACTAACAACCGAATATCGAGACAAAAACATTATTCTTCGACCTCTTATTTCAGCCCAGACCATCATACGAAGTTACGGAAAAATTTCCGGAAAGTGAATACAGCGTGGCCAAAATAGAATCGCCCATAGGATTTTCAAAAGCCTCAGTAAGTTTATGAAAAGAGGTTTTTATATGTCATGACCTGTATAGGGCATCTATCACATAAACCTTTTATACTATTTTCAGTCCTTCACAACACCAGAGCTTCAGACACTGATAAGAAACGGAGCGGCTTTGCAGCTGGCATCCGAGTATTCTCTGCCAGCTATTATCAATCAACATCAAAGCCTACAGCACCAAGCCTTACAACATCAAAGCTTACAACACCAAGCTATACAGCATCAAGCCGTGCAGCATCAGTATCCTTTGCAGGTAAATTTAAAAAAAACTTAATTAGGGTTGGGCTAGCGGGGTAACACGAACAGTATCAGTGGGTTTCATTTTGACAGTTCAACAACATTCATTGCGTTAGGTAGGATTGGGTAGGTGGGGATACGTTGTTGAGCACACATTTTTCGAACATATTGAAGCAATGGATTAGCAATATCCTTCAAAATGATTCAGATTATGATTGATAGTGTTTTACGCAATTAGGGTTTTGGACCCTATACCACAAAACTTTACAATTTACATATTTGTATATCTTGCTAGTGTCTGTACCACAAAACTAAACCCAGGCGAGCAATATTAGCGGCACTCAATTTGACTTGCAGACTCGATTAGAATTATTTCATATCAATTTTCGATTACGAATTTTTTGCAATAAAGGACGGGAAATATAAAGTCAGAGACAGTAAATAAGACTCTTCCCGAAAAAACTTAGTAACTATCATCTCTGATAAGTCAAATCAATCTGCCTAGCCTTTTCCCAACTATATTGGGGTCGGCTTCCAGTCCAACCGGATGCAGCTGAATACCAGTATTTTAAATGGAGCGACTGCCTATCTGACCTCCACAACCCAGTAACTGGGTAATACGATACCCCTTGGTAAGACTGGTTGTCAGAGTTTCGGGCTTCTGACGACCCGTAACGACTGTCAAAGATCCACGAATGACAGCTCTTTTAAGTAATCAATATTATTTATTGCAGGGTTTGCAGAACGCCTTGCCAACGCAACAAGACTTAATAAACACAGGAGCCGACGGGTTATTTATTCCACCGAACGCGTTATACCAAAATGATCCTATGTTCTTGCAAAAACTACAAAACCAGCTTCTACAACGTTTTCCTTCCGTGGAATTTATTCCATACGCAGCTGAAGCCCCTAATCAAGTCTATGTACAGCCAGAAGCTTCGCAGCTTCATGCCCAAGTGGTGCATCCGCAGATGATGCATCCCCAAGTAGTTCACACGCAAGTCATTCATCCGCAGGAACTTCATCATCAAATGATACTTCTTCAAAATGAACAGTTGGACAGACCATTATTACCACAACACAATGAGCCGAAGACGGTGGTGCAAAGAGAAACACAAGAAAACACAGTTGTAACTTTAGTACCTCAATCGTTCGTCGTAACAAATACAACGGAGAAGCAAGTGGAAGATACTCCACCTCCGCAACCGGAAAATATTACAGAAGAATTAGTAGCAGTTGAAACAGAGCCATCGACAACGACGGTTAAATACATAATTGAAAGTAACACAGAACAAAATGCAACCCCAATTTACTACGCACAAATTGGTCAAAGCGTGGGTAATGTTATCGCCAATGGGTTTTACTCCGCCATCAATGACGTTAGAGCTGCAGCAGCACTAGCCCAAGTAGATGATAACTCACCAGTTTATAAGCCTGAAAATGTGACGACTACGACCAGCAGTTCAGATATGAAAGCATACTTTTTGCAAAACGAAGAAAAACCTGAGAATATAACAGCAAATGAAGTGAAGCCACTGCGAGGAGTTCCGTTTTCAAAATCAACAGATTCTGTGAACGTAGCTTATACGTTGGTAAGGGCGGATGATAAACAAGCCAAAATGAATCAAGAAGGGGCTGTGTATGCAGGACAAATTGTAGAAGCAACGATCACTGAAGATCAAGATTTCAATAAAGAAAAAGCTACTTTGATATCTCGAAGGGCTCCAATTAGACTGTTTGCTGTAGCAGACACTAAAAACATTGTCAGTTCAGCGAACACATTGCCTCAAGTGGCCGTGGTGAAGGCAAAGATTCCTCCAAAGAGCAAGTTAACGTTTGACGACAAAACTGGGGAACCTATTCTAAGGATATACGCTAGTTATGTTGACAGTCCAAAACAGGTTAGTGATTTAGCTATTCTAAGATTTCTTAGATTTAAATCGACGAAACCGTTTAGATTTCAAACACAAAACAATTCGTTTTGAGTGTTTTCCCAGACGTTGACAGGTGGGCAGGAGGGTAAAATTATACAGTATATGTTTTGAAAGAGATTGTATCAATCAACAACACTTTTGCTATCACAATCTACAAACTTTAAATTACTTTCAGAAAGATGCAATAGTATCAAAGCTGTCGAACCTGAAGCAAGCAAAGGACGCTGCAACCAGGAAAGATGCAGTGGACAATTGGAAGGCGGCGACAATCAAGACTGCTGACAAAACTCAAGGCGTCGACACTAACCAGGTTACACAGTTTGGGCTCAAGCTAAAAGAAAAGAATGACTACTATGATGAACTCATTTTTCAAGATTATGAAGACTTGTGATTTTCGTTTGGTATACCATATTTATAATACACCTCATGCTAGACATAGGATTGTTCGATCTGATGTATACTTTTGAAAACTCTTATGCCTGTTTTCACGAATGCTCAGGACTATCAGCAAGCGAACTATTGAATTTTCAACGCTCGGACTAGCGCCAAGAGTTCGAAATCCAACAGTTCGCTTTTAAGCATTACTTTAAGGTATCGGCCAGCCACGACTCCAACCAGTCGTGGCCGTCTAGTAGTATTGTATGGTCTGCAGCAAGTTGGTTGTTGCGACCAAGTGCGCGATTCGTATCGGTTTCTACAGTATACCTGGTGGCTGCGACCACTGGTCGTGGCGCGAGATCCCTAAGGTGTGTTGCGTAGTGTTCGTGAAAACAGGCCATAACACTCTTAAGGCGCTAGGTAACACCAATGATAAATTTGGTGCTGCTGAGTGAACAATATTTGTAAAGTAAAAACATTGTAAAGAAGTATGTGGTCCTGTCGTGTAAAATATTGGATTCATTCAGATATGTTGCTTATAGCCTCGTATCCACTAGGCAACATTTGGCGCGCGACATGTTGCACAACATGTCAAAAGTTAGCGCGGAACTTTTGTTTAGCAACGTTGTCTGTCGAGATCTACGCATGATCAGTCGTCAACATGTCGCCAGAGGAACTAGTATTAATTTCAGCGGCGGTGGTTATAATTTTATCGAAAAATGCATCAAAAAACTCAAACTCAAAGCATTTATTTCAATTAAACCATTTATAGGCACTTTTGAACTGTCAAAGAATCGGTCAGTTAGAAAGTTGAAGCTAGTTGCCCATTCCAAAACGTAGATCTCTATGGAGCCGGGGGTTCGAAGAAAACCGATAGGGAAATCGTGGCCCCCTGGCAACACGGCAACTGAAGGAACACGGGTGGGTTTTAGTCAGTAAGAGTCTGACACGCCCTCCCGCTCCGCCCAGAGCGGGAGAAGTTATTTGATGATTTCCCACCCAAAAAAAAAAGATCTCTATGGAGAAGAACGGGTAAGAAACTCCAAGGCCACTCTTTTAAATATAGATATTACAAAATTCTGGGTACATTATTTTGGTTGCTTCTATATGTGAGAACAATGTACAAAAAATAATCAAAACAATTGAAAAATACAAGATTAAAAATAAGCACTGGCAGATAAGAGATGACCAGTCTCAACTGACGGCGCCCGTTCACGAACATGACGCGTGGATCAGCACCATCCAGCTCAACCATTTTGTAGGGAACCGAATGATCCAACAAAAGAAGTAGCAGCAGGCAGCAGCCGTATCCCATAAACATTCATAGTTTTGGTACAATTCAATTCATTTGAGCATTCGTTCGTTACACCACATTACGGACATTTCTGCGTGTCACGTCTCCACTCGACAACATTTTGATGCTCAACTGCATGTTGCACGGAAACGAAACAATAAGCCGCGCGTCGTTGCCGAACATGTTGAGCGTCACGTGTTGCGCGTCAGTTGTTGCGCGTCAATTGTTGCCTAGACGGCTTTACCTACTATGAAATGTCAGTTGCTAATTTCATTTTGGTGAAAATCGTAGGTGTTGACTAGAGCTAGTAATAAATATACCGGATATATCTATTACTAACTTCTACCAGCGGACATTTTTGATTTTTGATTTCAATCTATAGATTTTGCAAGCACAATAAAAACAAACAATTTTTGCAGACATGATATCTAAAATTATTATAATTTATCTTTTGTATTCATAATTCGTGTAAATATGCATTTTTTCCTCAAATAAGTAGTTTTAGATAGTGGTAAGATAATCATAAAGATTTACAAAGGGGTATTTCATTACTTTGGGCAACATTAGATAGAACCTAACGCAAGTTGGTGTTATGGGTCAAGTTTAATTTATATTAAATTTCTTGTTTGCATACATTAAAAACGGTAATTAACGAGACACAATAGAATTTTAATTGTTATTGAGTTCTCGTGACCGTTGAACTCTTATCATTGTTCATATTCTATAGAATTTGTTAAAATAAAATGAGACCACTATAGATTGTTCATAATGGAGTGAGAATGAAAACACGACAGCATTATAATAATAAGTAGTTTTATCCGTATCGTTTTTACTCCTGAAGTGATGAAATAAACCCAAATGTTTAACTTGGTTGCATTTAGGATAATTGTTATTTATACATATAAATGCCAAATTGTTATTCAAATAAAAACAATGTAACTTCATATTTCTTTATTTTTCATTGCTATTACAATTTACAAAATCCTATTTTCATAAATTTTATTGTATTTTGGTTTAACGACGGTCCTCGTCTGTTTCTGGTCTTAAGATACATAAAAAAAATATGGAAATTATGCAAATAATAATTGTACAAACTGTGAAAATCAAAACAATATAAAGTAGGAAACTAAAAATATATGAAAATAGAGGTGTGTCAAGGTTCACTCTACAAACTTATTACAATAATATTCAATTTGAAAAATGGTTCTCGTAAATTTTTTTTGGCGAATGGAATTTGTGTTCAACTCTTACAGTCTTGCTGGTAAACTTAAACCAAAAGATCATTTACATGAATCTAGTTTCTAGACTCGTTCAGTCTATTTCGACTGAACATAAAATAACGTATTGTCAGTTAGTTCAGTTTTAACCGACTTCAAAAAAGGAGGAAGTTATGCATGTTTTGATGAGTACGTAATCAATACTGAAAAATAAATACAATCTAGAGCTCGAGAAACTGCCTTCAAGCAAATTATGACATTTAATTTGAGCACTGTATTTTATATGAAAACCATAAAAGGTTTCCATAACATTGAAGATTCAAAAACTGGCTGCTACTTTGGTTACAATGTTATTTAAATCTTCCTCATTTTAGGCGTTATTCATAATTTAACAAAAATATCATCTTCATCATTCTATATCAATCATAGAAAGTTAAGCTAAATATGAATAACTTACAAACAAAACAAAGGATATTCTTGAAAAATTAGTCCAAAGACTGTACATATAATTTATAGAAATACTCCAATTTCATAATGGACAGCCTTAGCATTTGAGACATGTATAATATTACCATCAGTTCTGATACAGATTCGAGAACAAAAATTGGTCCAAAAATGACTCTTAGCTGCTGTACAATAAGTGCACTTTTCGAATACCCCTGCTGCCAGGTTATGCCGGAGCCGCAATGTCGCCGAACTGTATGTTTCGTTGGCAATGCTTTACTGAACTGTGATCGTTGCTTTACTATTTAACTCGGCATCAATGTCAGTGTACACGCAGGTCAAGTGCCACGCCGGTGCGGCGCACGTGCGATATTCATAAAACTTGCGGTCGGGCATCGGTGCGGCTCCAGCGTCATGTACACGAAGCCATATAATTCGGGTCAATACGAGAGAAGTTTCTTTAAAAGCTAGAAATGTACTTTATTGTGGGTATTAAAATGGACAAAATTCAACCCAGTTAAGGTTTTGATGAATAACTGACCCCAAATATCATTGACTTACTTGTGTATTTTTTTAAATTCTTTGCAGCAATGAGAATAAAAAATGATCATGTCTCAAATTCCAAAAGAGGTTCATGGCAAAAACCATAATAATTAACAGTTTCTTATTTTATTATTTTTTAACTATCCTAAATTATGCTTCCACTGAGGTGGAATTCTTGTATTGCACATTATAATTAAATATGTTAAGAATCCTTTATAGGTTGGCTCGATAATAGTCTCATTTCCTCTACATCTATAACACCCCCCCCCTCCCCCTTCTCTTTCCTTCACTGCCTGTGTTGAAGTATTACTACTATCGATTTGACCACGGCGAATCCTTTGGTGACAATTCTATCATTCTTGGCAGTGACGGTGTCTAACTAAAACCTCATGAATTCTAGCATCTATATTGATGATCTTCATATGAAATTGTAGCTATATAAATGTATGAAAACGACTATAGTAATACTTATTTAGTTCAGCTGATAGTTTATAATAATTTGAGTTTGTTAGACAATTTAGATATGAATATTGTCATTAAATAAAAAGGAATCAGTCTTTGTTCATGAACGTTCAGATGAAAAATAATCAATTTTTCATCAGAACATTCCATAATAAAGCTTGTTTCCAAATTTAGAACAAACCCTGGCAGTCTTAATTCCGACAAAAAAAAAAAAAAAAAACATTCTCCAACAGTGAAAATTTTCTTTTTTTTTTCTATAAGAACCTCTTAGAGGCAGTTCAAAATTTAATGTATTTTTAATTGGTTAATGTTCACCTCAGTGGATGAGCATTGGTGTGGTCCCTACAGGTTGAGCTTTTCCAATTGGTCCATGAACCACGGCCGGCCCGCGGCGCGTTTTGTGAGTATGTCGCAACCTGTCTCCGTAACCAGCAGTGTTTGTTCAAACTGGAAAGTAAAAACTTAGAGTTATTAACATTCAAGATCTCTTGATCTATTGTAGGTCCAACATTAACAATAAAGCACAGCATATTTTCTCTAATAAATAAATACCTACTACCATAAGTGTACAAAATAATTTGTGTATTGGCAAGTGTGATATTTTATAGATATTTGTTCTTTTCTAAAGCCATTTTCGATTAAAACTTTTTTTAAAGCAGGCAGCAACTCGACTAGCGCGTGAAGATGACTTTTCCGTAGTTCAAGTGTGAGGCCTCTGCCTCGAATTTTGCGGGCATCGAGGCGGCGGCGGCAGCCGCGCGGCAACGCATAGTTTCATATGAAACCGCTCGCTCCCCGCGCCGCTGCTTCGCCTCGACAGTTACATATAAATCTATGCATTTGAACGCGCCGCTCACGTGCCACCGCCGCCGCCGCCTCGCTGCCCGCAAGATTCGAGGCAGAGGCTTAAAGGTGGTTTTATTCCGGCGAGGCGAGACCTGGATGAGATGGCGAGAATTGAAATCATGCTTACCCTTTTACACCGTGTTATGTTTGAACCCTGTCGATTGTTTATCATTAGTTGTCAAGTGTAACATTTTGTAATGAGGGTAAAAAGGAATAAAACAGTTTGCTTTCTGATCTCGAATTGGTTGTATCTTTTACACCGAAAGATGTCCAGCGCTATACCGCGCCGTCTCGCAATGGCCAGCGCTGCCGCGCGATGTCACGCGCCGGTCATCAGTACTTAGCGCCAGCTCGCGCTATCACGCGCCGCCGGCCAGCCGAGAATATAGTATGCAGAGATGTCTGGCGATGGTCGGAGCGAGCCGGTGCGTGCCAGCGCGTGCCATCGCGAGACATAGCGAGTCAGCGTTTGACGGGGAGAGACCGTGCGGGTCCTCGATGGCCGGTGCGAGATTTGTATATCCGTTTTAAAAAGTAAATAAATACTCTATTCATACAGCAATAAAGTTCGATATTGTAATAACAAATATTTCAATTCTCGCCTCACACATCCTCGCGTATCTAGACCTTTTACACCAAAGATGAGCAGGGCGTGGATAGAAATTTTGCCATGCAAATTTCAATTCTCGCCCACCCCATACACGCCTCGCCTTGCCGTTGTAAAACCACCTTTACTATGATAACGTGCGATTGTTAAAATATATTAACAACTAATATCAGTAGTACATACCTGAGCAGACCGACTGCCATCAGCAGTGACTGCAGTCCAGTGGTCAGGCCACTGTTCATCGCGCCAACCTCCTTCATTGATCATCGGCTCAATGGTGAAGCAGTGGCCTGGCTTCATCACTCCAATTGCTTTGTTTTCTGAAAGATAAAATTGTTTTCTTACTTCTTGTTTAAAATCAACCATGATAACATATCTGTGTAGTACTATATTATGCTACTAAGAAACTTTTCATAGTTTTTCAAAGTACAAAACAGACCAATATGAGGACCAGTAGCTTGATACGATCAATTCATAGAAATACAACAATTTTAGGTAAAAGTTACAAATACTTACTGGCATAATGTGGCACATTAGGTGTGGTGTGGAATAGCCTATGTATTCCATGACCACAGTAGGACCGTACAACGCTGAATCCATTGGCCTGAGCATGTTTCTGAATAACATTCCCAATTTCTCGGTACTTCTCACCAGGCTTCACAATATCAATAGCTTTCGATAAGCATTCATACGTAACTTGAACAAGCTTCCGGGTAGATTCTGGTACATTACCAACAAAGAATGTCTCATTGAGATCACCGTGGAATTCTCGGTGATAGACTGTTACGTCTACATTGCAGATGTCACCGTCCTGTAAAAAAAAGTTACCTTTATTAATTGACATGTAAACTTTGCAATTATAAAATAATGTCACTCACAGTTACTTACATTTTATTGTGAGTATATCATGTGATTAAGTTATCAAATAAAAATAACTTATGTTATTGCTGTTTATGAGATAACTGGCAATAAATATTTATGATTGTAAATTACTAAGTTTTGCAAGATAAATATAATGCAGGCAAACTTGATTTAAGGTCAATAAACTCATAACATGGGGTTACATGCAAATGTTCTAAAACATGACTTGAATTTCTTAACAAGTCATTGCCAGTACACAATATCCTATTGAGCTTCTCCTATCAGGGTGTAACAGTGTATTCACCCTGAGACATTTCCATATACCTTTGAGTTACTAGAAAACAACCAGAAATGGTAAGCTATTTAATAACTGCTGTGCATGCAACTTTACCCACCTGACCCATCAGTATTCTTTTGATAAGTTAATGGGAATGTGAGGTCATTTTACATAAAGTAAGATCATCAACATTGTATCGTTTAACACCAGACAATGAATTGCTTCATCATGAAATATTATGTTTGACAAAGTGTTAAGAAATATGTGGTCAAAATGTACGAACCTCTAAAGGACGTAAATCAGGTATTCCATGGCAGATGACTTCGTTGACAGAGGTGCAGCAGCTGTTGGGAAAGTTGTGATAGTTCAGGGGGCTCGGGTAGCACTCCCGCTCAATGCACGCCTCGTGAACAACACGGTCAATCTCTTCTGTTGTCACTCCCACGTCACATGCTCTAGAAACAAAGTAATATAAGTTATAATGAGTTTCTTATTTCCAAAAGATTAGCAATCATGTTTCTTATTAAGTTGATACATTCAGTGAATTTTGTTTGTTAATTGCATAGGTTGACATTGAAAATATTGTTATGCAAGTCCAAAGAACTAATATACAAAGTATAATTTCTAATGAATATGGTCTCAATATCAGAGATTATTTTCAAACTTAAACAAAATTTTCTTAGAACAAAACAATAAACAAGCATAAAAACATGAACTAACTTGGCAGCCTCGTCCAGCACCTCTCTCCCGAGGCGACAAGCAACACGCATGCCTTCGATCTCCTCATCATCGAGCACCTTGATCTGTCCGGAGCCCTTCGCGGCGTGTTCCGACGCTGGGAACCCGGTCGGGTGATCAGCATAGTCTGGACGACCGATATTCGGCGGCACCGTACGCTTCGGCCCAGCCGGGAACGGTCTCAACTTCCCAGTGAAACTGAATGACGGCCAAGGGTTGTACTCCACATTAGACACATCTGTACTCTCTCCCTCTAAAACAAAATTCACATTGTCATAACGATTTGTAACCTAACACCGTAACATAACCTACAACGCACTTACTCGCCAAAGAGTGGATTATTTTGTGATTCTTCCAAGATTTCTTGAAGCAGTCCTGATTACAGAAAAACGAGCCTTGTATTCCGAGTTTTATACATGTTGGACATTGTAATTGTGCAATGGATTTGCAGCCGGGTGTTTCACACATTCCAAGCGCCGCCATTTTTTTGGAACAACTGTCAAACTAGTGTCATGTCAATTTATCTGACACAATTTTTATTTGACATTTGCCAGTAAGTGTTACCAGCACTGCCCTTGTAATCCAAAAACCGGTATCTCAAAAAAAAAAAAACGAAATATCGTTTATTTTCGCACGAGACAGCTTGAAACATTTCGCATCAGATGGAACATTGAAAAACTTAAACTAAGAATATGCATAACTTATTTATGGATAAAAAAATCTTCGTAGTATTATACGTATAAACTATGATTTAAAAGCAGCGATAACTTGGCGTTAACTTTGCACTCAGGTTACGACTTCGTAGAATTAGTCGTCATCAGTTCGTAAACTATTGATTAATGTCCTATGAAACACAGCCGCCTAAGAAAATGAAGTGTAGGTCATAGCAATATATCAACTCGGGAAGGGATTTTCACCGTATCGCTGCGGTTCGTGAGCTTGACTCGAGGAGAGGCAATTACGTTACGTTTTTTGAAGTCTTTAGGCGCGTTGGGCCTTTTTGAGGTTGGGAAAAAACATTGAACTTGCGACCTATTACCGATACCGTGGAGTAAGACATCAACGCGTTAATTACCGCGGTGCAGATTTTTTTTCAAGTTTTCACTTCTGTCCGCACTCCCGGAGTGCCACTGTTTATTTTTTGTTCATGAGTTTTTGTCCTCTAGAGGGCCCCATATTCATTTAGTGTGACGTCACATAGCCTATAACCAGCGGACGATCAAGACGCTTCCGCCGATTGTTCATTTGTCAAATTATAATGAGTAGTTTAGAAGTTATGAGGGAACAGATCAATATACATACATTATACCTACCGGTCAAAATCACAACCCTCCTTTTTGCTTCGCCGTAGTAGGGTAATAAAATGGATATCAATTGTAAATACCTAATTTAATCGCAAAAATATATTTTTTTGGGTGTTAAAACTAAAACTACCTACAAATTATCGATTTTTGGACCTTGCTTCTTGTCTTTCATGATTCTAGGTCAACGGGAAAACAGGCAGTAAGTACATACCATAGAGGTTTTGATTTATTTGCGAGTATCAAAATGTATCGCATAAATAGCCGTATTTTTTTATTGCATTGACATAATTATAAGCTTTATTTTTTAGAGCTCCAAGGTACCGTAAACTTTCGTATTTGTTAAAAATTTCAACTTGATACCTCCACATGTTTCTGAGAAAAAGGCTCATGACAGACTGACGGACAACGAAGTGATCCTACAAGGGTTCCGTTTTTTCCTTTCGAGTAGTTTTGAATTACGGAACTTTAAAAATAAAAAATAAATGTCAATTAGGCGAAATCAATTTTCATGTGCTTATCCATGTTTTCTCGAAACAGAGGTATACTTACATTTGTTGAGTTACCGCTTTTTGGTTTATGGGGGCAGGGCATAATTATTCAAAAAAATTAGAAACGTTCCGAACCTGCCTTTTGCGTACTACAGACGACTCTTTCCAATAAGTGATAAAAATACTAAGTAGGTACCTACTTAAAAATCTTCTTTGTTTTATTTGATTACGTGCATTCAATGAAATTACCGTGAATATCTGGTTCATTCAGAGGCATAACCCTAGTTTCGGGTAACCGGGTAACGGGTTCCACGTCAACCTTCATTGGACTTCTATAAAAGATTCTGTAAGGCAGGGCTAAGCTGTTACATACGAAATTACAATGTTTAGGTATGTATTTACCTAGAGTAAAATAGGTAGTTAATAATTGAGATAACTGTGGTGTGGTATGGTGATACCAAGGCAAAAAAAAAAAAGATTGTGTGGTTTTATGAAACCACGGTAAAAGTGAAACTTTTAAGCGAACTATAGGCGCCGCCATATTGGCCTTGGCTGCTCTGACAAGCGCCTTTCACTTTATCCCTACTCCGCGGCCGATCGTCACGCGACATGCAACACACAGACGAAAAAGTTTGAGACGATGTAATAAAAGTTTCACTTTAAAAACGATTGATTATAATGCTTGTTTTTCTCTTTTCAGTTATGTGTTTTTTTTTCAGTTGGGTTTTTAGTTTTTTTTAAATATTTTTTTTGTTTCAGCTTTTTAGTTTTTATCACTTCTCATTGCAAATTAAATTTAAATATCTCCATAATTGGTATAAATTTTTGTAATCACCTTTTATAACCCAATTTTTAAACACATTTTGCCGTCGAAAATGTTAATATACTCAGTGACAATCGCGCAATTAAGACAATCTAACTACATATCATTCATCAAAATCGGTGCAGCCGTTTAGTAGTTACGAGGGAACATACATACTTACATACAGGTCAAACACATAACCCTGCTTTTTGGCTTAGCAGTTAACGAACGGTAGGTACTTACTGAATGGTTTACGAATGCTATGCAACCATCCGTCTGGGAGGTCCCACGAGCGAATTAAAGCGTTCCTAAACTGACAATAGAAAAAATTGCACGATGAGACGAAAAACTCGTATTCACAGTCCATTGCACATTACCAAGCTACACAATTTTCGCACAATAACCAAACTGTTTATTTAGTGTTTTATACTTAACGTAAGTACTGGAATTTGGAAAGAGATATTTGTAACACCTTCTTACTTATTATATTACCTTTCAATTTTAGTTTAGTTTTAGTAAATAAATCTTGAAATACGCTAGTGAAAACGTGTTGCGATCACGTTGCGATTGACGTACCTATTTGCTTTTAAAACTACGTGCTCTATTTTTAAATCGTTTATTTTCTTACAGCTTCCAGCGCTGTCCAGAGCGTATTCCAGTTGAACTGCCAATATTTTTATTGGCGTTCCACGTCTTTCACAGTTTGATTGAAAGAGTTCGCCACAAAAAGACCTCATCTGGAAAAAAACTAAAACCGCTCAACCTTTTTTGTTGGCTTCCGTTCAGACGTTTTCACATGGTCGTAAAAATATTGAGAGAGAGGGTTATAAGGACGTGATTTATCCCAAGTCAGGCCCGGACTCCACTAAAGCGGAGATGAGACTAGAGGAGAGGAGATGTGTTTTAAACAGCCAATAGAATTTCGTTATTCACACATCTCGTCTCCTCTCAGCTTCAGTGACAGGGCCGCGCCGACCCTCGGCAGCGCCTGTGTGCGAAACCTATGAAGCGCCTCTTTTTTATCGTCCTGTTTCGCCGCGTAATTTTTTTTTTGTTTCAAATTTTTACGTGAATATTTTCTGTAGTTTTATATTATTTTCATAAATAAATGTCTTTTTTTTCATGGAGGAGCTAGTGTAAAAAAAATATATTAGCGCTGATATTTAATTAAGGGCATGGGCACCTAGGTTTACCTCCAGCGCCCCTAGTGCCCTGGCGACTGTGTGCGCCGCACACTTCGCACATACGGGCGGCGCGGCCCTGCTTCAGTGGATCATATTTGTATGGCGAGATCGAAGCGGAGATGTAAGCTGAGCTTGCGAGAAGCTGGCGACGGTGCGCAGTGGAGACGAGAAGAGACGTGCCGCTAGTTCCTCTCACGTCACATCACACATCTCCGCTCCAGTCTAGTCAGTTCGCATCTCCGCACAGGTGCGGTGGATACACCTTACCTGAAAAACATCTCTTCTCGTGTCCGCTTTAGACATCCCGCACATCTCCGCTTAGGTGGAGTCCGGGCCTTACCGTGTTATGATGACAAAAGGTAGTAGAAAGTTTAACGAACTCTAAAGAGGGTAAGAGTAGCTTAAACCTACGCTTTTAAATTAGGCCAATGTTTGCCGTAATGCGGTTTACCTAATGGGTCTAAAACACGGTTGTTTACGTCTTTTAAGATACAACCAAATTAGGTTTTTGCCTACTGCTGAGGTTTGGAGGCCTTCCCAACACACTACGGTAATGAAATGAGGCTAAATGTAAAAGCCTGAAAAATTCCTACTCACGCGAACTTGATTGATAAGGAATGAGGCTTTCGTTTGTGGAAAAAATATATTTAGGTAAGCAGGCCGGTGAACTAAATTATAAACACTCAACACAATTAGAATAACAGTAGGTACCTACTGCAGTACATTTTCAAGTACTAGGTCGGGCTCACTGATCCTCGTATTGTTTTGTAGGTAGGCATAGATCATAACGGTCTTTGATTATGTAGGTAGGGTAGACCGGGGACAGGTGTAGTATTTTAGGGTTAATGTTGAATTCTGAGTTTACTGCTAATATTATGGCAATAGTGCCAATTCAGTATTCATTTATACTAGTGGGTTAGCGTTACCTTTAGATGTGTAGAAACAATACAAACAAAAAAAAATCCTTAAGTTAATTGGATCACAAATAGCAGGAAACGACTACGCGGAAGGCCCAGGAAGAGATGGCGGGATGAGCTGGACTCCTTAAAGGATTGGCTCGTAATCGCAGTAGACCAGGAAAAGTGGAAAGAGGGAGGGGAGACCTTTGTCCTGCAGTGGGACAACACAGACTTATAATAATAATAAGTGAATTGGGAGAATTGGTACAAATGTCCCCGACCTTGGGGTTGGTTGTACCAGTGATGTGATGAGATGAAACACAGTGTTTTAAGTAGAAAAATAAACTTTTTGTAATGGTAATATCTCAGCACAACCACTTGTTATGTAATCAAAACACAGTAAACTTCTTAAGTTTAATCAACATAAAAATAGAAAAACGTAAAACAAAATTTTCCTTGTTTTGAACAATAAAATGGTAATTAGACACTACAAAACATGGTTCTTGTGTCTTGCGAATAACATATTAATTGTAGCCATAAAACTTCGAACTAGTCAAAAATAACGAAAATTACAATTCAACATATTGTATGGCAAAACACTTGGAACGATTGTCCCTGTGGTACAATTATCCCCTGGTACAATTATCCCTGACATATTATCAATCTTTTTAATAACTTAGCTATTCAGTTTCACCGGAATAACTTGCATTAACTTGCATTAATCTTACTGTAATTATCAGACTTCACTTTCTTTATCATAGCAGTAGATAATAATTATGAACTTGAATCCGGATACGATGGGATAACGGGATCAATTCTACCATGAGGACAGTTGTACCGCTACAAACATCCTCGAAAATATTTTACAATTGTCCCCACAAGGTCTTTTCATCCACTCCGTATGGTTCAGTCCCACCCTACCCCCAGGGGTAAGGCCAAGGGGTATGGTGGGTCCGAAGTGTTTTCATCGATAAAGTAAAAATTCTTGTGACTTTGAACTGGAAACTAATACAATTACAATGTAAAGCCATAGTAAGAAACGTTTGAACTGACACTGTGTGAAATCTTTGATTTTTTGCTAAAACTTATTTTGACTACACAGAAATTTCACCTGGCTGTCACAAGCGTCCGACGTCTGTCGGTTTATCGACACGAGTTCTAGGGGCCCCCCCGGGGACGGGAATGGGTGTCCGGAGCGTAAATAATAGAGATAGATATTCTCGATGGTATGTACTACCGTACCTTGGTACAATTGTACCAGGTCTACCAACTGCGGACCGGGACTTAGAAGCAAAATAGTAAGTGTGAGTCTACGACTTTAGAATACCAGCGTAATGGCTCAGTTACCTACCTAAAGGCTCGTTTACAAAGAAAGCATGTCGACGGTTGAAAGGCTAATTGATCTAAGCGACATTTTGTAAAACTTGCAGGAGGACGGATTAGTTATTTTTTTTAATCATAATAAGATCTTATTATGATTGATAAGATCTTATTATGATTGATTGATTTAAGTAAATAAAAGTCTATCAAATAGTTGTTTTTTTACGAATTAAAAAAAAAAAATTACTATGATCCGTCCAGGAGGACTAATCATAAAATTGCAGGAGCAAGTTTTACATAATGTCGCTTAGATCAATTAGCCTTTTAACCGTCGATGTTTTGTAGAAAGTGATGTAAGACTTCATTAAAACAGAATTAATACAGTAATCGCCCTTGAGGTTTTCAGCGGGCGGGTTGTTTTGCATAAAGCCGATTAATTGTTAAAAGGCGAGGCAAATGAACCCAAATTAATTTAATTTTCGCAGAAAACGTCGATACAATGTAGTCGCTAGAATTGCGTGAGGTATTCAATTAATTGGTCTGTCATTTTAGCTTTAAATAGCCTCTCTAGAAATGTTGTGGATGATTTCGGTTCTATTTAGACATTAGTTTTAGTTTGGATTTATAGGTACGGTTAAAGATACTTATTTTTTTAAAGAATTACAAATTCATATATAGAGAAAACGCTTATGCTTACTCTTTAAATTAATTTGTAATCCTTACATATTATAAAACAAAGTCTCCCGCCGCGTCTGTCTGTCTGTCTGTCTGAACGCGATAAACTCAAAAACTACAGAACGGATTTTCAAACGGTTTTCACCAATGGACGGAGTGATTCATGTGGAAGGTTTTAATGTATAATTCATTAAGGTTTTGAGTAAATTGGCTGAAATTTGACGATTATTGTTGAAGAAGTCAGAAAAAATCATGCCGACTGGAAACTTTACTGGCGTGCGCTGCGTTAACGGAAAAAGATACATCAAATTTATGTTCTACGATATTGTTTATCTTAAAAAGTTCAACAAAAAGTTTCCGATGGCATATTATTACGAGTATCTTCTAAGGAATGACCCACAATAACCATTTTTATTTTTCAGAATTTGATAAAAATCTTAATTGTTATTTCCGAAGCTTTTTTGACCGTCACAGTATTAATCCTTATCCAAAAGAATATGATATTTAAATTGAACATTTAATTTAGATTAAAACATGCCTTACAATCATATGATTTAAATGAATAGTTTAAAAGATTTCACAGTTTCAAAATTACGCGTAGCAACGCGGGCGCAGCGGTAGGAGCCAATGACCTTTTCCTCTGTTATTAGGTATGAAATCTCGGTAGTACGTTCCCGTGGGATATTTTCCGATATCCACGCGGGCAAAGCCGCGGGCAAAAGCTAGTAATGAATAAACTCAAAAACTACTGAAACGATTTAAAAAATTCTTTCACCAGTAGTATGCTATATTATCACCAAGTAACATACATAGGCTATAATTTATAAAGATATCACGCGGGCAAAGCCGCTGACGAAAGCTAGTTCTTAAATAAAATCAAGCTACACATAGTACGTTGGTACTTTAATTTTATGATCACTTTGATTTGAATAGTATTGTCGTACCAAACAAAACAAATTAAGTTGCTGACAGTTGTTTTTAATTAAAAGTTTAATTTATTTTATGTAACTACGAGGAAAAGGTTTAGAAATCCAAAACCAAAAAGATGAATATAGGTAAATAGCTCATCAGTACCACTTCGCCCGGGGTTTAGACTTATCGCCCAAGCTTTACATCCAGGCCACGCACGTTCACGGTGGAGCATACGGTGGAGGTCTGCCCGGCTTGGGCAGGGCATCGCCGCGTCCTCGTGGAAGCGATCGGCGGCGGTGATCTCTCGCGTCCGGCCCTGATTCGGGCCATGCTACGGAGCGAGAGGAAATGGGAGGCCGTCACCACCTTCTGCGAAGCAGTAATGCTTGCGAAGGAGGAGACGGAGCGCGTGAGGGAGAGGCAAATTTCGCGCCCTCGCGCCCCTAACCGCCGCAAGAGGAGACGCCCTGGGCGTTGGGAATCACAGGCAGATTTCCGCCACCGAAGGCGCGGGCTTGCGGACGGTGAGCAATGGGCAGCTCGCCGTCCGATAAGGACCAAGCCCGGGTCGACGGCGCGTTGTGTTCCACGCGCGCCTCAAAGAGATGTCAGCAGAATTGACGGGGTCTGCTAGGGCCAATGCCTGCCGGGGGTTCGAAGAAAACCGATAGAGACATCGTGGCCCCCTGGCAACATGGCAACTGAAGGAACACGGTTGGGTTTTAATCAGTAAGAGTCTGACACGCCCTCCCGCTCCGCCCAGAGCGGGAGAAGTTATTTGATAATTTCCCAACCAAAAAAAAAAATGGCCACGCACTTTAGACCACAAAGAAACGTCAATGAGATTTTTTCACTCAAGCTTGTTTAACTCGTAGGTACACAGTATATACATATTTCGGGCCTGTTCGATTTAGATGAATGAACGCACTCACCGAGTCCCGAATTTATTTTTATAACACCGCTCGTAAAACGGTAAAAATAAAATTAGAGCCATCAACACATTATTTATGCAAATTTAAATGTATATTCAGGAGAATTTACTCCAAAGGTCGGAGACAGAAATAAACACTATTATCCATCCAAATCGTGAAGATTACAATACAAATGTACTTAGGTATAATCTAGGGGTTTAGGAATATTTATCGTCCGCTTTCTTCTTTTGCTAATCCCCGGACATTTTCGGGGGTAGTGAAGGGATTCGTAGTGCGTTGCCCGCTTAAGTTCGTTAATTGTCGGGATTAACTTAAATGCATCAGAAGGTCGGCCAAGCGAGGCTTTGGAGGCAGCGAGGGTAATATTTTTTATCACTTTTAGCCAAACATTTATAATCTTATTTTTCTGAATGTCTTTTGTCTGCTTTTTGTCTACTACTGAACCTTTTCTGAAAATGAGTGTTTGAAGAAATTTTAAGTGTAATGAGTAAGTATAACTCATTAAATACCTAATATAAAACAAAAACGCCAGCCTATGTTTTCATTGAGGATTCACCAAGAAAATGCAAGAGCGAGCGAAGTGAGCTAGAAAATTTTAGTGTCTGACAGAGAAGACACGAGCATTGATTATTACTCAATACTCATTACTTACACTTAAAATTTTCTGTGAGTTTACTTTCCTTTGTAATAGTTTTTTTCTGCGAAACAACAATGATAATTGGAATGTGTTAATAGTTTTGAATATTCAAATTCAAAAGTCATTTATTCAAACTAGGCTGATTTATTTAAAGTGGCGCAACAAACTCCCCAGCGGCACAGCTGTCTGTTCAGTTAGAAAATAAATAAAATTGATTATATACAATAGTATGCAAAATAATTTACATTACGCAACACAAAACATAATTTAAATTATAAATTATTAGCTATAATTTATGTCAGCTAGCACACGCCAATATACCTACCAACCAAAAAAATATCGAGAACTGTAGCAGAAATAAAAACTAAACGTGAACAGAACTTTATATAAGCTTCCAGGCATAAAGGGCGTGCCCGCTTACATATAGCTATATAAAGATGTAACTGGAAATTATAAATGATAAACTAGGACCATCGATATTAAAATAAATAAACAGTGGTGCCGATTCCCTTGTTCACAAACTAAACTAAATTTAAGTTCAGTGCATCTTTTTCTTTCTATTTCATTAAGACAAGGACAGAAGGTAAATTTTAGTTTAGTCCTGTCAAATTAATCAGCGCTTGACGTAAATTGACGAAATTTTAGTAGGCAAGTTTTTAATCACGTCGAAACCTGTATGGAGTAGAGACAGGCGCTGATTAATTTGACAGGACTAAACTAAAATTTATCTTCTATCCTTTTCTTAACGAAATAGAAAGAAAAAGATGCACTGAACTTAAATTTAGTTTAGTTTGTGAACAACGGAATCGGCACCAGTTAATTACTATAGTCCGTGCAATTCACGAAGACGCGCCCCACTCCGCGATTACTATACTGTAAGCTGAACTCTAGTACGGAGCGGAGCGGAGTGGGGCGCGTCTTCGAGGATTACACGGACTGTAGTAATTTTAATAAAACCGTGATCAGCAAGACGACCAGTCACCACAAGCAGCACTCGTTCACGAGCATAATACAAAGAAGAGCCATTGCAATAGGTACCTCTGTGTAAGCTGAACTCCGTGCTAAGAATCCGCTAACTTTCAAGCCTCGCTCTATAAATCTTAAGACAAAGACACGGAATGTTGCGTACAAGATAAAAATGCCTTTTTCTTGGAATTTGTTTTGTTTCAGTATATCTACTTCTAATTGACATCAGACTGTAGGATTATTAAGACTTATTCTATCTATGCTGATTTATGTTGTTATGCTATCTATGAAATACTTTGTTTGTTATATTCTTCCGAAGATTTTAACGTTGATCTGACGTAAGGGTTAGGATAAAAAAGGGTCAAAATCTTAGCTGTTATTTGTATAAATTCCTGACTTTCCTCGGCATTATGAAGGACTTCCTTCTTCTTCCAATTTATTGTAAGCCTGTGTCGTCCCACTAAAGGCCTCCCTTCCCTCTTTCTGCTTTTAGATAGATAGATAGAATATTCTTTATTATGTACACCATATAAATTACAGACATAAATATAGAAATTTTACATTGGGTGACACAATGGGCGGTCTTATCGCTAAAAGTGATCTTTTACAGACAACCTTCCCCCCTTCCCTTCTTCTTCCTTCTTTTCTTTCTTGGCTTTTCCCGGTCTACTGCGATTGCGGGCCAATCCTTTTTAAGGAGTCCAACTTCTGTTCCGCCCTCACTTTCTGGCCCTGCCGCGTAGTCGATTCCTGTTATTTGGTCTACTAAGTAGTGGTTTTTTGTGAATTGCTGCTCCGACATGCGTCAGGTGTGGTCAGGCCAGTTCCACTTTTTTCAAGCAGCTGTGTGGTCAGCATCCACTATTGGTGTTCAGGAACGAAGTATAGAGTTCCTAACGCAGTCTGCGAGTTTGACACCTACTATGCTTTGTTCCATAGCCCGTTGGCAGACTCCAAGTGCGAACTTTTCACGTTTTGTAAGAGTTTGCGCTCCATAAGTGAGGGTGGGAAGAATACACATGTCCATGAGCTTCCATTTTAGTTAAAGCGGGAGATGTACTTTCATTAGAAGATTCATCGACCAATAACTAATTCGTCCAGGCGTTTTCTGTGCGTCGAGCGACTTCTTTGTCCCGTCTCGCATGGAAGAATACAATTTGGCCGAGGTAAATTTACTCATACATACTCAACCTCCACACCCCCAATTTCTACGTTGCGTTCGGTGCTGTTCGTTATCAGCTTTGTTTTCAACATGTTCATCCTAAGTCCGACTTGAAGACTGGCGTGGCTTTGTTCGAGCATTTGATCTAGCTCAGCTGCTGAGGAAGAAAAGAAGACAATATCGTCGGCGAAACGTAGATTTGTCAATCTCCTTTCC
Source organism: Agrochola lychnidis (assembly GCA_963680765.1). NCBI lineage: Eukaryota > Metazoa > Arthropoda > Insecta > Lepidoptera > Noctuidae > Agrochola > Agrochola lychnidis. Next base: position 22,495,978 of record OY796856.1, read on the forward strand.
TCGACGAAAAAGCCCCTGTTCAGCCCGTGTGGATAAAATTTTGGAAAACCTCTTCCAGCGTAGCTGTGGAGAAACACTTGACTCCTCGTTGGATTGAAAAGGATGATTCTTCCAATACGTTTAATAAATTTTATCAATCTTGAGATAATCCAGAATTCCTCATTCCTTCCATTACAATATTTTTGCTCACATTATATTTCTATTACGGCAAAACGTAATTCCCCACAAAAAATGTCGTCAGCATAAAAGTTTCAATAGACTTGGAGGTGATAAAAATATATAATATTTTCACCTCCGCGATGGCAGCCGTGAATGGAGGGACCAAATAAAGGCGCTTTTTCTAAGGCGCCATGAAACTGCTGTTTATTTATTCAGCAGCCTTAATATTTTGTCTGCTGATTGCGATGATAAGTAAAAATGTCCGAGGGAATGAGAGAGACATTTTTTTGCTGAAATATTAGTATTGATTTCCTACCCGATGCGTGATTTCGTAAAATCATGGTACAATGTGGTGAGAATTCTACCATTTATTTAGAAATCATTTTTTTCAGCTTCAACACTATTCTAATATAGTTAATCGATTTATGCTTGACCTTACGGAAATCCATTATAAAATACAATAGACGACCAGCGCTCGGTGTGGCAACACACCGTATTCTGGTTCGCGACAAGTCAATCGTCATCCTGAGGATGCCTCGTTGAGAGGTAAAACACGTGTGGATTTCTTACAGGGTTATTTATGGCTCTTTAGAAATAGCTAAGCGGAACAGGTTACTAAATATATCAATGTCTATTGTATTTTACTATTCTAATAGTAATTGACATGGCATTTTTATTCCTAATAAAAACATATTAATTACTATTGGAATCTATGAGAGTTACATAGGATGTTAAGAAAAGCTTAGAAGCAAGGCTAAAGAGCCTCAGTCAGCTGCTCAAGAAGACTTAAGAAGACAATGCTAACTGCCGACGAAGTTTTGCGTAAAGCCCCGGCCATCTTGTAGTTCGGATTGTCCTGTTCAAAGAAGTCTCTGTACATGCTCTGTATAATATTTTTTTTTTATCCATAACGAATAATTAAATCAATGTACAAATCAAATCAAAAATATTTATTTGTTCTAACATGGTAGATACGTGCATGTTTGGATTCGGCATTCCATGCTAAACATTGTTTGTTTTTTTATTGCTTTTTTTCTTTGTTTATTGAACGCGCTTAATCTCTGGAACTACCAGTCGGATTTAAAACATTCTTTTTGCAAAATAATTAGGCCAAGTCTTGAGGAAGGTTTCAATCGCTGTATAGTGTTTACTTTATCATTTACACTTTTTGTTTTAAAAACAAGACTTTATACAGCATTCATCTTTCCTAAGTAACTACCAACAGCATTTGTTACTGGAAAGTATAAAGATCACAATGGTCTACGCCTTGACTATAATACAATTAAATACAGAACCAGACCAGATAATAATAGAAAAGGTCAATCTTGTCGTTACGTAAATAAAAAACAGTAAGTCCTTTTATCTAATTACAAAGAAAGTCCACCTTGACCTTAAGCAAGAGATAAAAAATAACAACACATTTATTAGATAAAGTAACATAAAAAATTGCCGGAAAGTGGCGAAATGCCAGATACGCTCGTAGCACCGTAGCACTCTCGTAGCGGGGCGGGCGGCCAGTCGTAGCGCGTAGCCGGGCCCGAGCGCTTGTCCGCGAGACGCCCAACTCGCGATCTAAGTTGTATCGTGCTTTGTGCTTTTGTATCGGTAAGTAGTTTTGTATTAAGTTTTTTTTTAGTTTTATATTTTGTTTTTTTGTAGTAGGTATGGAGATTTTTTTTATGAATGGGAGCCTTCTTTGACTAGGGTTATTGTATTTTATTAACAATTGTTTTGGTGGAAAGCAATTAACATAGTATTATTTGAAAAGTTTTGGTCTGGATTACTATGTTAGGAACTTTTATATTACTAAGGATTTGGAAAAAAATAATTGTGCAAAGATTTGTAGGTATCTAGGTCTGGACTGCATTTACTAGCTTCTTGTTGACGTCGGCAAAAAATAAAGTATTAAATCAAAAAAGTATATGCTTATTCAATAAAAATATTCAGTATTGTGTTTTTTAATATCTAATAATTCATATTTTTTATTGATGTGATTATTTTTTTAACCTCGGGAGACTTAAAGAATGAAAAGTGAACAACACTAACATTTCTGTTTCAATCAATCTGCCTAGCCTTTTCCCAACTATGTTGTGGTTGGCTTCCAGTCTTACCGGATGCAGCTGAATACCAGTGTCTTACATGGAGCGACTGCCTATCTGACCTCCACAACCCAGTAACTGGGTAATACGATACCCCTTGTTAAGACTGATTGACAATCAGTCTTAACAAGGGGTATCAGGCTTTCGGGCTTCTGACGACCCGTAACGACTGTCAAAGATCCACGATAGTCAGCCGGGGCCAATGGCTTAACGTGCTTTCCGAGGCACGGAGGAGTCTCGACTGTTAAGATGGTCACCCATCCACGGACCAACCCCGGCAAGCGTAGCTTAACCTGATGGATCGACCCGTGCTGCTGTTATGACTTAGCCACGAGCATTAACATTTCTGTTTACATAACACGTAACATCACGCCTTGTTTCCCCGAAGGGTTGGGCAGAGGTGACCCTGTAGCAGGTACACCTACATTTCGCCAGTTATGTTTAAGTCCGTCTGTTTATTGTTAGCAATTTACGGTTACCTCACTACAAAAATTACCTTCCATAACGAAGTACCCATTTAAGGGGCAAGAGTAATGTGTTTTCGTTCCCACGATTACATCATGGTATAATGTGCCTCCTTCACATGTGTGAGCCAAGAGGTCGTTACGAGGTACCCGCCTGACCTCTATGGTGAATATAGTGTGATGCATGTGGTGCTAATATTTGGACGTGGAATAATGAGCTTGAAAATTATTGTAACACTAGCTTTCACCAGCGGCTTCGCCCGCGTGATATCTTTATAAATTATAGCTTATGTTACTCAGTGATTATATAACTTTCTACTGGCGATTTTTTTTTTAAATACAAGTACAAACAAACATACAAAAAATCAAATCTTTTCTCTTTATTATATTAGTTTAGATAACATTCCCGACAGATTAGGCAAAGGTGTGTTGTATGTACACACATTTCAGCAGATGTGTTTAAGTGACATAGAAAAACTGAAGTGGTTAGTAAAATGAAGGTAGTTTGTTTAAAAAAACAAGTAATTTTTATAATGTAAATACAACATAAGACGAGTCATAAACGACTTTATAAATAAACAATCGAAATAGTATAAAGTCGAATATACATATAGACCACCTCTTTCTTTTTTAAATCGGTTATAAATAAAGTTTTTTTTGAAAGCACCCATGATTTTGTGAGGGAGAACACATCTGTAATGTCTTAAGGGTCTAAATAATAATAAATATATGATTAACGAAGATGTTTTAAATACTGTGTCTTTGCAGGCATTAAACTGCCCGCAAAGACACAGTAGCACGCACTGAATTGATTTACTGGACTTTGGTCCAGTAAATCAATTCAGTGCAAAATATGTGTTTAAGATTTTAAAATAGGGTATATTATTTTTTGTGGAGGAGCATAAAGCTAATATTCCTGTCTCCTACAAGATTTTTATTTTCTATGTTAAGAGAAGAAAATTTAAAAAAAAACTGGTATTCAGTTGCATCTGATTAGACTTGAAGCCGATCCCAAAATATTAGGGAAAATGCTAGGCAGATTGATTGTTAACAGAAGAATATAAGTAAATTTCTTTATAATTTTTAAAAAAATACCTACTACAAGATTGAACCTTAATCTTATTTCAAAACTGTAAGCTTAACTCACAATCTGCAAACCCAAAAAGCCGTGTTACCTCCGCAAAAAATTAATTCACCCATTAAATTAATATACCCTATTAAATTCTAATCTCCCTCGATCGAGGTGAATCCCGCCCAGTTTGTAATGGAAAAAACTGATTCTATCTACCCTGATTCAATTTCCAAGACTTGAAGATTGCTCACAAGAAATTAATATCCTCCAGTAATCCTGATTCTGAAGCAAACAGCATCTCCTTTGTTGAGCACTCTTTTATTGGTATACTACTGCTTTGTAGTGTGTTTGCTTTGTATATTATTAATATATGAACGTTGTACTTGAGACATTTTTTCTTTGTGGGCCTAATTATTGCGAGGATCATATTTTAGTCATTTATTTACACGGACATATTTACAAGGATAGTAACAATAGGTAATTACGAGTATTCAATACTGTGTCACATAACATGCATGCACGACATTCTTATTAAAAGGTGAACAACAATTCGATTTTTTTTCAATCATTACAATATTTAATTAGCAGTAATCTTAATTTAATACATAAAAAAATTACCAAGGTAGATTAGATTAAAAAATAAAATAGAAAATTGCATTTCATCACATTGCATGAGAACAATACAAAATCACAATAAAGTATTCGCACTTATGGTAACAAAATTGATTATGGAATAAAATATAATAAAGGTAAGTGTTTAGAATTAAACAAACAAGTTTTTATAACTTTGTATATTATTAAAACCTTCACAGTAAGTATTTTAGTTGCATGTTGCAATGCACGGTCGTCGTGCGTTCGTAGTTTGCGGAGCAGTGCTGCGTGGCGCGGCGGTCGGCTGCGCTGGCGTTACCGCCCCTCGTCCCTCTCTTCCCTTCACTCGCCTGCTTGGCGTCTTATCGAGAACGCGCGCGTGTGTGTGTGTAGTTAGGGGCGCGTACAGTAAGTATTTAAACGAATTTAGAAAAAAATATCGAACTAAATCCAAATGAAATGAAACGATTATTAAATAAGATTACATTATTAAATTAAAATTACATTTGATTAAGTATAAGTAGGCAGCTGATTACAGGTCAATTTATTAATTTTAAATATTGGTAGAATATTATAGAAAATATCGATATTGCTGTCAACTGAACAGGCTCTGTTGTAAAAAGTGAACATTCTGCTTAGAGCATGTTGGCCCAGGTTTGTGCGACACGGTTAAGTGGCGAACGTCCTAGTGGTACGCTTGGACTGGAGGTGAGAATGACGAGTTCCGTTTAGGTAGATTTGGAGTTGATGTTATTCCGTTTACAATTTTATAAAGTATTGGCAGATAAGTTAGTTTAGAACCCTCCGTCGCTTCAATGAGTCTAATTTGAAGTAGCTTAGCCGTTCTGCGTAATCGGCTCTTTATAGACATTTGTGGTCTTTAAACCGCAAGCACCTCGTAATTTTTTAATAAACAATTTTTGCGGTTTATATTAATAATATAAATTAGATTCCAGACGGGAAATGTATATTGTACAAGACTGCGCACAAAGGTGTTATAGAGCACTTTCAATACCAAGGTTCTCTTAAATCCTTTGCCAATTCTGTTAATTTGTTCTTCACCTAAAAGATGTCAAAACTATTTTCAATACATACCTAATAATATGTGCGCACTTGACTATAAACTATGCTGAAAAGTTGGTCTCCAGTCAGATCTAATAGAATACCTAACTTTGATAAATGAAAATTGCATTAGATAGTCCTACCACAAATTAAATTATAACCAAACATTGTTAACATACAACATCAAAATAATTAAATTAAGACGTTCAGAATCCGCTTTTGAATAACGAAAGTTCCTTTACACTCCAAATTAAGGCGGTAGATTGGGCCAATAAAAAGTGCTTGATCTCAAATTGAGTGTTTTGTTCAGCCGAATGGTCCAGAGAAATTCAATCTCGCAAGCCTGTACTTTTGTGTGACCCCACAGTCGTGTACCATTTTAGACTTTATTGGTTTAGGATTTTATACGTAGGGGACGAACGGGGAATGCTAATTTCTGAACGGATTGTGAGCAAATACGTTCCGTAGGATGCTTTATATGTCGTTACGATTCCTGAAGGTTGGGAGAATTCCAAATGGGTACCTATTGATTGATATCGTTTGAGTGAAATGTATCGGTAACGTGCTTACGGTTTGATCGAATTTCATTACGATTTCAATGAAATGCCTGACGTATTATTATTATAGAGAGTCAATCATGTGGATCGGTAAGAAAAGATTTTAGAAATAAATCGACTGAGAATCATCAAGCACGAATGTTTCTGAAAGTTTCTTTATAATAAAAACTGATAATATTTCTAAGGGAACTTGAAAAAAATAGTTCTCATTAACAAATTAAGTTTCTCAAAGAAAACGAATTCCAAATGTTGCAAACTCAAATCAGCAACATATTGGCCCCAATCAATTACAAACAACTTGTATTGGTCAGCGTTCCTCTCAAACTTTAAAGTCCGGAAGTCGTGCCAACTGTAAATCGAATTGGCCAACATTAATCGCAAATCCAAAAGCCGGTGGGCGGAAGTTGCACAAATTAATGGGAGTAATGGGACGTCACAGCCAGCCAGATTTCCGAATGCAAAGGTCCACTGTTTGATAGTCCGCGCTGCCCTAATACTGCGGTCTAAGTGAAAGGTTCGCATACTTAGAGTAATAGGGTTTAAATAAAATTATTTTTTGTTTTCTATACATTTATTGGAACTAGAAATCTTTTGGGACTGAGTTGACTGCAAAAAAATAAAGTGCAAAATTTTATTTATATAGTCCTACTAGCTGACCCCGGCAAACGTTGTTTTGCCAATTATTTGTTTGGGGTGGATAACCCTTATCACTTAGGGGTATGAAAAATAGATAGTAGCCGATTCTCAGACCTATTGAATATGCATATAAAATTTGGTAAAAATCAGTAAAGCCGTTTCGGAGGAGTAAGGTAACTAACATTGTGACACGAGAATTTTATATATAAGAAAGAAGATTCCGTTGTCAGAGTTTTTGACTTTAAACCTCTGCTGCTTTAAACAGTAATTATTATAAAAAACAAATAATTATGAAAATACCAATCGAAGGTTTTGTTACTTTCGTTGTAGTTAAACCTACTTTTGGACACCGTATGTATAGAAAGTAACATCGGGAAGTATATTTCAGTGCAAAAGCCATTTCAAGCCACAAAGTTTTTCTATACACATACAGTAGAACCCGTTTAAGACGATTTCACAGGGACCCAACTAAAAACGCGTCTTAAGCGAGAAAGCGTCTTATACGGGATAGGGGGTGAGGGGATAGTGAAAAATAAAACGTGGTACACATACATAGTATGATCTAATTTCGTATATTAACTGTATTTGATTTTTATTTGGTGATTTTTCATCAAAAATGTTAATTTTTCAATATGTTAATTTTTCTTGCCTTTCGCCTAATTGTAGACATTTTGTATCAAACAAATGATCAACACCGCTAAGACAGACGCTCGCCGCTGCCGCGAGAGACAACACGCGTGCGCATGTAGGCGTATTAAACGTGATGACGAATCGTATTAAGCGTTAAGAAATGTATGAGAACATGTCTCAAATTGTAGGGACTGACGTAAAATGACATATTATGCGAGAAATCGTTTTAAGCGTGATCGTGTTAAGCGGGTTCTACTGTACCTAGTATCTAAATAAAATATTATTAGAATGCCTATTTGACGGTCTTGTTGTCTCTTCTTACTTACACCAGAGTTCGCCCCGCTGTGGGCGGCTAGTGAAATATTATTGGAATTCCTATATCCAAGATAATCCAGGGTTGGTTGTTGCGCGTCGGCGGCGCGTCACTGTGCGACCTTTAGTAACGGTGCCTTGTAATAACGGAATCGGGGTGCTGTTTTATTTATCTGTTTTTCAATCGTTCACAGTATGTGTAGATTTTATATGTATACGCTTTTTTGTAAGTTCAATAAAATGTAGCATGAGCTGATATGTTTTGTGTTCGAAGATTTTCACTCTTATAACTCTTGTTGTTGAAAACTTTAACCTTTAAAAGGAGTCTTAATTTTTTATGAAAACTATGCATTTGTTCTTCTTTGTTCCGTAAGTTTTCCTAGTCATAAAAGAATGGTTGAATGCCAAGGATAAAAGTTAATATTAACGTAGATGACACAACAAAATATACAACAATCGGTTTTGGTAGCAGTCCAGATGACCTCGACCGAATTTGTATTAGTTGTGGAGATTTCAGCCCATTGTTACACTGTATCAATGATCGTGCAGTTAACATTACCTTCTTAACTTAATCAGGCGCGGTCCAAGGGGGGGGGGTCCTGGGGGTCATGACCCCCCCAAAATCATTCACGCTGTCGGCAGCCTGAATGATTTACTTGTATTACTAACTTTTAAAACTGTATACTACAGCCACAGGTTACATTTTCAGGCTCGCTTCGCTCGCTCTTGCCTTCTACATTGTCTTAATTCTTGAGCTTTTCTTCATAAGTCGACAAAGCAACTAATTCCTAGTTCTTTTTAAATGATCAAAAGAAAATCTAACCTATCCGAGTGTGTGCAAAATTTTCGAGCTCACTTCGCTTGCTCTGCATTCAGTTCAAAAGTTCTTAGAATTGAAAATATCTAACACAATCTAACCTATCCAGGGCTGGTTGTTTAAATTGTCAAGCTAGCTTTGCTTGCTCTTCTCATAATCTACTGATGTAATACCTACTATGTATCTATCAAAAAGTGCTGCGACTGCGAATAATTTGCCCGCTACTACCCCCCTCCCCCGCATGTAAAAACTGGGTCCCTGAAATAAGTAAGTAATGTGGAGCTGAGATATAGGCATAAAAATATTCCTCGGCACCCATGGTGACCCCCCCCAAAATCTTCGGCTGCGAACGCGCCTGGACTTAATAGTATAATACTTTAAAGATAAAGATAATTTTATTTGTCTACTACTAGCTTTACCTATCATGTGACCTCCACGACCCAGTTACGATTGGTTGTCAGACTTTCGGGCTTCTGACTACGTAACGCTAATCAAAGACGTACTAATGACAGACGGTGTCTCGGTATAAATTGGATGGTCACCCATCCACGGACTGACCTCGGCAAGTGTTGCTTAACCTTGAAAATAGACCCGTGCGCCTGGGATTATTTAGCTACGAGCGATTATCTTTACTATGGCATCGTCTAACGTTCCTAAAAAGAAAAGTAAAACGTTTTATTTGTGGCAGACCCATTCTAGCTCTTAGCTAAATAAAAAATCGTCAAAGCGGGGTGCGAATCGGACCGAGTGAGCCGCATTTCGATACATTTCTTTTTTAAATTGTTTTTTTTTTCTATTTCGGCCAGTCGCTGGATTTACTTTTTTAAACCTTCTTTGGTTCGTTCGAATTTGAGCTTCCTTGGTGGTCAGATAGTTTGTGGTTTAGATCTTTTTAATACTATTTTGGTAAAAGAACTACCTACCTGTTGGTTTTTTACAGTTTTGTTACATGGAATTTCTGGGTGTGGTGTGCAAAACAGTTTAGGCTGAGGTGTATTTTATATTAGGTAATTACATTATTTTCACAATAACCTATCCTTCTAATTAGTTTTTCGACCACACTATTTGTCTGCTCATTTTCCTGCAACTAAAATGACTATGGATTATATATACCTATAAAATTGGCTGACCTATTAAATAGGTACATAATCTATGGTCATTTTGTTTCCAAAATCTAGGGTAAAAACATTTGTGTTGCTGTAATGAAAGAAACCCTAAAAGCATTTGTTTTATGTCCACTTCAGTCTAGGTTGCGGATTTCTCATAAAAGTGCCTTTTATTTTTAGAGTCGAAGCTTGACGTAAATTGTGTTTACAGTAGTTATATACATACCAACACAATACTCGTAAAAGGTAAGTAGTTATTTGTGTAGAAATATTCTTGGATATTCTTCTGAGGATTATTTTAGTTTTTGTACAAATTCAAATTCAAAAGTCATTTATTCAAACTAGGCCTAGAATCAGCACTTTTCGAACGTCAAAATTACATAAGACAGTCCCCCAAAACGCCCACCCTTCACCACTTCCTAGTGCCTTTAGCAGGGAAGAAGAAGTGGCGCAACAAACTCCCCAGCAGCACAGCTGTCTGTTCAAGTTAGAAAATATGATTCTATACAATAGTATGCAAAATAATTTACATTATGCAACACAAAACATAAATGATAAATTATTGGCCATAATTATGTCAGCTAGCACACCAACCAAAAACATCGAAAACTATACTCAAGCAGAATTTAAAAAATAAAAACTAAACGTAAACAGAACTAAATATCTAAATAAAAGCCTCCAGGCATAAAGGGCGTGCCCGCTTCCGCTGCGCTGCCGTACACGCAAACGTATACTTACATATAAAGCACACTCTACCCTGAAACTGAAAAAAAGGATAGCAAAATAAAAAGGTTTTTATAATGTAATAATAAATAGAGTCGAAAAAGCCAAAAAAATTCACAAATCATCCAAAACATTATGCTAACGTCTATTAACTTTCGGCCCGTCTATGGATCGCCCTAATAGCCACATTACCGTCACTAATGTTAGCTAATAGTTTGACCGGTGCCTTAATATTAGTTTACTTGTGCTGAAAAGGATACACCGCGTATATTATGTGAGCCTGGTACATGAATCGTGGGGAGTTTGCTTTTTGTTGTTAAGTTACGTGGAATATGAAGTGTCACTCACTGTTATAATTATGTTGGGTTAGCCTTTTCAATGGCTTCTACGAGCTGACTATTTTAAGACGTCAGTAAATGCCAACGGCCTTGAGTGGTTAGCTTGCGTGTTCTATGCTGACCTCACGCGTACGTCCAGCCAGTAATAGGACTCGCCCATCAAGGAGCGCTGTCCCAAATTAGACGCGTTATTAATTTATTATACATAATACTAAAGGTATTTTAATAAAACACGTATACTTAAAGATAAATAATAAAATTATTTTTAAAATGGTGAAGGTTCAGAAAAATACGCTTGGTAGTTTTTACGTGATTCCCTGTTTTTTATCCGCATAAGACATAACTTTACAAATTAATTACACTATGTAATATAAACATACTCTAAAATATTCACAGATTAAGTTGCACGTTGATTAGACTGGCACGACGCGACTCTAACAAAACAATTTCTAAGAAAACTTAACGGTAGAACAATTATCGATGTCACGTCACGCCGTCGCCGCGTCGCGTCGTGCCGTTGCGTCACGCGTGTCTGAAAAAAAAGAAAAAAAGAAAATTTGTTTATTCTGCACAAACAAAACGCACATTTTTTTTTTGTCTGCACGAGGCCTAACACATTTTTTTTTTTCAAATCATTAACACTACTCGTTTAGACGTGATCTTCAGTATAAAATCATTAAAAGCCGGTTATTGTCGCCCTAAGAATCTACGTCCGATTGCTCTGGAGAATCAACCCTCAACCTGGCTGACTAGTTAATCTATTTAACCCGCTATGTTAGAGTTTTCAAGCTCATTCGGACACGTGAAAAGAATGTAAGGTTTCGGGGCCTAGAAAGCTTTACCCAACTATAACTTGGATTTTTACTTTCTAGCTGGGACACTTAAAGATCAGATGAAGTTTCCAAAAGGTCGTCGTTTTTAGGGTTCCGTACCCAAAGGGTAAAACGGGACCCTATTACTAAGACTCCGCTGTCCGTCCGTCTGTCTGTCACCAGGCTGTATTTCATGAACCGTGATGGTTAGACAGTTGAAATTTTCACATATCTGATGACGTATTTCTGTTGCTGCTATAACAACAAATACTAAAAAACAGCATAAAATAAATATTTAAGGGCCTTCCCATACAACAAATCTAATTTTTTGCCGTTTTTATAGATACTCGCACTTGGCCGGTTTTTTTTTTTAGACTACATAGCATACTTACGTAATATTTTGGCAGTTACAATTATATATGTTTTCACCATAAACCCTCAATTTACACGATGCAAGTTTCTTGTCAGTGTCATACAATAAAATTAAAGCACTAAATTACTTACATCGTCTAAACACTGTTTAGACGATGTAAGTAATTTAGTGATAAGTAATTTAGTAAGTTAACATCTACTACAACAACTATAACCAACAACTACAACAACAACTATAAACAACAACTACAACAACAACTATAAACAATAACAACAACAACAACAACTTATGGTGGTTCGTGCAACTTATATTGCTTCAACTTATGGTATACCATAGACAATTAAATCGCATCGTGTAAATAAGGCTATACTGGTAATGTTTTGTCTTTCAATCAAATGGATCGAAACAATTCATATGAACGTTTTGACCTTGTCAGCGAATAGTTTTCCTCATAAGTTGTGTGACCTTGACCTCGACCTTATCAATCATGAACTTGAAGTGACATGGGTTCATAAATAACATGGCCATTAGTTTAGTTAACTGTTACATCTTGGAAAACAATGGAAAATGTTTTCCAACTAAATAGTAGCTTGTCGGATACAAATCATTATTAATAATACTTACGTTTATTAAGTGTAATAAATATAATATAATAGGTGCCTTTCTAAACTTGAAATGGTTGGTTTCGTTTGATATCTGATCAACATCATCATCATCATTTCAGGCAAAAGACGTCCACTGCTGGACATAGGCCGCCACTTCGACCGATTCTGTGCTTCCCGTATCCAGCGGATTCTTGCAGCCTTTACAAGGTCATCGGTCCACCTTGCGGAAGGCCTTCCAACGCTACGTCTTCCGGTACGCGGTTGCCACTCCAGAACCATTTGGCCCCATTAGCCATTTGTTCTGCGAGCAATGTAGCTCATTGCCACTTAAGTTTGGCAATTCTTCGGGGTGTGTCAGTTACCTAGGTTCTCCTGCGGATCTCTTCATTTTTGATTCGATCACGTAGGGAAACTCCAAGTATAGGCCTCTCCATTGCTCTTTGGGTAACTTTTAGCCTTCTGATAAGACTCATTGTGAGCGACCACGTTTCAGTGCCATAGGGTCATCACTGGCAACACGCACTGGTCAAATACTTTCGTCTTGAGACACATTTATTTTCTCGTCCCACATACCGCAGTGTTCCCGAACGCTGCCCAGCCAATTCAGATTCCACGATTGACCTTTTTCTGGAAGTTGAACTTACCTAACCAACATCAACATCTCTACCTAATAATCAATCAATCTCCCTAGCCTTTTCCCAACTATGTTGGGGTCGGCTTCCAGTCTAACCGGATGCAGCTGAATACCTGTATTTTACATGGAGCGACTGCCTATCTGACCTCCATAACCCAGTAAGTGGATAATACGATACCCCTTGGTAAAACTGGTAGTCAGACTTTCGGGCTTCTGACGACCCGTAACGACTGTCAAAGATCCATGAATGACAGCCAGGACCAACGGCTTAACGTGCCGAGGCATGGAGGAGTCTCGGTATGTAAAGATGGTCATCCATCTACGGACCAACCCCGGCACGTGGCTTAATCTGATGGATCGACCCGTGCGGCTATTATTACTTAGCTCGATCTCATCAGTAATGGCCTCTCCAGTAATGGTCATAAAGACGCCAGGGTCCTTAGACGAAGTGACATTCTATCAGTGATAAGGTCTCTAATGGAAAAGTAAAAAATGTGTGGGACCGACATAAACTACCAAAAAGCCCATGTCAATCTTGTTGAAGGTCGTTGTAGAAATACAAAACATTTTGAAATCGATTGCCATTTGTGTAGGTGCTCTGCTTAATAAGAATTGTCACAGTTAGAAAGCCCAAAAAAGAACTAAGAAAACAACTAATTGAGTGACAATCGTAATGGAACAAATCTAAGGGCTATTACAGAAAAAAGTCCTATTCCGAATTTCGGACACAGTGTCTGATTCAGTCCTATTAATTGAATAATGTATACGAAAAGCTTTTCTCTTCGAAACCTTTTGAATTTATTATCGAAGCTAAACGAACTATTAACTTGGAGATATAATTGGACCACTTAGGTACATTTTTGGGATCTTTTCGCGTTGCGTAAGAAATGTTTTGGACTGCTAAGGGTCGGTTGATTAAATCTGCTGGTGAAATGGAAATTGAATAAATTGGAAAATTTAATCAATCCAGTTATGAAGAGTAGAGTTATTAGAAATATAGATCCCGATACACTCAATAGTGGGTGAAATCGAGCTGTGGGTATTGGTGATGACGACAATAGCCAAAGGTTTATTTAAAAAAATATTGACGACTCTTTCCATCCATTAGTTAATAAAAAAAAAAAAATTACTTTATTTAATTTTTAGGGTATGAAAACCTGGAACGTATTTTGTCTAACAAAATGTTTCTCTTTGAGCTTAGTTTTTATCCGACTACGGCGAAGCAAAAAGGAGGGTAATGATTATGACCGGTATGTATGTATGTATGTATGATCATCTGTTACCTCATAACTTCTAAACTACCGATCATAATTTGACAAATGAGGTATTATTGGAAGCTTCTTGATCGTCCGCTGAACAGAAAGACAAGCCATATCTTGGTCGCATGCCATTATAATTTTGTTGGTGTACAGGCATGCGACCACGGCTTTACCTTGACCATTTTTGTACCCACGTCTTGATTACTGTTTGAAATATTTTCTTGTTTCATACTTTTTAGAGCGTGATTTTTCAGTAGTCGGGTTTTAGTTTTCGAATTTATTTTTTATATCTTAAGCTATAAATAATCTCTGAACATGGAGAATATACATACACTGTAAACGGGCCACCCTGTATAATCAGAAAAAAGATAAAAATGTTTTGTGTTAATTGTAACACAAAACATTTTTATCTTTTTTCACATATTTCACAATAATACACACACAATTCACATATTTTGTAATATTTGCCACCGACACGTCAATAAGTAGTGGAAAACGGTATCTTCAGGTGACAAAAACACTGGCAATAAGCCAGACAAACCAAAGCCTGAACATGAAGCAAAAATGTGGTCTTTAAACCTAGCAGAAACTGCAGGTCGACTGAGAAAAATTATCCATAAATCCGCTTTGTAAAGAGGAAAAATAAATTACACTTTTTCGCGGACAGGCACAAAAACTGAGGAGATAATTAGTGCAATTAGTGAAGAGACCCAAGTTAATATTTTATCGTTCCTTTTACCGAGTTCATAAAGAACTGTTCCATAAATAAAACTTAAGTTTTTTTTTTTGGGATATATTATGCTTATTAAGCTGTTTTAAGTTACAACATGAAAGCACATATATTTTGATTCATTACTTAGCATAATTACTTTTCTAGAAAAAAAATTGAGATGACATCTAAATTTTTTTAGTGGTAGAAATTAATTAACATAGTTAACTATGTTAAGCTACAGAAAAGAAATAAAACTAATTTATTTTGCACAAATAAAATGCACATTACAAAAAAATAAACACAGTAGCAATACTGGGATTTTGAATTAAGCCAAAAGCCTAGTATTCTAAAGAAAAAAACTACCACGCTTTTCTATTATTTAAAATAATTTAAAAAGTAATAATTTGCAAAAGTTTATCTACTATTGTACAGCGAATAATTTTTCACGCCTCCTTAAGACTTTTTTTTTGGGTTGGATAATAACTTCTCCCGCTCTGGGCGGAGCAGGAGGGCATGTCAGACTCTTACTGACTTAAACCCACTCGTGTTCCTTCAGTTGCCTGTATGTTGCCAGGGGCTACGGTAACCCTTTCCGACAAACCCGCATCCCCCTTAAGACCTAAGGCAAATATTTTTGATATTCGAATAGCTCAGGACGTAAAGAGGTGCCTTATAGAATATTCATGAATTAAAAATCTCGACTAATTAAAAAGTTATGCAACAACACGAATATTCCCGAGTATTTCTAGATAATTAACATCGGCTTAGTAAAAAGCAATGCTGAGCCTGGACTTTCCAACTACCCACCACAAAGTAAAAAGCATAATAAATAAAATAGTTTTGCAGTTTATTCGGAAAATTAAGTAGGTAAATTGGTTAAAAAAAATGGTTCTCATCTATATCGACCAACAATAAAGCTGAAGAGTTTGTTTGTTTGAACCCGCTAATCTCTGGAACTACCAGTCGGATTTGTTTTTTTTTTAATCACTACAACATTAACAACAACATAACATACAACAACATCAACAATCAATAATTAACATTAATCTATAACAGTGAGAGCCGTCGGACTGCCAAGTCATAGGTCTCGAGTTCGAACCCAAAGCACGTCTAACTTTTCGGATTCATGTGCGTATTGTATAATTATCCTTTGCTTCAAAAACGGTGAAGGAAAGCATCGTGAGGAAACCGGGATGCTCGAGAGATATTTCTCGACGGGATGTGAAGCCAAGTCAGAGGCCCATGGGCCGCTTTAAAACTCTGACACCAGGTTATTCACTGACCACATGAAAAGAAGAAGAAGAACAAGACCCTGCGCGAAGCGAAAACGAAGTAATGCGTGGGTGGGCGATGCGATGCGATGGAAGGTCGGGAGAGCAAGAAATTTCTCGCGGACGCTGCCGAGGGCAGAAGCTAGTATTAATATAAATCATAGCCAGACATATTACGATACACATATTTTCAATGCTATATTTAAGTGACCGCATACGCAGATATAAACATATTATTGAAGTGAAAACTTCTTTAGGCGCGTTGGGCATTTTTGAGATGGGAAAAAACAATTGAACTCGCGACACCGGTACCGACACCTCATTTTTGTAAACGTGATTGTGCTCTTTATTTATATTACTTTACGGATCAATGTTCTATGCAAGTATTTTTACTTTAAAGGTTTTGGAAGTATTTTTTAAATTGTTCAAGTTTTGTCGGCACTCCCGGAGTGCCACTGTTTTTCTATGACGTCACCAACCTATACTGTAATTTTATTACTGAATATTAATTTATATTATGGTTAATTATAAAGGCTCGTGCAGACCAGCGCGACACAAAGGCACCGCTCGTCGCGCGACGAGCGGTGCCTTTGTGTCGCGTCGCGTGTCGCGCCTGTTTGAAGGAGCCTTAAAACGCTTGCAAACGTTACGCAAAATAAATAATATATCATCGTCGCGGTGTGTTAGTTTGCCATAAATAAACAAGGAGACATTGCGTTTTCACTAAAATGCTGCATTGCTTGTAACTGCAACAATGTAACAAATTAATTTGTAGCGTGGCCTTAGCTACAAATTGGCGGGAAATAGCATCAGTTTCAACGTCGATGCATTGCTCTGACCTTACTAGTGTGGCCCTGGCCTTCATATGTAGCTTTAATGAAATAATCAGAATACCAGATAGAGTTGGAAAATTAGATAAACTCAATGGGCAGGATGCAGGGACTAAAATGAAGGGAAGGAGGAAAAAATTATGTAAAGGTGTGTGACAAACTGACCCCTTTGGTAATTCCAGTTTATTTTACGATAGGTACCTATACTCCATTTGAAATAAGATTAGACATTTAACTAAACCTTTTTTACAGTCCGTTCAACCGATTTTGACTTCTATTGCGTTGATGGCATGAAAAATGGCAGCTGCAGTAAACAGTTGGTTTGTAACCACTTTTTTTTTCTTTTAATTCCATCCTTATGCCTACGCAATAGAAGTCAAAATCGGTTGAACGGACTGTAAAAAAGGTTTGTTTAAATGTCTAATCTTATTTCAAACGGAGTATAGATATGTTTTCCTTGGCAAGTTGTGCGAAAATCCTATGCAATGCGAGATCAGCATAAACTGGAAATGTATAGCTTGATCTGTAGCCGTGTGTACCTACGAATTAAATCTGCGGTTAAGAG
This sequence comes from Agrochola lychnidis, assembly GCA_963680765.1. NCBI lineage: Eukaryota > Metazoa > Arthropoda > Insecta > Lepidoptera > Noctuidae > Agrochola > Agrochola lychnidis. Next base: position 22,513,605 of record OY796856.1, read on the forward strand.
GTGCGTTTTAAACGTCTGACAGCCAGTTGCAGAAACGAACTTTAACTTTATAGCTGTCATTAAATACTAATCTTCCATTAACTTGTTGCAGTAAGCAACGTTAGACTCGATTTTAATGGTTCTGTAATGATACACCATTTCATTACTAATATTTCTGTATTTATAATCTTGCACACATACAAAACTGGTATACTTTTAACATTATTCAACAAACTATTTAATTAGATACTCAATAAAATCACTTAAAATAACTAAAACAAGAAAGAAGTCAAAATAATTACAGAAGACACCTTTAGGTTTCGAGGCTCAAATAGAACTGCTTCAGAAGCTAAGCGACGCTCCTAACATCATGTTTCCAATTTTGTTCCGTTAAAAAACCAGTACTTTTACGGACTGTCAAATGAGATACTTTTAAATTTCATGATCACATACTTTCAATTTTATATTTAGTATTTAAAATCACAAAATCTAATTAATATTTGGAAATCATGACAGATCTTTGATGAAATTCATGAAATCATTAGCATTAATGATCTATTACGTAATGGGGCATTCATGTTTGTCTTTGTGCAACTGGGTGTGAGTCACCACGGTATAAAATAAACACTAGACCTACTTACTCTTAAATAACATTGAGTCAACCTCATTGAAACTGAAACACATAACTTTCAGCATAATCTGTGTACCACGATGTCATTACCCTTATTAATTAAAAAATTCCGCTTTGGTTAAGACCGTGCGTGAGAGCGCTGTGCTTGCGAACAACAGTACACACATGTACTGTGTACTCTGTACACATGTACGTTCGCCACTTGCAATAATGTAGCATTCATTGGCAAGTGAATGGTGGTGTGAATGGAAAAAGTAGCGCAAATAGCCTAAGTGGCTCTGCGTTCAGCGCTCGGTGTGGCAACACGCCGTGTTCGGATTCGCAACAAGTCAATGATTATTCTGAGTATGCCTCGTTAAGAGGTGAAACACGTGTCGATTTCTTTCAGGGTTTTTTATGGCTATTTAGAAATAGCTTAGCAGAACAGGTTACTTACTATATATACCTATTTTGTCCATTGTATTTTTTGAAAAAGTAGCAATAACAATAACTTATTTTCACAGGCAGGCAGGCCCTTTAGTTTTTCGCTTATTTTATCACATAGTTTTTTTTAAAGAATGTAGAAAGACAACAAAAGCAATTACGGTCACTCAACACGAATCGAAAACCCAAAGGGATTTTACAATTATTCCTTCCACAGTCACTTACATTTATTTCTGTAGGTATTACGAAGATGAAGCCATCCACTCCGCCAAACGAAATGTAACACAGCCCATCATCCACAAAACAGGGTTAACCTTGTATGTAACAACACAAAGCTTGAAATATCGTATTCAACTGAATGTGAAACCCCTTACCCGCCTGCCGCTGACAGACCATTAATTTATATCGATTATATACCGATATATCGATTTTGGAGCGCTCAACCTGAGTGCTCGTGGCAGGTTGATATTTTGTTGTTTAACTGTTTAGACGGTACGTTAGTTCGATACCGAGTCGGCTTTTAGCTCCGATTGCTCGATAATGTTACTATAGTATCGAAATGGAAGGTCAGGCAAGATTGCGTGTGTTGAACTACGAGTAGAAATGGCAAAATAAGTGTGTTAGTCTTTTTGACGTCAGACATAGAAATGGGTTAACACAGACATTTAAGTCCCCTAAGAATAGTGAACAAATATCGTAAAACGAATAATCGTATGGTGTCATAGGGAAAACTTTTAGTAGAGGTACCGAGAAATTCTTTCTAACTTTTGCAATAAATTAATAGTTTAAAAACACTAGAAAAACGCGCTTGAAACCTGATCGTGTTCAAAGTCCATTACGTGGCCTTTCTCACAAGTGCAAATACGACTATAATATGATATTCCATCATGGAATACCAGTGCCTATCTTCCGGCTTCATCATCAGACCTTTTTTTTTTTTTTCTGGGTGGGAAATTATCAAATAACTTCTCCCGCTCTGGGTGGAGCGGGAGGGCGTGTCAGACTCCTACTGACTAAAACCCACCCGTGTTCCTTCGGTTGCCCTGTTGCCGGGGGCCACGATTTCCCTATCGGTTTTCTTCGAACCCCCGGCAGGCACTGGCCCTAGCGGACCCCGTCAATTCTGTCATCATCAGACCTTGAAACCTAATCGTGGTCAAAGTTCATTACAAGACTTTTCTAAGAAATCCAAAACAGCTATGATACGGTTTTCCATCATGAAGTTCCAGTTCATATCTTCCGGCTCCATCATCAGATCAGTTCGACAGTACCATATTATTGTATTGTCATCAGAACTACATACAGCTGCCAGTTTTCATCATGCTACGACTCTTGGAAGATGGTTAAATTAGTTACCTTAGATTCCATTACATAATTAGTTACATTACAGGTCGACTTAATAAAAGCGTGTTAAAAAGTACTCTGAGAAATGCGACCTAGGCTTGTGAACTGATGGAGACAACAATTTTTTAAATCTCAAAACATTACCTACTGACGTCGAAATAAAATCAGCGTAGCTACTTGATCAATATACCGCATTTTCTTTTTCTGCCAGGCTTAATTGGTGCTTCATCATAATTATTACTATTCCTAGTTCAGCAGCCTTAAGTCTAAAGCACTCGAAAACCTGGATCAAACTTTGTTCTAAAAAAACGCTTAATTGAATCTGAAAAACAAAAACTTGAAAACACTATTTAGCGAGAATTCCCAAAGGAACTTATAACAAGAAACTGCGGAAATTCTCCAACAAAAGTTATTTGATATGCGCTAAGCCAACTTACACCGTTCTTTAGTAGGGCTGTGTTTGTTAAATAATTGATTTATTTTGCTCTTAATTTTTGGCTGAGCCGCTGAAGGGTTATTAAGGTAATTATATCAGGCTGACGCGTCAGGAAATTCGTCAGGAGTAATTAATTGTAATCTACGTAGACGTGGCGCGACAGGAGAGAGCGATGAAAGAATTACATTTTCACTTTGAAGCGAGTCTGTGGTAACATCGTATGGTTGTGTTTGTAACTTGCTGTATTTTATTTTGTTTTTGAATACCATGTATTTTTACATTCCTTTTTTAGGGTTCCGTACCCGAAGGGTTGCCAACGCTACCTTATTACTAAGCCTCCGCTGTCTGTCCATCTGTCAGGGGGCTGTATCTGTCTAATATATATATATATATATATAGGTAATTATATGCTTTATGTATCTGTGTATTCTGTTGTATATGTAAATGGTACACCACTGACTACCTGCAGTATTGTCTCTCCTTTTCCATTTAAATCCATCCAAAGGTTGTCTGTAAAAGATCGCTTTTAGCGATAAGACCGCCCATTGTGTCACCCAATGTAAAATTTCTATATTAATGTCTGTAATTTTTATGGTGTACATAATAAAGAATATTCTATCTATCTATCTATCTATCTGTATCTCATGAACCTTAATAGGTAGACAGCACCGGCCCTGGGGTAGAGCTAGAGGAGTGGTCGCTCTAGGCGCCAGATGGCAAGGGGCGCCAAAAAGACAAATGTGAAAAAAAAATATCCAGCGCAAAATAAAATTTTAATGGCGCCTTTTAAGAGGCGTGGGAGCAAAGTTGCCAGATCACTAATTAGAGCTACTTAATTTAATTTAAATTGCAATAATGATAGTGCAGTGATGATAATTGCAATAAAAGTAGATTTTTGAAAATTTTGGAATTATTATTTATTTAAAATGAAGTGAAAGAGTCGATCAAAGGGCGCCGAAACACAATCTCGCTCTACCCTGATCAAGGGCTTGGGCAGCGGATTTAGGTAGATAGTTGAAATTTTCATAGATTGTGTATTTCATATATTGCCACTCTATCAAAAAATAAAGTAAGAAATTAAAGGGTCCTTAGACAAGAAACGTGTTTTTTTTGGCGTTTTTTACTAAATGTTGTACGGTGGTACGGAACCCTTCGTGTGCAAGTCCGACTCGCACTCGATGGTTTTTTTTTAAATTTATGTGGTTGTTATTGTCACATTATTGCGATATTAGGTACCAGTGTTTCCCTTTATGAAGGGATAAAGAAAGGTTTCCTGAATAGGCCACACGAGATTAAGTAGATATTTCAAACATGGTTTTGTAAACGTTTTGTGTAATCATAGATTTTTTATTTGACTGAGTTTCTGTAACATATTGTTAAGATCAGTTAACAGCCTTTCTCAGAAGCTATAATATAGATTCGAAAAAGTGACAAAAGAGGCTGAAAAATCCAATTCACGGAAGCGTTGAATTGAAAACCTTTTCCTTGTCGATTGTCATTCCATAGATATATGCAAATATGAACACACCTGAGTCACAGAATAATACAGAAGGTACACTCCGCATTTTAGATATGAAACTACAAGTACGCGGCGGGCTCGTCTTGTCGGGCCAATTCAGTGAGCGTAACGTAGTTAGAAGATAGAAGAGTTACGCGATAGAAAGAGAGGCAACTTCTAGGTAAATATAACTGTAGGTAAATAGCGCTTTCGTGGAGGCGATCGGCGGCGGTGATCTCTCGCGTCCGGCCCTGGTTCAGGCCATGGTACGAAGCGAGAGGAAACGGCACGCCATCACTTCCTTCTGCAATGCGGTAATGCTCGCGAAGGAGGAGGTGGAACACGTGAGGGAGAGGCAAACTTCGCGCCCTCACGCCCCTAACCGCCGCAGGAGGAGACGTCCTGGGCGTCAGGAATCGCGAGCCAATTTCCTACCACCGTAGGCGCAGGCTTGCGGACGGTGAGCAATGGGCAGCTCGCCGTCCGATAAGGACCAGGCCCGGGTCGACGGCGCGTTGTGTTCCACACGCGCCTCAAAGAGATGTCAGCAAAATTGACGGAGTCCGCTAGGGCCGATGCCTGCCGGGGTTGCGAATAAAACCGACAGGGAAATCGTAGCCCCCGGCAACAGGGCACCCGAAGGAACACGGGTGGGTTTTAGTCAGTAAGAGTCTGACACGCCCCCCTGCTCCACCCAGAGCGAGAGAAGTTATTTGATAATTTCCCACCCAAAAAAAAGTAATTAGTGCTGTGCGACTTGAATAGCACTTTATTGTGTCGTGGTAAGAGTCGCTTTTTTTTAAATGATTTTGCGGAGTAAACCATCTGTAGGTATTAATAATCTGTGCCCGTGTCTACTTACCTGGAATACGTACTTACAGACTTTTCACTTACCCTCTGCTAGGGCTGTCACGACACCATCAAATGCACCTGATTGTTTGAAACAAATTAATGGGCAGGGGTGACAACGCTCCGTCCAGTGACACCCCTTGAAAATTGCCAATTTGACTTCTAGCCGAGGTGGGAGAAAATATGCTAGAGACAGTGACAAATTAATTTGAATTTATATACGAAACAGTTTCAATAAAGGAGGTGAGGAAGGTTTGTTTTTAATTAAAGGGTGATGTTGTGGCTTTTATGCCGATTAAATCTTTGAAGTCTTACCTTTTGAGATGTTTCGTAAACTTGTGTTATTATTTTGGCTAGAACTATTACATAATTACAAAATACTTTGACGTAAATCCAGAATGTAATGTAACAATAATAATATAATATGAAAGCATTTGGAAATAATAGGGCTAAGGCGGTTTGATCTGCTGACATATTTTCACGTTATTCTAAATGAAGTGAAGAAGATCCTAAGATCTATGTTTTCTCGAACATTCCTGGCAATACCAATAAGTAACAGTGAACTGCGTTTTCGAAGATGTAAATTGACTAGGTAGCGTTTTTTTATGTTTTTCAGCAGATACATCTACTTGCTTGCCTTATTTTGTTAAAATAGGCACAGTATAAATATCAACAGTACAGAAACTCTGTAGTAAACGTTCGAAACAGTATACTCAGACAGACGCACTCATTGACGAGACTCTAAGCGATTGTCGCGGTGCTGTCAGTAGCGGGTGCCATGTTGAGATGAGTGGTTGCCATGTTGAGATGAGTGGTTGCCATGTTGAGATGAGTGGTTGCCATGATCTTTTTAAAAATGGAGGGTAGGTTATTATTTCAACAAACAGGCCTAGTTTGTGAAATAGGTAAGTAGGCAGTTTTCTGGTAGCCTGCACTAAACAACTCTTTTCGCAGTGGCTGTAGTTTGACTGTATCGTTGGTCTATTGGTCGCGAGCGCTACTGCTGAGCATGAAGCTCTGGGTTCGATTCCCAAGTCGGCCAAAGTGTTATTGGGTTTTTCTTGCAGGAATTTCTCAGTAGCAGCCCGGGGTCTGGATTTGTGCCCGGTTGATGGCAATAGGCTCGCCCCCTATTACATGGGACTTAAACATAACTGGCGAAATGTGGGTGTACTCTGTATAGGTACACCTCTACCTAAACCTTCGAGGATTACCGGTGTGATGTTATGTTATGTAGTTTAGCAAAAACTAAGCATAAGTAACCATTTCGATATTAATTACGTCATAAAAAAACAGTCATTCCTAGCTTAGTTTTATTATGATAATTACGACCGGTCATCAAATAGTCGCGACATAAATGTTCACTAACATACGCAGAATCTTTTCATAATCAGCCATCTCATTTTGAACGAAGACAAGTTTTTAAGTGTTCACTTTGACTTACATTTTATGCCTCGTTCAATATTTTAATGGCATATTTTGGGATTTTATTACACAGAAGTTGACTCTTTAAAACTAATTTTGTTGTACCTATTTGTTATTTTGATGGTAGACAAACAATTTAAATATTACTAGCTGACCCCGGCAAACGTTGTTTTGCCAATTATTTGTTTGGGGTGGACAACCCTTATCACTTACGGGTATGAAAAATAGATAGTAGCCGATTCTCAGACCTACTGAATATGCTTATAAAATTTGGTAAAAATCAGTAAAGCCGTTTCGGAGGAGTAAGGTAACTAACATTGTGACACGAGAATTTTATATATAAGAAGATTAATTTAGATTTTTCGAAAATTGACTGTCTTCTTTGCGTGTTGATTCCAATAAGTACACTTACCTACATACTGTTTCTTCCATATTGATACATCTTTCCACACACATAATTATACGCTAAAATGATTAGTAGAAATCCTTCTTCGAATCTTCTTATTCTTACATATTGAACTAAGTAGGTACACACGACAGGTAGGTACAAATCCAGTATAAACTGACCTCGCATTGTACGGAAATCCTATACAATGCGAGATCATCGTAAACTAGCTTTGTATAGCTTGATGTGTAGCCGTGTGTACTACTTAAATCACATTTTTAATGACATTCCATTTTCCCCATATTCGTAACCCAATTACCCAAATTAACTTTTTCACCTTCCCCCTACATTTACAAACAAACATGGCACCAGTTACCATAATCTTTTACAAACGCAATACAAACGAACCGACGCGGGCGGCGCTATCAGCATCAGTGCCCAATTAATGAGGGATTGCTATCAGGATTGCAATCGGGATCAAAGCGATTGGTATCTATCTCGTGATATGACACGTAGTGCTTTGTACTGCACTTTGATATGGTCTCTGGATGATGGACATATGCGTTTTGTGACCATGTTGCAAAATAATATATTTTGTTGTTTGATAAAGAGTGCTTGGGACCTAGATGATATTCTGTGTCGAAGATATGAATCAGTTTTTCTCTATGTTAACCTATTGTCAACCGCAAATCAGTGGTAATCTGTACTGTCTGTATAGACATTAAAACGGCCGAACCCAATGACCTTATTTTCAGTAAAAGACAGATCGCTATTGATGGTAGACAGTATAATTCCATATGTCATTGTATGTCGTCCCACAATTCCGTAAGGTCCTTATTCTCTGACAGATTATTGGGACGTTTAAACCATAGACAGATAGATTATTGGGTTCGGCCGCAAGACGACATTAAGCCGCTTTCACTGCCAAATTTTTACCACTCATGTGCGGTCGACTGTAGTATCTACATACTTAGTTTGTATCGAAAGAGAATGTGCCAAGATCAAGGTATAAGATAGTATCAAGGAGGAGATTAAAACGGCTCAAAACTGTGAAGAAAAACATCGTGAGGAAACCGGTACCTACGTCCTAGAACCAAAAATTCGAAGACATGTGACATCCACCAACCCGCACTAGGTCCGCGTGGTGGATTACGGCCCACTCCCTCTATTATAGAGGAGCTTGTATCCCAGCAGTAGGTAAATTATAGGCTGATTATAGGCTAATGCCAAAGACAGTTGATAATGCCAATGACAAAGAATGTTGAAATGGATGTGTGGAGTGACGAAAATGGATAAAGTAAGAAATGAGTATATAAGGGGAAGTTTAAAATTGGCGCCAGTGACTGAAAAGTTGTAAGGAAATCGTTTGGCCTGGTATGGGCATGTGATTAGGAGAGAAGAAACGCATGTGACTAAAAGAGTGATAAATATAAATGTTGATGGAGCAGGAGAGGAAGACCAAAGAAAAGATGGATGGATTGTGTGAGGAATGATATGAAAGAGAAGGGAGTGAATGATAACGTGACGGTTGACAGGGGAGAGTGGAAAAAGAAAACGTGTTGCGCCGACCCCACGTAACATGGGACAAGGGCAGGAAGATGATGAATGCCAAAGACAGTTCCTGAAATTGGATGCAAGGTTAGATCATTCTAAATTACTTTAGCTTACTTACTTTTCCACAAGAATCGCCTGTTGCTTTTATCCTCCAACGAAAGCGATACCTTAAGGCTCATAGCCATTTTACTCTAAATTTGTATCGCTATTGTGTCCGGTTGACGTTAAAACTCACATAGGTATATATCCTCACGGATATACGAACGTTATTACACTTCTTGAACGTTTTTCTCATTTATCGACGACATCTACAACACAATTTGTAGGTACACACAGTCTTTAATGTCGTCGCTTCTCGCCCTTACTTGTTTTTACCGAGTAATCTCCGAAATGGAATGCGTTTGCGGTTATTTGACTTTGATCTTCGTGTATCGTGGTACGTTGACGTAAAAGATTGGGTATGGTAAGGAATATGATCTAAACCACAGTGTTTCTTTAGAAAATTTATATTTAAGTAGGTAAGTACCTACCTAGGTAAGTATACAATGCAATAACTTATTTTCAATTAATAATAATTTCTAGTCATTAATAAATAAATAATCGTGCAAATAAATTCAGTATAATAACCAAATATCATATGTAATTTAAACAAATACCTACTGAACAACAGGAATAACTAATTAAAACTATATCGGTATAACGTAACAAAGACCTACTTACTCAAGCAGACGTATTATTTATAACATTTATAGAAATAAAGTGAAAATATTTAAGAAGTAGTATTACCAGAAGACTTAAATAATATAAACACTCTTCAAATAAGCGCTCTTCCTCCTCTCTCCTATTATGCTGTGCCCAACAGGGTCTATAATTGTTTCTATAATTTTAAGCCTACCAACTGTTTTACCAACATTATAGAATGCAATAAAGAATTGAGAATTGAGAATACCGTAGAGCATGGAGACACCTCGGCGGTTGCTGCTAGATGGCATTGTTAATGCTTTTCATACAAACCAAGCTTGTCACCGTTTGCTCGCCCTACAACACTAATGAAGTATAGAAACTGATGGTGGAAATGCGGTCTGTGACAGCAGTTGTGCGCTCAACGCACTTTCGGCACTACAAATTTTATAAGCACTCAAACACTGTCGTCTCTAGACGCTGACAGCTACAATTCCATGCTCTGTGGCAAAGATGTTGCGTATGCAGATTTTTTAAGGGATCCGTCAAGGCGACAAGGTGAAATTTAAAATTTCCTAAGTTTTTTGCAAATTTTAGCGCTGTTTCGTTGTATGTTGATCATAATTCAATTTGCGGAAATTATAATAAAATAATTACTGAATTATAATCATTTAAAATTTATATAGCTCTCGAAATTTTATGTTTGAAGGACATAAGACTATTTCGTGAAATTGTGACGATTTAGAGCTCTATTGATGATTTAAATGATTATAATTTCCATTTTGTTGATTATGAATTTATTTATATTCACCTTTTTTACCCACATCTGCATCTGCATGAGCTCTGCGTTGATTAATCCGCAACATCCCTGCTCTCTGGTATCTATCTTCATAATTTACCAATTCCTTCAATCAACCTTGCGCAGTGAAATACCTAAGTAGGTACTTATTTTCACAAATTAGTCTTGAAACAAATTTCAACAAAGTAGGTATAGCGCCATGTTGAATTAAAATTGAACACGAAATTACCAAGAACTAGGACGACACCATAAGTTAGGCACGAAACCCGTACCGATGCACAATTACTTCGCATAATTAAATTCGTTTGCCAAAAAAGAACAATATAGTGGAAGCTTAAAAAGGATTTGGGGGAACACTTGACAAATGCTAAGATAAAGTGCTGAAGAGGGAGTGGTATTGTTTACAAGAACTTTTTCTTTTTAAATTTAATACACTTAAAAGCTTTGAAATAATGCAGGGATTAAAATGATAGGAAGCTTGGTATAACTCTTGAGACATTAGAGGATTTAATTGAATGTCTAATTCCACATGCAAAGAGTGGGCTGCTATTTCTAAATGTCTACAGCTATAATAGCCTCTGTGATTGAAATTTTCATGTCGCCTTGTTGATATTCTTTTACAAAACAAACATCAAGCTTTATTCATCAGCATCATTGCCAGCCTTCTTCCACTCACTGCTGAATATACGCCTCCTCCTTTTTGTGCCATGTTTCCCTGGTCTGTGCGAGTCTCATCCAGATCTTCCTTACGATCTTCTGTAGGTCGTCCACCCACCTGGTCTGCTAACGCTCCTTCTACCGTTTTTCGGCAACTATTCCGTGGCTCTGCTCCACCTGCCATCACATCGCCAAGTGTCCTGCTCACCTTCATTTCAGAGCCACTACCCGTAACCTTAGTCCTTCGTCGATTATCAGAGTTACGGAGTTGGTCTTTCAGTGATAGGCTTAACATGGCGCGCTCTAAGTATAGCCCTTTGTGCAAGTTTGACTTTGTACACGCTGTCTTTAGTGAGCGTCCACGTTTCGGCCCCATACATGGTAGGTGAGACACATTGTTCGCACAATTTAGTTTTCATACAATCTAGGATTAAACCCAAAAATACTTCAATTTCTTCCCCAAACACAAAAACATCACAAACAAATCAAAAAAAAAAATGCAACTTCCCCACTTATAATCAAATCGACAGGAAACTAACAAGAATAATTCAGCAAAATACCCCTTCGCTCCAAAAAACAGAGATTTAACTTTTAACAAGAAATGAAATCACTTCGCAAATAGCCAGGAAATAAAAAAGGCAGGGGTTTGCAGGGGGTGACTCATTATTCGGGGATGAAAGAACGGCAGACATCTAAACACGCTCGTCTCGTCATAGATTTACATTTTTATTAAGATACCCCTCGTAACAAAATTCAGGTTGAAAAAATGTTTACCTAAGTATCGCATTTTGTTAAATTTTGGTGTTGATCTGAAAATGAAAATAGATTTTCCATTTAAAGGTCTTGGAATTTTTAGATTACGTAATTTCCGTACTAAGGCTGTAACCTTTTTGCTCGTGGTTCTATTTTTATTTGCCTCTGCGTAAAGGTCTCCTTGTAAGCACATTTTAACAACACCGTAAATTATTTTCTCCTCACTTGACCTACCTATCACAGAGCTTTGATGATTGCTTTTGTATGAGGAAAGAAACTGAATTTTTACAGGTACTAACCTAACCTAACCTGTAAAAATTCTTGTTTCTTTCAATTCAACATGGCTTTGTTTTCAGGGCTATAAGCTAAATTAAAAAAAATATAATCCGTAGCGTTAGATTAGAATTAGACGTAAAGTGTGTTATAAATTACATAGACAACCTAGCTACTCACCCCACTTTTTTTCCTTTATTATTCCTTTGAAGATATAGTCTCTTTTTCTGTAGGCATCAAACGTAAATTGGCTTAGCTCAGCTAATCTAAATATTAATGTATATTCTTCGCAAAGATCACCATATAATTATTATGTTGGTAATTCATTTTCAAAGTAAAATTCTAAATTCTATACCTTCCTAAGTAGTTTTTTTTGCTTACGAATACATAGACAGGTCACGACTCTTTATTTTTCGTTATTACGAAGACAAGCACATATAAAATTTCCTTAAGCTTTTTTAACTGACTCCAAAAAAAAGGAGGAGGTTCTCAATTCGTCGGGATATTTTTTTTTTATGTATGTTCCCCGATTACTCGAAGACGGCTGGACCGATTTAAAAAAATATTTTTTGTTTAAAAAGGGTATACTTTCAAGTTGGTCCCATTGTCATTTGGTCACGATCTGATGATGGAATCTTGGAGAAATCGAGAGAACTCTTCAAATATTAAAGCACATCTATAGCAATATGGGTATTTTTGATGAGCAGTTGACATAAGGCTATTGTAACTTAGATAAATTACAAATCAACTCACTAAAAAGTGAAAAAAAAAAAAAAATATTTTTCTTTTGTACGTTAAATTCCTGAATAAAAAGAAAAATCGGTAATGAGTACATTTATTCAGAACTGTGTTAATCAAAGCGAAGTAAGTGCTGCAAGCGATGATAATCGCTTAAAGCTGATAACAATCGCTCGAATTTAAATGGCGGCTGCTTTGCAATTTGTTTCATCTGCTTTAAATGGGTTGAAGTTATTGTGGGGCTGAGTGGGTATCATTAATAAAGAGTTAATTGAAAGAGTGTCGAAACTATGCAAGGCCCTTACCTAATTGGTCAGCTTTATGATTAAGGTTTGACTCTTCCAATATACATATGTATTAGGAATTTGATAGGGGCTTTCTAAATCAACATAATTAGCATTACCATTCAACATGGTCATCTTTCTAGTCTTCTGGGCATCTTTCCGGATGACAGCGATGCGGACGAGTACTTCGATGCCTAAGTGTCCGTTTTTTTTTGTATTTATTTGATATTTAAGAAAACGAAAAAAAAAAAAATCTTAAAAAAATACCACAACTAAAAAGTGAAAAATAAAAACTTTTTACAAAAAAAAAACAATGACTTCCAAAAAAAAAACACTACAAAGTGAAAAATAACTTTAATTTTGGAAGTCGGTGGCAAAAAACGAAAATACAAAATCCAAGACACCGACTTCCGAAATTAAAGTTATTTTTCACTTTGTAGTGTTTTTTTTTTTGAAGTCGTTGTTTTTTTTTTGTAAAAAGTTTTTATTTTTCACTTTTTAGTTGTGGTACCTACCCCACACACATTCGAATACCACTACCTGCTACCAATGACAGGAACTTATCATATCATCTACATACTAAGTGGGAAAAAAATACGTATTTTGTTGCTAACTCAAAAACTACCCAAGCAAAGTTAATAAAATTAATATGGGACCAATTTGAGAGCATACCCTTTCAATCAAAAAAGAATTTTCAAAATCAGTCCACAAATGATGGAGAAATCGGCGGACATACAAAAAAAAAAAAACTAACATACGCTACGAACATAATATTTAACCTCCTCCTTTTTGGAAGACGCTAGACGGTTAAAAATTATGTTACAATAATAAATAACATAATAAGTATTTATAAAGCTCTAAGTTCTTCACTTGTTTATGGATACACCGAACACATTTATTTTATAACTGACCATTCTACGCGTATACTGCTTGTCTAAGGGCAATATATAGCGTACTAGCGGCCAGGAAGCAGCGGCCAGCGAAATAAACACATCGCCAAGGAGCACGCGGCCCCACCGACTATCTCGCTGGCCTCTGCGACCTGGCCGTTAATACGTGCCAGGCCAGGTTTAAAAAAAAACAGAATCACATCTTCAGCAGTTAGTTATCGCCAAATCCTGGCTATATTCATAGCACTTTACCAAAATCGCTGTTTTCACTATTACTAAATAATGGGCAAGTTATAATGGAGGCAGAAAATATAAAAAAAAAAAGACTTACTAGATACATAAGTTTGACCGTATTTTAATTAGTTCAGTTGGTGAGGTATAACTTAAGTAAATATGTTAACAGCCAAAATTAATTGCATGTAAATTGACTCATTCATTTTAAGCTGCAGATGTTGTCAACACACGTAATTAACTTTAATTTCCACTTTTTGATGGATGACCGACATTACAAAAACACCAGCTTTAATTATGTATAAGCGCTTATAGAACTTTTTATTTCATCGTGAATTTCGTGACGTCACTTAGTCAGCTGATGACGTCATTTATCAACACTGAAATTGCTAGTCGGGTGAATAATGAGAGACTGAGTTGAGTAATAAGTGGGGATAAAATTCTCGTAATCCATTAATTAAATACTAATTTAAGTAAGATCTCCCATAATTTTATTGTATACGCAATTTATTTTTTTCCAGCAAAATTACAGGGATATAAAAACTTTGGATTTTTAGGTTTCAACTTCGTATCTTTTTTTCTTTTTCTGGTGTCAGAGTTTTTATGCCGCTCATGGGCCTCTCTCTGACTTAGCTTCGCATGCCGTCGAGAAATATCTCTCAGGCATACTCATAGGCATCGGTTTCCACACGATGTTTTCCTTCACAGTTTTTGAAGCAAATGCTAATTTTATTTTACAATACGCACATGAATCTGAAAAGTCAGAGGTGCATGCCTAGAGTTCGAACTCCTCTCTTCTTTGCATGGAAGATTTTGTTAATCCTTAATTCTATAAAACGTTAAAACAAAATGTAGTTAAGCGTCTATAGGCTCTTCAAAAAAATTAACCTTAAAAAAAACACCATTAAACCTTATCAGTTAACAGCTCCAACTATTTAAAACAATGAAACGAACAACGTTATCACCAATTACTCCGTTCACGTTCATTTGAACAATCACAAAAGCGTGTACATTACTGAAACTGAAAACAACACTTATTTTATCATGAAACTGTTTTATCTCACTCTCTTTATTTTCGCTCCATTAAAGCCACCAATCCACTGTGAGTTGAGATATTTGTGCTATTTATTTTATGTTTGTACCCGTCTCGGGTTTATAAGCATCGTTAGACGATGGTTTTTTTTTTTTTTTTTTTTCTGTTGGGCATCTCACAGCTGGTTCCGAAAACCGTAGCTGTTTAACCGGTCAATCCTGTGGTTGCCTTAAGCTACTACACTCAAAGCCTCCAGCCAGGGCACAAATAACTAAGCTAAAAATTTAAGGATGAACGCTCACTAAGGGCACCCCCTGCGGGGTTCGAGCCTCGGCTTAGGGCGTTAACCGGAGGGAGGACATCAAAAGATGGGACGGGCTGGATCAAAAGGTTTTGATCATTATTATTAGTCGGGGAATTTAAAGCTACGTGCACAGCTGCAACAACTGCTGGCACCTCGTTTTCGAGCAAGGGTCGGGGGGGAGTATTATTTACTCGGGGGCGCGGCGGTCGAGATCGCAAAGGACCTCGGCGGCGAGGTCGGTATGACGGGAGGCGTCTGTGTTTGTACACTGTACTTGTTTCCCTATTGCTCTCCTGGAGGAGGGTTATGGGGTCTCGGGATCTACGAGGATATGCCTTGGACGGCGAACATGACTGATTCTACTCGGGACATAACTGGCGGCCTCGACAACCAGAGGGTTACGATGTTTGGCCGCGGACTCAAAGAAACGCTTGGAGAGGCGTTTTAGAAACTGATGGATTGTGGGAATCTTTAGGTCGAGGTGGAGTGCCTCGTTCCTGACGAACCAGGGGGAACCTGTGGCCCTACGGAGGAATTTATTTTGCACTGTTTGCATTCTATGGATATGACGGGGTTTCGCATGAGCGAAGACGGCACCCGCATAGGTCATGATCGGTCGAATGCACGCCGTGTAAACGCGCAATTTGCACCTAAGTGACAATTTGCTACGTGCATTCACCAGATAGAAGAGTCTACCGAGAGCGAAAGAGGCTCGCGAACGAACCATCTTTATGTGCTCTGCGAAAGTCAAATGATGGTCTAGAACGACACCGAGATATTTAGCTCGCTTCTCCCAAGGGATCGGCTTGCCGAACATGGTGATTGGTCGGGGGAGGGGGTTTTTGAGCCTTGAACGCGGCTTCGTAAAGAGAACCGCTTGGCTTTTATCGGGGTTGACTTCTATCCGCCATTTTGTAAACCAAGCTGCCAGTCTATTGACTGCGCGTTGGAGATTTAGGCGAATGATGTCGGGGGATCTAGAGCTGAAGTAGATGGCAGTGTCGTCTGCGAACAGACCCAACTGCGACCTACCGCAACCTTTTGGGATATCGCTTGTGTATAGCGTAAAAATGAGGGGGGACACCACAGAGCCCTGGGGGACACCTGCGCGGATGGGACGGGGAGTGGATAACGCTCCTTCGATACGATAACGGAAGACGCGATTCGATAAAAAGTCTCGTAAGATGAGTACGAGACGATCTGGCACGCCGAGTTGGTACAGCTTGTATATTAAGCCGTTGTGCCAGACTTTATCGAACGCTTTCGCTACGTCGAAGAATACTGCACCGGTCATAGTCCCGCGCTGGAAACCAGCGCTTATGGATTCTACGATGCGGTGGGCCTGATGTACGCTAGAGTGCTCAGTTCGAAAGCCGAACTGTTCGTTGGGGATGAGGCCCTTGGTCTCGGCGAAATCTCTGAGGCGCTTATAAATAAGCCTCTCATAGATTTTTCCGAGAACCTTGAGCAGACTGATGGGACGGTAGCTAGAGGCCTCGGTTTTGGGCTTGCCGGGCTTTGGGATACCGATAACCGTGGCCTCCTTCCATGACTGGGGGAAGATATTGTTGCTTAAGGCACCATTGAAGATGGTGGTCAAAAGCATTATTAGGTGGGCAGGGAATAGTTGGATCACCCTATTGGTGATGCCATCTGAACCGGGGGCTTTACGGACTTTAAGACCCTTGATGATGTCGTGCACCTCGTCCGGTAGGACGGGGGGCAGTGGACAATCAGGGTCATCGACGGGAGGGAGGGAGGCTCTACGTTCGACTTCGGCGTCGACCTTTTTCAGGTGAGCTTTGTCTACAGGTAGAGAACTGGGAGTGCATTGGGCCTCGAGGCTGTCTGCGAGGCATTCAGCCTTTTCGGCATCGTCGAATGCGGTGGATTTATCGGGACGGGTCAGGGGGGGCATGGCTGAGACCTGGGGAGACCTGAGTTTCCTCTGGAGCTCCCAGAAGGCCTGATGGGTGGGCTCTAGTTCACCGAGTAACTTTCCCCAGCTCGCGTCCCGCAGCTCCGCTATACGTGTCTTTACAGATCTCTGTAAATAGCGCATATGGGCTTTGTTGGCGTTACAGGGAAAGCTATCGTAGGCACGTATGGCCGCGTTCTTCTCAGTCAGTAATGCACGCACGTCGTCCGGCAATTTCCAGCGACGGTCGTCCGTCGCTGGAACTTCCCTTGAACAATCGTTCAGGACGGTTTGTACGTGATTAGTGAGTGAGTCGATCGCGGCCGTGGTGTCGGCGACCGAGTCGAAAAGTTCGGGGATAGAGTCTAGTTGAGGGGACGTGTTGGATTTCAGCTGTGTGCTTACTTTCTTCCAGTCCGTGATCCTCTTAGTGATAGGGGGGGCGTTCGGGTCGGAAAGACCTATGCGGGGGTGTAGTCTCATGACTACCGGGCGGTGATCAGAGTCTAACTCTTGTACCGTTTCTATTGAATCTAACTTTAGGTTGACGTTCTTAAGGAGCGCCACGTCTAAAATATCGGGGGCATGATTTGGATTCGTGAGCGGAAAATGGGTGGGAGTCATGGGAGCGATGACGTCAAAGGTCAGGGAGTTTGAGAGGTCGAACAGGTGTTGACCTCTGAGATTGGTTACCGAACTGTTCCAAGAGGGATGTTTGGCATTTAGATCGCCCGCTATAATGAGCGAGTTACTCATAGCGAGTAGAATCGAGAGGTCGTTCTAGAGGCGTTGGTGATGGTAATGCCCCGTGGTGTTACCGGGGGGATTATAGACCGATACGAGAGTGATCGGCTCGTGACCTGACATGCCTAGACGGCAGGCGGAGACTTCTAATACCGAGAGGGGGGGAGGGTCTAGTGGGATGTAGTGAAGCTGCTTTCTATAATAGATCAGGGTGCCACCCTTGTGACATCGCGACCTGTCATTGCGAACTATCCGGTAATTGGCAAGTGACGGATCACGATGGCAAGGCTTTAGGAAAGTATCTTGTATTAAGAGAACGTCTATTTGATGATCGCGGAGGAAGAGCCCTATTTCTTCCCTTTGGGATTTTATGCCGTTGGCGTTGAAGTAACCTATTATTAGGGATCGGGGTTTAAATCTAGCTAAGGCCTCGTTATCCATTGAAAGATTTAGGGGTTTGGGCGAGGGATTCTAGGGCTTGCGTAATATCTCCGGATATTACGCAAGCCCTAGAATCCCTCGTCCATAAATACGCATTATAAATGGATTGAATCCTAATGATATTGCCTTGGGCGGCGACGATGAGTTTTGCCATTTCCTTAGCACGCGGGGAGGCAAAACTCGCGTAATTTGACGTGATTATGTTGAACGAGGCAACACCTGACATCTGCTCGGTCTCGGGACCGGCAGTCGGGGGACGCGGAGCTTGGGGAGCAGGCTCGGGTTTAGCGGGGGGCGCGGCGGGCGCGGGGGGCGCAGAGTGCGCGGGACGCGCGGAGGGCGCGGGTGGCGCGGTGCCACGGAAGCGGGGGTCCCTAAGGTGGGGGAGGAGGAGATGGGGGGGCGGCGGGGGGGGGAAATGACCGTAAGAGGGCACCAAGGCAGGGAAAGACTGCTGGTGGTGGAGACTAGGCCTCTGAGGGCTTAGTCGTTGGGGCATAAGGGCGGAGGGAATCCTATAAGAGGATGAGGAGGGAGTTTCCCTTTGCTGGCGGGCGCCGGAGCGCTTCCCCAGCTTGGGAGAAGAGGCCTTAGGGGCTTTTGAATAACCCCGGTAGTTAGCCGGGTGGCCCTCTTTGCCGCATAAAACGCAGCTAGGAGGTACGGACCTTGGGACGGGGGCAATCGGAAGTGCTATGCTCTCCCAGGCACTTTACGCACCTGGGTGTAGCATGGCAATTCCGCTGTGAGTGGCCGTATAACTGGCACCTGTGGCATTGTCCGACAATGCCACTCTTTATTGGTTTTTCAATCTCGAACCCTGTGAGATGACACAGAGAACGAATTTGAAATATCGGATGGTAGCCCTCTACGGGCGGACAGATAACGAGGACCATGTCGTAGAGGTCACCGCCTCTAGAGCGGTGCATACGATGGACCTCGTCAACCGGGACGTTCTGCGACTGAAGGTCGGCGAGAATTTCAGAGGGGAGGATTTCCCTAGGGATGCGTTTTATGACAACGCGAACTTGTTTCTCTTCTGGGAGAGAGTAGGTGTGGTATGACACACCTCTCGCTCTCAGTAGACGGGTTAGTTCCCTATAGTCGCGCGACGTAGGGACTAGAACTTTTATACCCTGCTGGGTATTTCGGGCGCTGGTGAAGCTGATCTTTTGATGAGCGCACCATTTTGAGATGTTCGTCCACTTCCCCTTGTCCTGTACGAACAGGGGGGGTGGAGGGGGAATCTTTTTCGCGGGGGGTGCGGGGCAATCCATCGCGGTGGATGATGCGGTCGGGGAGGCGGGGGACGCGGGGGGATCCTTTGCGGAGGATGACGCGGTTCGGGGGCGAGGGGCGCGGGGGGGGCCTTCGCGGTAGACGCGGTCGGTGGGGCGGTGGAGGGGGAGGGGGAAGCTACAGTAGCGCAAGTTGCGACGGTAGCGCGTTGTTTTACCCCAGCGGGTTTGAGGGTGACTACGGACGAAGAGGAGACAGAGTCCTCGATTGCGGCGACCTTACAGGCCTGCGCAGAGCTCTGCTTCCTGTTCTTCCTCTTTCTCCCCTTACCTTGGACGGCTATGAAGCCGTCGTCGGAGGGAGAGGAAGAGGTAGAGGAAGCAGTGGGCTTTACCTCGTCTTCCTCCGAGCCAGAGGGGTAAGAAGGTTGCTTTGAAGAAGCAGCGGGGGCGTCGGTGTCCATTGACTCCGACGAGGGGGAGGGGGAGGGGGGTCTGGGCGACTCTACGGTCGGAGGGGAGTCTAGTGCGTCGCTGAAAGTAGCGACGCTGTTATCATGATGGGGGTTTTCGCCTCTTGAAATGCTCAAGAGGCTGGAGAGCTGATCCCCATATTTCCCGCGGAGGGAAGGCTCCGAGTCGAGTATAAACTCGAGGAGGTGAGCTAACTGCTTCGATAGAAGTACGAGGTCTACTACTTTAGTAGCCATAATGGCGGGGGGGGGGAGGGAATAGCCTAACTATGCCTATCTCCCCGGTGGGAATGCCGGGGATGTGTACAATCCCTCCCTGTCGGGTAAGACAGGGAGGATGAGTGCCTATCGGTGAGCCCTAAGCTTGATTTGGCCCGTTGCCTATCTTAATGTGCAACGGGGTCCTATCCAGTCTAGTGTGAAGGGTATGAAGATACCCGACCACGCTAGGTGTGTTGCTGTGGAGGCAAAACTGTCACCACGTGTTGACTAGGAGATCCCCCAAGGCCAAACACTGGGACCCGGCCAATTCACTGCCTTACCCTGAAGGGGATCGGCGGGTGTGTTGGGTCAACACCCCACTCGGCTTCGTTGGCACCGTATGGTATCCACCGAGTGACCACGAAACTGTGGTTTTGCCCGGAAGGGGCCTAGTGAATCTACAGACGAGAATCTCTTGTTAGAGAAATAAGATAGCCTTGAAAAAGGCCTTTTTTGTGAATCTATGCCCGATCGATAAACGATCGGAGATCGGATGTAGTCGAGCGACTACGAAAATCGTTACGAAATGCAACGAATATATGACTCAGGGCAATGAGTCATGAACGGGAGAGCGCAAGCACACAACCGTCCGTGACCGGTGCCGAGCGTCGAGTGTTAGACGATGGTTCCATGGCTTGGTATTGAAAGATATGGGATTAGCTTGGCTAAGTTTCTAGACGGACGAATAGAAATAATACTTCGTAGGATGTTATGTATGATCCTTTCTGGTAGATCGTTTGGTTCGCTTGGTACAGCTTGTTTCGGTAAACGATATGACTGGGTTTTCAAGACAAAATTTTGCTTTGCTAGTCATCAGAGAGGTCAGGATAGGAAAGAAAATTAGTCTGGGTAGCTGTCGCCAGATACGGTGAAGAGGACAGAGAAAGAGGACAGAGACAGAGGACAGTCAGAAATTAAGCATGTTGATACAACTGTCTTTGGCAGTTGTGTGAATTGGCAATGACCGTTTTGATTTGAACATACAGACAATTTAAGTTCTTACTCAATTTGCTTACTGATTAATAGCCCTGGCTTTACATGCTCAAAATCGCGCTATTAGCTTGCAGCTTTGGGGCGTATGATACGCCCAGTTTTACTTTCAAACGAAGAATTATTTAGTTTCTATCATAGAGGGAAACAACGATAGGTTTTTATTTTTAATAATTTATTTATCATATAAATAGTTTTTATTTTTATTTTGTGAATGTGAGAACTTTGTAGACTTAATGGACTGTAGATTCGTAGACCATTTTTATTTTGGTAAGTACCTGGTACTTGTTGAAAGACGAACACTATCCTCCCATATCTATTAATACTGTTATTTGAAAATATTGTACTACCTAATTATTTTTTAAAGAGTAACCATGGAGTTTCTTGCCGACTCTTCTCCATAGGATTCCCATATTCGGTCATTTTGGACTTACATCCTAGGTCAGATTTCAGAGTTGCAGAATCGATCTTTCAACGTTAGGCCTAACATTGCGTGCTCCATAGATAGCCCTTTATGCAATCTTAAATTTGTACACAGTTTCTTTAATGAACGTCCATATTTGGCCCCGTATGTCCATTGTAGGCAAAATACATTTCATAAAGTTTGGTTTTCAGCCATAATGGTACCTTTTGGATTTACTTGGTTACACTTTACAATATTACCGTGGTAGAGTTTGTTGATAAGTACCTACATGGGCACATATGAAACGTCAGAAGCAATGGGTAGCTCGCCGTCCGATAAGGACCAGGCCCGGGTCGACGGCACATTGTGTTCGACGCGCGCCTCCAAGAGATGTCAGCAGAAATGACGGGGTCCGCTAGGGTCGATGCCTGCCGAAGCGCTGTGCGAAGAAAACCGATAGGGAAATCGTGGCCCCCGGCAACAGGGCAACCGAAGGAACACGGGTGGGTTTTAGTCAGTAAGAGTCTGACACGCCCTAGAAGTTATTTGATAATTTCCCAACCAAAAAAAAAAAGTTGCACGGTTCCAATTGGTCGGTCCCTATGGAGAAGAGCCGGCAAGAAACTCCACAGTATTTTCAAGTAACAGTAATGTAGGTATGGACCCTTGGCGAGACGTGGTGATGGCAGGTGGAGTAGAGCCTTCACTGAATGGTTGCCGAAAGACGATAGAAGGAGTGTTGGCAAACTAACAGCCAGACAAGGCTGCAAATGATGATGATGGTGAAGCCAATGAATAGAGTCAATTTCAAATTAGAAAAGCTTTTATTTTGGATGAAATATGGCCTCATTTATTTACAGTTATCTATCGTACCGCACATCGTAGCTATGAGTGTTCCACCGTCCTAAGCACACTATTCACTTTAACGATTATTTTTGGAGCGAGAAGATCTATGTAATGGGCTTAATTAAAAATACTCGCGCGAATGACTCCGTGATGGGCTGTCAGTTTATAGCGCCGGCGTCGAAATGACGAGATACGGGGTGAGGTGGAAGTACGGCCAGGGAAAATGATTATTTACCTAATTCATTTAATTTCATTTTTATTTAGACTTGGAGTTGGAGGTTATGAATTTTTTGGGACATGTTGGTATTAAAGTTCCAGTTCAAAATGAAATTAAAGATAATTGATTCAGGCGTGACCTTGCGGAAATCCATTATAAAATACAATAGACGTGGATATATCGGAGGAGCTCGTGGCTAAGTACTAACAGCCGCTCGGGTCAATCTGTCAGGTTAAGCTACGCTTGCCGGGGTTGGTCCGTGGATGGGTGACCATTTCTACATACCGAGACTCCTCCGTGCCTCGGAAATCACGTTAAGCCGTTGGTCCCGGCTGTCATTCGTGGATCTTTGACAGTCGTTACGTGTCGTCAGAAGCCCGAAAGTCTGACAACCAGTCTTACCAAGGGGTATCGTATTACCCAGTTACTGGGTTATGGAGGTCAGATAGACAATCGCTCCATGTAAAATAATGGCATTCAGCTGCATCCGG
Organism: Agrochola lychnidis; assembly: GCA_963680765.1. Taxonomy (NCBI): domain Eukaryota; kingdom Metazoa; phylum Arthropoda; class Insecta; order Lepidoptera; family Noctuidae; genus Agrochola; species Agrochola lychnidis. Next base: position 22,536,794 of record OY796856.1, read on the forward strand.
TTAGACTGGAAGCTGACCCCAATATAGTATGGAAAAGGCTAGGCAGATTGAATAGACGTGGATATATTCAGTAACCTATTTCGCATTTCAGCGGAATAGGTTACTAAATATATCTACGTCTATTGTATTATTTAATTAAATTAATTACTTAAAGGCTCTCTTATCATGAGAGCAGTGGTGGCCCAGTGGTAATGGCCTCGACTTACAAGTTGTTGGTTGGAGAACCAAAAATTCGAAGACATGTGACATCTACCAACCCGCACTGGGCCCGCGTGGTGGATTACAGCCCACTCCCTCTCGAAGAGAGGAGGCCTGTGTCCCAGCAGTGGGAACATTATAAGGCTGATTATGTAGTATGCTCTTATCATAAACGGGTTATTCAAAGCAGGCATTGTATGTAGTCTCACATTGGCATCTTCAACCTTATTTATAATAATATAGATTTCCACAGTGTGTGGTTGTTACGGCTTCAAGATCTACGCTCCTTTGATGACCGAAGCGACCTCTTTAAAGCGAATTGTTTCGAGAATGTGCACGCATCTGGTCAGCCCGACCTGGTGCTGGTCTGTCTGTTCAAATTGATCTTTCCATGTAATCTTTACGTTGCCGCGTTAGTCGGAGACAGAAAAATTCATTGGTTTTTCTTTGACCCCCATCAAATGAAAACCAATAAATTCATCTGTCTATCTTTGTAATTCCATCAAACCTTAATCGGCCGAACTACAAAACTCCCCTGTAAGTAATATAAAAGGTACAAAATTCGTATTACTTCCGAGTTTCGACTCCTCATGTCCGCTCTATGACGAGGGTCGCCTATTATTCAGTATTTATATAGAAATAAATCTCCGTGCTATCGAGAAATGTAGCCGTTTAGATATCATTTTGTATTAATGGTCGACAGTTTAAGGTTTTGGTGTTTAATAATAATCTTTAGATATCTTTGTTTACTTACATAATGGGTCATAAATTGCGCGATATATTGGGCCTCCTTAAAATTGGCAAGAGCTGTAACACCTACGGAATAGTAAATTATGCTGTGGTTTTAAGATAAGCCATTTAGCAATGTTTGGCTTCCCTGATATCTTGCCAAAAAATTTGAATTACAGATATAATTTCAGACACTACCTAGTGCGCACAAAAAATAGGTAATGTAATAAGTTGGGACAGAGGTTCTTGGCACACCTGCAGAACTCGAGGTTCTAGGTTCGATTCTGAGATTGTGGACTGAGACATTCATTTATCAGTAACAACCTGGATCCAGGATTTACTGCCCATGCAATAGCATGGGCAGATTTTTTGAAGTGAAAACTTCTTTAGGCAGGTTGGGCATTTTTGAGATGGAACTAAACCATTGATTTCGTGACACTGTTACGACACCAGCTTTGACTATTAAAAAGACATCAACGTGTTAATTGCCGCAGTGCGTGGATTAAAAGACAAAACGCGTTGATTACCGCGGTGACGATTTTTTTTCAAGTTTTCTCTTCTCTCGGCACTCCCGGAGTGCCACGGTTTTTTTATACATATTACTTTTATTATTAAATAGGTAGAAAACAAATCAGTAAAAAGTAGTACCTAACACATAAGTGGCGTTTCTGTATTCTTATTTAAGTTGTATTCTAACGAATCAGACAAATATTCAAGTGGAAAAACAATGGATGAAATGCGTCGTCTGTCCGTCAAACGGAATTTATTCCGTGTTGAGTGACGGCTGCGAAATAAATCCGGTTGAAATGTGGCGGTATTCAGTCGCGGAGAAACGTCTCAGATTTTATGTGGCACTTTTTATATTCAAGTGTTTTTGTAATGAGTAAATAAACGCTGAGGATTTCGGGTGATGCATTAGTGATGGTTTTGAAAATATACACAAAGCTGTTAGTAGGTATACCTATAGATTTTACATTAGCTGTATCTGAGAGTCTTCATCAGCATCATTTCAGTCGAAAGACGTCCACTGGCCTCCAAGCATCGTCACTTCAACCAATTTTGTGCTGCCCGTGTCCAGCGAATTCCTGCGGCCTTCACAAGGTCATCGGTCCACCTTGTGGGAGGCCTTCCAACGCTACGTCTTCCGGTACGCGGTCCATTCGGCTTTTCGGCTCCATCGGCCATTCTGTTCTGCGAGCAATGTGCCCTGCCAATTCTTCGGGCTATGTTGGTTACCTTGGTTTTCATTTCATTTCATTTATTCACAAGGCAACTACAACAGGTAACAATCACAGTATATCACTAGGTTCACATTATAGGTTTCGACCTGATTATCACCCAAAACGTAATCGCACAACATGATTAGCAACAATAATAATAAAAAATGACAACTACAGTAAAAAGCTTAGTTCACAAAGTTACAGCTAGGTCTATGCGTCTGCCCTCCGACACACTGCTTAGGCAAGGAATTGTTGACCAGGTAAAGTACATAAGTGACACAAAGTTACATTATTTAAAGCGTTACAAGATTAATAAAAAAACTAAAAAGAAAGAGTACGCACATGTCTTTTGAAAGCAGCGGCACGAGAATCGAAGATGTCGATACTGTTATTGTCCCTTGTAATTTCATTATAAAGTCGACACATTCTAACAATAGGGTTGTAATAAGAGGTATTATTTGTAAAGACCAAAAGTGCAAAAGTTTTCGGTGTTCGGGTGTTATACCTAGTATTGATGTTGATGAGGGATAGCAGAGTCGAAGAGTCCAGCGTGGAATGCAGGTTCTCCTACAGATCTCTTCATGTCTGATTCGAGAGTAGTAAATCAATTAATTGAGATTAGAAATGGTGATTACTTTGACAGTCCATAATTAATTCATAAGTTTGGTATCCAAACTAGCTACTTTAACAAATAAGTAATTAATATCATTAATTTTCATTAGAGTTTAGTAACTAATGGCATTAGCATTAATCAAAATGTGTATGATAGCTACCTACAAGTTTATATAATACGCTAAATTAATATTCAAATAATCATTGTAAGTGGACCAGTGGTGGCTCTTTATTTTGTGTAAATAATTTCATCAATACTGCTCTCAAAACGGTTAAGGAAAACATCGTGAGGAAACCGGCATGTCCTAGAACCAAAAATTTAAAGACATGTGATATCTCCAACCTGTACTGGGCCCGTGTGGTAGATTACAGCCCACTCTCTCTGAAGAGAGGAGGCCTGTGTGTGTGGTTGATAAGAATTGCGAGTGCCAAATTTTTGATTTAGGGTTATATACATCTTCCAATGATTTTATGAACATAACATAACATCACGCCTGTATTCTCCGAAGGGTTAGGCAGAGGTGTACCTATAATACACTCACATTACGCCAGTTATGTTTAAGTCCCATGTAATAGAGGGCGAGCCTATTGTCATCAACCGGACACAAATCCAGAATCCGGGCTGCTATTGAGAAATTCTATATGGAAAATGTAATAATCTTTTGCCCGACCCGGGAATCGAACCCAGGACCTCATACTTAGCAGTAACGCTTGCGACCACTAGACCAATGAGGCAGTCAGTGATTTTGTGAAGCTTCACCTAATAGGATCAAAACATCATCTGATTAAAAATTGTGTTGTTCTGTAAGTTGCCTCTACGTTCAACAAGACTATACTTTGTCGGTACATTTAATGAGTGTTTCATCACTATAATGCATTAATTAGTTAACTAGTTAAGTAATTAATGCATTATAATGCGAGATAGACTTTAACACAGGAATTAATCGTCTGTTGTGAGCGCTTTTGACAAATGGTTAAATAAAGGACAACTAATGTACGGTCGACGATAGAAGTCGAATACTGATACTTGTGACGTTTTACTTGTTATTCCGAGATTTTTTTATTTGTTTTCTGGCTTGAGATTTGTCTGCAAGGCCAATACTTCTATATGATATTGATGTATGACCTTTTAGTTTGTTAAACTGAGATAAATGAGGTTATGAAACCCAAATATTTGCCTCTGATTCTTGCAAACATTTTGGTTTCCAATGGTTAAATGTGTTAACAAAATACTTTAAAAAAAACAAGTTGCTGTCATTTAAATGACATTGAAATGAAAGGGCTGTAGAGCATAACGCTATTTTAGTAAGATCACGAACGAGAAAAGATTATGAAAAAGAAAAAACCGATCAAGTGCGTGTCGGACCACGTACAATGAAGGGCTCCGTAGTTGGGAGGAATAAATTTAACTTTGTAGTTGAAAAATATGTTCTCCCATACGGAATGTATGGGAAAACATGTTTTTGCAACTGCAAATATAAGTTGGTCAATTATTACTCGTTAACTTGTAGAGTCTACTTAGTTTTCCTTTTAATTTCGTTATATAAACTACTGTTGTGATTTTTTTTCACACATCCCAAACCAACCACGGCAGGGGGGGACACTTGATTCTAACAAAAATTTGCAGTTTAAAGCTTAGTATTTCGTAAACGGATCCCTGAATTCAAAAATGGTTTTTACATACTCACAATGTTTTTTTTGAAGGACCTTTCCAATGATATTCCACACTATGGGATAGAAAAAAAAAAAACATCACCACTTTACGCGTAGGGGAGGTACCATATTTTTTTTTTTCATAATTTTGTTTTACCACTTTGTCGGCGTAATGTGATGAATACCCATGTCAAATTACAGCTTTCTGGTACTAAGAGTCTCGGAGCTAGACCGTGGATAGACAGACGATCATGACGAAACTATAAGGGTTCCTTGTTTACTACGGAACCCTAAAAAACCGAAGTAGGCAGTGCATTTGCTATAATGTACAGACGCCACCACATCAAGCTACCCGAAACTGTCAAATTTTCCCAATCAACTTTGAACCTTAGATTTCAGCGATAAAGTTGAAAATCTATTAAATTTTGACAGATTGTAGTAGCTTGACGTGCTGGCGTCTGTACATAAACGATAAAAAGATGCACAAAAATGAGAAAAAAGAACAAAAACAATTGGCAGTTCCAATTTCAAAAAGTGCATAACACTTGTCTTATCACGAGTACCGTCTCCCGAGTGTGACGCGCTCAGTTGCCCTCGGGAGCCCGCCGTGACCGTGTGTCTGTAAGTGATAAGTGATAGTGATACCGACGAGTGCTCTGTGGTAGTGGACTGTGTTTTATTTTACGGTGGGTACTTTGAATTTTATTTTTAATTCTTTAGTAACCGTTTTATTTTTTTATTTAATAGAGTACCTACAAAAATGTTGTTGTTTTCTTGTTTGTTAAAAAAGATCATATAACTTAGAAAATCCTTAGACAAAAAGTACATAAGTACCTACTTTAACCCTTTTTTTTCAATCAGGTACCTACTTTTATTAAGCAAATATCTGGATAAACGAATGAACACCTTATGTTTAGTTACGTATTCAGAATCGAACTTAGTTTTAACAATTAAATCAAGTGCTGACTACCCACATAGTAATTCCGGGTTCCACACTCACATAATCCCCCAGCTGTTTACATTGTCGCGTAAATTGGAACTCGCCTAGTGCGAGTAGGTTACTATTACAACCTACTACAAGTTACCTGTGACATAGTGTAGTATTACATAATACACGTTTTATGAAGCGACGTCAATTTTCTCATTCTTAGCTGACAGAGAAATTAGACGGGAAGATGATTATTGAATTGTTGATTCATCTTGTGGGTTTTCTTGTTTTTCGGTAGAATTTAGTAGAGTATTAGTCATAAATTCTAAATAGACTTCTTAATAAAATCAACCAAAATATATAATATAGAAATGCTCTTAATTGGTAGCGGCTAGTAGGTACAGTGATTAAAACGAGCAGAGTTGTGAGTTTGATTCCCAGATGATGCATTATTGACGGAAGGGAAGACAGGTTTGTTTAGAACCCACACACTTCACGTGTTACGAATTTATGACCAAGTCCCTTATGGGCATGGCCGAAAAATTCAAACGAAAAACCCTGTAACTTTTCACCCGATCTGGGGGTCGAACTTAACCACGCTCATCAGTCGCTTTAGCGACCAGTGCACCAATGAGGCAGTCGTGTTGTTATATTCCAGAAGAAATAGGAAAATGTACACTATTAGCCGACGACGTTCATACGAACGTAATAAAATCGCGGCAGGATTTTATCGCGAACTGATTTTCAACTCTCGGTGTTAAGCCGAGCATTGAGAATCCAACGCTCTGGGACGTACCTACTCTCGTGCCAGCGCGTTGAAAAAACACACAGTCGGATTTGCAACTCTCGGCGCTAAGCAGAACGTTGAAAATCCAGTACACGAAAAAAAATCGCTGCGATTTTATTACGTTCGTGTGAACGTCTGCTTACTTCACTTAGGAGACAGATTGGCAATCTCAATACGTGGTAATTTACAAAACACAAAGGACTAGGGTCCCCGCCCTCTCGACAAACCCCCAAAACAATTGGTTCCGTACCCTATTAATGTTCACAAAAGCTTATAAATAGTTAGTTATTATAATAGGAAGGTAAACAACCGACTGCAGTAATTAATAGCACGGTCTCAGGTGTCAAAACATATATTATGTTATGTTCAATGTAATTACTTACATAAGGTTACATTGTTTGTTTTGGCTGTCTATTGTTTTTGGTGGTTAGGGACCTTTTCAGTGTAAATAGGGAGATTTGTAGGTTAGATTCTTTGATGGGAAGATCTAGGGTCAAGCAAGAGTGATAGATGTGGAATTCATTCGCAAATAACTAAATAAGCATTATTATTTTTGGCGTATCGATGGAAAAATGTTGAAATATGATCATCAAGTGCACAGGTGATAGAACATGCGGCGTAGGATGGAACGAGGGCATTGTCTGTGGGAAGACGCCGCATACGCATTTGAGAACTGAGCCGTGCATGAATCTGTGAATATTGTCTTTGCTCTGTCCGACATGGCTTCAAGGTGTATTTAGAAATTTCCAATAAGCATTTACAATTACAATACATAGAGTCTATTTACTTTGGAAACAGCAACATTACCATGTCTTGTTTAAAATGAATTATCTAACTACTAACCTATTTCGAAATAATATAATGACGTTAATTTGTCATATAAAACAAACACCATGCAAAGTATATGGCTATGGTCTTCTATAAACGCCGTCAGCCACTTATAGCGTGACGCCGCGCCGTACTACGCGTCACGATGTTTACTAATAGAAATGTACTGTTGTGGTCTCTTTCACACGTTGACGTCTTTACGTCGTACGCGGCATTCAAACGCTTTGCGTCGCGTCTCTAGTTATTTTGAACCATTGCAGCGTCAGGAGGTCATGTCAAGTGTCAAGCATCACTACAACAAGATGTAATTAAAAAAAAGACGAACTATTGATAGAATCTGTGAAAAAATTTAATCCACTATACGATAAAAGTGACAAGGATCACAAAAATAATATCTATAAACACTAATGTTGGGAAAAATACTAAAGCGTCGTCGTCTATTGCGGACATATTGACCGCCGACGCCTTGCGTTGCGTTCAGACGTTGCGGTCGATCGGAACGATGACGCTAAAGTCAGATGTCGCATGTAGCATAAAATAGGAGACCAAAGCCTAAGTAACTTACCTTTTACCGAAGTCGGATACAATTTAACGAGCTATAACACTGAAATTAAATTAGAAGCAGCAACAGGAAATTATTTTAATCTTCTGTCTATCAGACCGTGTCACCCACTGACAATATTTTACCTTGCACTTTTGACTTTAAATTAAACCTATTCCTGAAATAGCAACTTTATCTACTCTTATCTAAAGTTAAATTTTGCTTGACCCAACAAATTGAAGAATCTTAAGTCTGGTAATATCATGCGCAGAATTGTTAACGCGTTCCTTGATTTAATTATAAATAAACATAATGTTTAGAGTAGGGGAATAAATTGTCTTATCTTATTTTCCATACGACAAGGCGTATTTGTTTATTAATTAATAATTTAACACTGAGTTGTTAATAAGTATGCTTGCTAATTGGAGTAATTGGGTTATAGCTCTGTTATTTTAGTATAAAAGTAGGTATATAAAAAGCTTGTTTATCATGCCCTTTATGTAAATAAATATCGTTATGGTTTTGTCTATTGAATAAAACAGAGTTCCAGGAAATTAAAAAATGGTACTTTGTTGGTAAAAAAAATTAGACAATACAAAAATTTTACAAAAAAAAAAACTTGTTTCTGTAATATAGCGCTCCAATAGAAAATCGTAACGGTTTATTAATATTCATACAGAACAATGTAATTAAGTTTTATGCACGGATAGGTGTGGACACAAACCTATGTTACATTTAAAATTAAATTCCAATTTGAACAGTGCTGCAATATTGGATTTCGTAGTCCTATAGTGAAAATAACAGTTTTGCCTCTAGTTTTACTGATCAAACTGAAAATTAGCAAACATTACTTTGAAAACGAAAACGAAACGTTCCTGAAAGCTTTACATGTGTTTTGCTGATCTACGCTGAAGTTACTTTACTATGCAAGCAGTTTTTTCATTAGTCTCAAAGTAAAAATTTTACCACGATCCTATCAGCATGTTAAATGTTTATTTAGCTTGCCCCAAAATATAATTTAATTTTAGTTTTTTTTTTGTATCTCATGAACCGTAATAGGTAGACAGTTGAAATTTTCACAGATTGTGAATTTCTATGGCCGCTATAACAACAAATAAAAAAATAAGTTAAAATTTAAAGGGGTATACAAGGGGGGGGGGATATACAAGAAACGTGTTTTTTTGTGTCTCAAACATAACTGGCGAAATGTGGGTGTACCTACTACAGGTAGACCACCTTTGCCCAACCCTTCGGGGAAACATGGCGTGATGTTATGTTATGTTATGTGTTTTTTCCGGCGTTTTTTGCTAAGTATTGTACGGTGGTACGGAACTTCGCGTGCAAGTTCGACTCTCCGGCAATTGGCCGGTAATTTTTTTACTCTTGAGCTAATCAAATAATAAGAAAACTCATTGGAAAGTGTGTTTGTTACTGCTTTGTGAAATAGCAGGACTGTGACTGTACAATTTAAATATAAATATTTTTGGTAGCTTATTTTTTTTGGGTGGGAAATTATTAAATAACTTCTCCCGCTCTGGGCGGAGCGGGAGGGCGTATTAGACTCTAACTGACTAAAACCCACCCGTGTTCTTTCGGTTCCTCTGTTGCCGGGGGCCACGATTTCAAGACCGTTTCCCTGTAATTACAATGGTCAAGGTACGTATACCCTTACTGCCCCGTCTGAAAAATCCCCCTTTTAGTTATGTTTCATTTAATTCTACTAACGATTGAGATACCACTTGACAATCATTTCAGAGCTGTTTCATTATTAAGTTAATGTACAGTCGCGCACAAACAACACTTAAGCTCGTAACTTGACAGTTTAATTTACGTTTTGTCAAAATTGATACAAATATCTGCGGCTTGGTGACGTCAGATGTAAAGGGCTTAGCTTTGAGTACCTACGTCATGGTTAGATGTGTAACGAGTGTAATGTGTAGCCTAACGAACGACGTGGTTACATTGTATATGTGACGAACGAATTAATCTCAGATTAATTATTATTGGATATTATGTAACGTAATATTATTTTAGAGGTAGGTATGTTTAAAGTTATTGAAAATGTTGAGGAACAAAGCTACTCTCTTCTCAGTAAGAACTATACGAGAATAGCTGACTAGATTAGTCAGCAGCTGCTGCGGGCAATGTATAGGGCTGGTATAGTCGACTCTTATGGACTTAGTACTTGGGCGACCGAGCTCTGCTCTGAAAATAGAGAATGCTCATTTAATAGTATAGAATATTTCATACTAATCCCATGTATAGTACTTACTAATTTCATGCTGCCATGATAGTAGGTACTTACTAATTCCATGCTGCCATGTCATTATTCGAATATCATTATTCTCATGTCATTATTCATTATCTTGTTCTAAGCTTTGCGCAACCGAGCTCTGCTCGGGTGAAAAAATATTTTTTTCCACATATAAGACCTATGTAGTTAGACCGATTTTTTGCCCCCGTAAACCTCTACATTGCAATTTTCATCGAAATCGTTAGAGCCGTTTTCCAGAACGTGATTACAAATATTGCTCGTTTAATAATATAGGATACTACGAAGTTTGTGCATGATTCGACTACGAGTAGGTGCTCGGTAATAATAATGTAATAAATATAAATATAATTTTTATTTTTTTTATTCACAAAAACAAACTTTGACAATAAGTAGGTACACAAAATAGTAAGCAAACTTAAGTATAATTATACAAAAGGCAGGCAGTGAGGTCGAAAGTCCAATAAGAATATGTACCCTGCCCTCAAACTAGGAAAATCCTGTATCTTGGGCGGTGGTGTCTTCGCGTAGATACAATAAGGTCGAGCGATTATTGTGAGCATGCAAGTTGATTTAGAATAAGAGAATTGTCAAAACTGATGTTATGTACTATTGGAAAGCAAAAAATGTTGTGTGTGTGTGTGTATGGTGTCGTGTAATAAGTGTTGTGTGCATATGTGGGAAGTATATAGAGTAATTTAATTTATTACTCCTAATAACAAACCGATATTTTTGCAAAAATAATATAAATGTCACCACAGATTATGTAAGTTCATACAGAACATAACAAGGTAAGCGTACTCCATTCTCTTTGTTTTCCCTGTTAATCTCGTCCTAATTATCTCAGTCCAAACATGTTTATGAGTTTTATATTTCGTAGAAATTGCCACAGTTAATAAAAAAAGGCATATCTGTGTTATTTTTGAGGAAAAATAAGTTATTTTCCTTCACCATCATCCAATAAGGAATTGTAGTATTTGTATACCTACTGGATATTGCAAGAGAGTAGAAAATAGTTTTTGGAGTTTAGAATCGATTGTCATATTATAAGGCGGGGCCGGTATGAAAATTTTACGAGGAGTGAAAGTTATACAAGCGTTAACTCAAAAGCATTACGTTTTATATTGTGTTTTATTCGTAAATAACAAGGATTTAAATGTTGAAAAAAAAAAAGTGTTACATATTTCACACTACGATCTAGATATTTCGGCCGTGCGATACACGATTACTTGCACTATACTGCATCCAATTAAATCGTAAAGACAAGTCTAAATTATGTTTCATTTGAATTATATTAGGGAGGGGGGGCTAGGGTTTTATTTTTTTAAGAGATGCGTTTAATTATCCTCTTTGCCTATTGCATATTCAAAGACATTAGTAAATGGAGTAAACTCAAATCGTGCGTCGGAGCTGACACTCACACTTGTTTTTCTACTCAAGCTGTTTCTTTTTAGGGTTCCGTTAAAAAACGGAACCCTTATATATTCGTCATGTCTGTCTGTCTGTCTGTCTGTCTGTCCGTCCGTATGTCACAGCCACTTTTTTCCGAAACTATAAGAGCTATGCTGTTGAAACTTGGTAAGTAGATGTATTCTGTGAACCGCATTAAGATTTTTACACAAAAATAGAAAAAAAACAAATAATTTTGGAGTTCCCCATACTTAGAACTGAAACTCAAAAAAAATTTTTTCATCAATCCCATACGTGTGGGGTATCTATGGATAGGTCTTCAAAAATGATATTGAGGTTTCTAATATCATTTTTTTCTAAACTGAATAGTTTGTGCGAGAGACACTTCCAAAGTGGTAAAATGTGTGTCCCCCCTGTAACTTCTAAAATAAGAGAATGATAAAACTAAAAAAAATATATGATGTACATTACTATGTAAACTTCCACCGAAAATTGGTTTGAACGAGATCTAGCAAGTAGTTTTTTTTTAATACGTCATAAATCGTAAACTTATCGTTACTTGCTGCTACGGAACCCTTCATGGGCGAGTACGACTCGCACTTGGCCGCTTTTTTTTATCGAAATGAGGATAACCATGAACGTAATTGTCTCTCCTTTGAACTACATAGGTATCTACGCTTAATCTCCATCTACTACCTAATAAATCTTTCCTGACTTAGTTTTTTTTGGCCGAGCCGGTATCTTTGTTAATGTACCTGGGCGACCGAGCTCTGCTCTGGTGAAAATAGAGAATGCTTATTTAATTGTATAGAATAGTTCATACTAATCCCATGTATAGTACTTACTAATTTCATGCTGCCATGATAGTAGGTACTTACTAATTCCATGCTGCCATGATCATTATTCAAATGTCATTATTCATTATCTTGTTCTAAACTTTGGGCGACCGAGCTCTGCTCGGGTGAAAATACAGAGAAAGCTAATTTTCGTAGATATGAGACCTAGCTAGATCAATTTTTCGCCCTCATAAACCCCTATATTGTAACTTTCGATATATCGAAATCGTTAGAGCCGATTTCGAGAACGTGAGTACAAATCTATATAAAAACAAATATATATATATCACCGTAAGATTGTGAGCATCGTTAGTTTATAATCTATCGGTATTATTTCCGTTAGATCATAATCAGTCGAAAAATTGTGAACAGGGTGAAATTAGGGTTAGGTTAGGTTAGAACTGTGACCAACCGCGGGAGTCGAGCGAGGGCAGTAAGCGCTGCCGCGGCAGCGGCAGCGCTTACTGCGCTCGTTTCTCATGGATATAATATAAACTATCGAAAAATAATGCGTTAAATCGTAAATGATTTGTTGCAGTTCACAATTTTTCGACAGTTTGTAATCTAACGGAAATAATACCGATAGATTATAAACTAACGAAGTTTAAAACATATTTTTTTTGACGTGGCATTCAAAATTTAAGCTCTAATAAGTGCATGGAATTTGTGTCTTGGAAACTGGACTGAGTCAGTGAGTATGTCAGTGGCAAAATTAAGGAACTTTGACCTGCAATAGTTCTTAAACTACAGGTTCAAATCACTACATAGTATAAAACAAAGTCGCTTTCTCTGTCCCTATATCCCTATGTATGCTTAAATCTTTAAAACTACGCAACGGATTTTGATGCGGTTTTTTTTAATAGATAGAGTGATTGAAGAGGAAGGTTTATATGTATAATAACCCGGTTTATACCCGTGCGAAGCCGGGGCGGGTCGCTAGTTGAATATAATTTGGGAATATACCTAGTTATACTAAGCCCTCTTGGTCAATGAAAATTCAGGCTTCTAGCTATCCACAACGAAGTTACAGGGGGTTGAAAATGTCCTGAATGGCTTCGAGAAAAGATGATACGGCTGTGTCTTTTTGTTTGTTTTGCTCGACTTGGCGGGGGCACTGCCAAGCCCCGCGATATAAACCTTTTCCAAGCAGAAACTACGATTTCCTTCAAAACAACTTCACAAAATAGTTTCCAATCTGACCAACTGCCATAATACAAAGAAAGCATCCACTTTATTATTGGAATGTATCACTCTTATCACCCTCTGATAGCGGTGACCAATGCTCCATAATATGTTATGCGTCATTACGTCCTATGTACCATCGCTCCACAAACAAAATTCAACCTAACCGACATGACATAAGGTTCGTTCTTTAGTGAAGTGTTTCCAGGAGATGTTTGAATGAACACAAGCTTAGAGGTCAAAGAACATTGGCTGATTAGGCATGCCGATTGCTGGTACTTAGAACAAACGTGCTGTTTCGATGATAAAGTATTTACGAGAGACCATTTCAATACTTTTAGGGTAGTTTGTAGTTTGGGTCATTTTGTTGATAAAATAAGGTTGAAGCACATAGCTAAACATAACAAATAAAATTATTCTCTAAAAAGAAGAAGTAGCAGCTCGAAGTCTGGATTTGTGCCCGGTTGATGGCAATAGGCTCGCCCCCTATTACATGGGACTTAAACATAACTGGCGAAATGTGGGTGTACCTACTATATGTAAGTACACCTCTGCCCAACCCTTCGGGGAAACAAGGCGTGATGTTATGTTAAGAAGATAATGTCAAAGATATAAAAAAATGTCTGGATAGACAGTCAAAGCTGTGAACTCGTCGAAAAAAATTGCGTCCAACTGTTAGCCGCTAAATGCGCACACTAGAAAACCACAATGACAGCACAATGACGTGTCGCGAGTGTAAGACGCAGCTGTCACGCACACCAGCATAACAAAGTTGGCTTGTTTGTTTTTAGTTTTTTACAACGCGACACTCTATCTAAATAATCAATGGATAATGTAAAGGACTCTAACAATTTCCCTAAGTTTACTGCATTTTTCCTTTACTACTAATGAAGTCACTCATCAGGTAATATGTAAGGAATCTCAAGGAAGCCGTTGTCATTCAATCTGTAGCGGCATCTACATTGCCACATGCAAACTGAGCATCATACTGACGTCACGCAAAATCCTGTATTCCGCAAGCAGGGTTTTTTAGCGCACGACAAGCATATCGACGGTTGAAAGGTTAATTGATCTAAGCGACATTTTGTAAAACTTGCAGGAGGATGGATTGGTTGTTTTTTTTAAATCATAATAAGATTTTATTATGATTGATTGATTTAATTAAGTAAATAAAAGTCTATCAAACAGTTGTTTTTTATGATTTTTTTTTCAAAAAAAATAACTATGATCGGTCCAGGAGGACGAATCATAAAATTGCAGGAGCAAGTTTTACAAAATGTCGCTTGGATCAATTAGCCTTTCAACCGTCGATATATACAACGTCCCGACATCAATCGTCGGGCAGTAGCCCACCAGACACAACACCCGTCAGGTCGCAGGATCCTCTCTTTTCTATAGAGGATGAGTAAACCTTACACCCTGTTCCTTATACCTCTAAATAACAGAACTAATTGAAATAACCAGCCAATCAAATAACTTAGATTTAAGAGCAAGATTAAATGGAACAGGGTTTCAGAAGTAGAGTTTCTTGCCGGCTTTTCTCCATAGGAAACGACAAATTGGAACCGTGCACCTAGCTTCTGACGTTTCATAAATTTGGGCCGGGACCTACATGTGCATGAAGGTCCCGGCCCGACCCAGTCTCGGCGGGGGTAAGTGTTACGTAGTTCGTGCTCAATAGAATCAATCAATACTTAAACTAGTTGACATCATAATCTCAGTCCCATCTCAACCCGGAATTGAGTACTAATTAAATGTATTACTACTCATATCTTCTATTATAATAGTAATTTGAATCGTTTAAGACCTGAAAAGTACTTCTAAAAACCGGCCAAGTGCGTGTCGGACCACGCACAATGAAGGGTTCCGTAGTTGGGATGAATTTATCCCAAAAACAAACTTAACTTTGTAGTTGAAAAATATGTTCTCCCATACAGAATGTATGGGAAAACATGTTTTTGCAACTGCAAAGTTAAGTTGGTCGATTATTACTCGTTAACTTGTAAAGCCAACTTAGTTGTGATAGTTTTCTTTTTAATTTCGTTATATAAACTACTGTTGTGATTTTTTTCACACATCCAAAACCAACCATTTAGCCGGCAGGGGGGGGGGGACACTTGACTCTAACAAAAATTAGCACTTTAAAGCTTAATATTTCGCAAACGGATCCCTGAATCCAAAAATGGTTTTCACAAACTCTCAATGTTTTTGAAGGACCTTTCCAATGATACCCTTCACTATGGGTTAAAAAAATTAAAAAAAAACATCACCACTTTACGTGTATGAGAGGTACCCTAAAAAAAATGTTTTTCATAATTTTGTTTTACCACTTTGTCGGCGTAATTAATATGTATACCTATGCAAAATTACAACTTTCTAGTACTAAGGGTCTCGGAGCTGTCTAGGTTGTTGTTTATTTGTAGTTGTAGTTGTTTGTAGACAGACGGACATGACGAAACTATAAGGGTTCCTTGTTTACTACGGAACCCTAAAAAAGCTCGAAAGTTGAGACATTGCTCTCGCCCAGCTTGTAAGCTGAAAAAAAAAAAAAAATATCATTTTTAATGTAGATGTGCTGTACACATCTACATTAAAAATGATAATTTTAGCAAACAAAAGGTCCATCGTCCTCGACGCTTCTAACAAATAATGTGTTACAAACTCAAACTACATGAGCCAGAATGTCACAGCACTAGTATTTCAACGGTGGTCCGTACACGACGCAGCTTATTAAGGGATCCCCGAAACAATCAATTGCGATTGATCTATTACCATCAATTTCTATTGTCAATCGCTTCAATTGCATTTGGTAGACGATAAATTTGCGCATCAATCACGTAAAATTGACAATTGCAGTTGGTCGTTTCGGGGACCCTTAGCGCGTTATTGACAAGTTCGTGATTGGTTGCGTCGCCATCTTGTAGATATGGACCGCCATTGAAATAGGTAATAGTGGGGTGACATTCTGGCTATTCATTGATGAAAATATCTAGTATACCTCATTGAACTGCTCTTATGGGCAAAAGTTTTTTTGGAGATACCTGTGGACATTTTAAGCACCATGGAACTCCCACTCTTCAAAAATAAACTGCGTAATTTTTTGATTGACAAAGCTTACTACACGATCCATGATTTTCTGAATAATTAGTGCCTATTACAATCTGTCACCATACACCTAATTGTTATTTTCTATGATTTACTTTACAAGTGATGCCTAAGAAATATATTAGGCAGGACATAATAGAACTGTAATTTACCTAACATCTGTCTGTATAATCTATGCCCACAATAAAAACGAATTCTAACTAATTACTTTTGAGTATCTTTACTGGACGATGGGCCTGAGTAATCACTAAACTGAAAAGATGAAGTACTGAGGTCATTGAAAGCGATAAATCTACAAAAAAAATGCCCAGCAAAAGCCTATCAGTAAACAGTCATTAGACTCATCCATAACGCCCATACAGGCAAACATTTCTCGCCGAAAACAAAAATAAAATAAAAAACCGTCCATCAGCCGGACGGCCGGACAGCCGTATCTTCCGGCCCTGACCTCCGGCTTATCGCCGAAGTTCATAACACTCTTCATTCTGTATGAACAAATTTTTTGTAAGTACGTCAAACTTTTCGATAAACCGACCTTCGAGCCGTAGGTATTGAGGAGAGTGAGGAGAATGGGTCATTTCCGTTCCTTTATTTAGGGATGCTGGGGAATCTTGCTGTTACTTCTTTTTGTACCATTATTAGGAAATATTTAGTGAATAGTCTGCATTTGCGTGATGAGTAGCCTCTTTTTTTTTTGTTTTTTTGTTATATTTGTTTGATTTCGTAATAATTACAATCAAATAATATTTGTTTTAGTTTAAGAGAAGTGCATCCTCCTTTTTTCTTCTTGTGTTCTTCTTTGTGTTTTGTAACTTTGTGTCTTCACTGTACCTTGGTAATCTGTGGAAACGTCGTGGATTGTACATTTACCTACTTCCAGTTATTATGTAATTTTAGATTTAATATACATTGTACAATTGTTTGTTTTCCCTAACAAAATATTATAAATAAATAAATTATAATTGCGGGATTATTATTAATGTTATATTCTTAAAACAAAGGTCATTATTAAAAAGATTCCTGCTATGTTGAGGTAATCTTTCAAAGCAGTGCTTATGATTGAAAACAGCAATGTTATGTGGAAATTACCGAAACGATGATTATTTAAAAATAGACAGATAAATAGTGCCTCATGCTATGCAATCAGCAACCTCCTTCATTTAACAATTGTTTCTATTCTAGAATTAATTTGCAATACGTTAATTCTGCCTCAAATCAAGTAAAATAGAATACAAACAGGACATATCTTAACGCGAAACTCATTTAATTAGATAAGGAAGAAACTAAAACTTTGTGGAGCTTAAAATGTCTCGCAGGCAACATAGGGTCTGTGAGGCAGCGCACAATCGCACATCTACGACTTTAGAATAAATACTAGGAATGTAATGGTGCCATTATTTAAATGTAATAATGTACATTATAGCAAATGCACTGCCTACTGCGGTTTTTTAGGGTTCCGTAGTAAACAAGGAACCCTTATAGTTTCGTCATGATCGTCTGTCTGTCCGCGGTCTAGCTCCGAGACCCTTAGTACTAGAAAGCTGTAATTTAGCATAGGTATACATATTAATTACGCCGACAAAGTGGTAAAACAAAATTATGAAAAACATTTTTTTTAGGGTACCTCTCATACACGTAAAGTGGTAATGTTTTTTTTTTATCCCATGGTGTAGGGTATCATTGGAAAGGTCTTTTAAAAACATTATGAGTTTGTTAAAACCATTTTTGGATTCAGGGATCCGTTTGCGAAATATTAAGCTTTAAAGTGCAAATTTTTGTTGGAGTAGAGTGTCCCCCCCCTGCCAGCTAAATGGTTGGTTTTGGATGTGTGAAAAAAATCACAGTAGGTAGTAGTTTATGTAACGAAATTAAAAGGAAAACTATCACAGCTAAGTAGGCTCTACAAGTTAACGAGTAATTGTCGACCAACTTAACTTTGCAGTTGCAAAAACATGTTTTCCTATACATTCCGTATGGGAGAACATGTTTATCAACTACAAAGTTAAGTTTATTTTTGGGATAAATTCATCCCAACTACGGAACCCTTCATTGTGCGTGGTCCGACACGCACTTGGCCTGTTTTTTAAATGTTATTTTTAACCAAGATTGACATATTATAATGTAATGTATTCCAATTATTTTAATCCATCTAATTTTATTCGTATTGAATCAATTTGAAATCGAATAACTCATCATCTGTTACGACGCCTCATTGAGGTGGATAATAGGTATAATTTTAGTTACTGTAATTAGTTTTAACACAACCGTTGTTTCTAAATAAATAAATAATAATTAAAATTCTATTGTGTCTCGTTAATGACAGTTGAAAGGCAACTAACATATCAATTAATCTGCCTAGCCTTTTTCCAACTATGTTGGGGTCGGCTTCCAGTCTAACCGGATGCAGCTGAATACCAGTATTTTACATGGAGCGACTGCCTATCTGACCTCCATAACCCAGTAACTAGGTAATACGATACCCCTTGGTAAGACTGGTTGTCAGACTTTCGGGCTTCTGACGACCCGTAACGACTATCAAAGATCCACGAATGACAGCCGGGACCAACGGCTTAACTTGCTTTCCGAGGCACGGAGAAGTCTCGGTATGTAGAAATGGTCTACACTGTCCTCCCATACCTATTAACACTGTAATTTGAAAACATTTTAGAAACCATTTATTTTGAAAAGAGTAACCGTGGAGTTTCTTGCCGGCCCTTCTCCATAGAAAGCGACTAATTGAAACCGTGCACCTAGCTTCTGACGTTTCATAAGTGCCCATGTAGGTTTATGTGAAATAAAATATTTTGAAATTGTAAATTTGAGTTTGAATTTGGTCACCCATCCACGGACCAGCCATCGACCCGTGCAGCTGTAAGTACTTAGCCACGAGCTCCTCTCTATAACTAATATTTGGATACCAGCTAATGGGAAAACATATTGACCTATTATTTAATGTATGAACATCCCCAGTACCGTGTTTCTGGCAAATAAATTACTTTGACGTCATCGAAAGCACCTATTTATTTTGACAGTGGTTTGTATAAAAGTCTTCTTAAATATTGTTTGTGTACAGGCCAAAGGCTGAATATTTTGAGGTAAAATTGTATTCGAATAACGTATTACATTAGAACTAAGAATTTCTAGCAAATTAGGGTCAGTTCTCTAAAAAAACTGTTTTATGTTCTAATATTTAGATACTGATGTTTTATTCTATTAATATTTTCACAATAGGTAAGTAGGTACTTGCAAGTAGGTATCGCATATCCCAGGAACTGCTCTATGTAAAAGCCCGAAAGTTTGACAACCAGTCTTACCAAGGGGTATCGTATTACCCAGTAACTGGGTTGTGGAAGTCTGATAGGCAGTTGCTGCATATAAAATACGGGTATTCAGCTGCATCTACACTGAAAGTATACCCCAACATAGTTAGGAAAAGACTAGGCAGTTGATGGTGAGTGGGTACTTATGGGTTTTATGTTAAAGATGGTTCTTGCAGCCCATCGCACCACAACCGTTTTAAATACCTTAGAACAGTGGTGCCCAAACTATGGGTCACGACCCAATACTGAAATAAATTGGACATATCAAACTCATGGCGATTAAAAGTAACTATAAAAAATAAAGTTGAATAAAAAACTGTAACCCGACTACGGGAAAATAAAAATGATCTAAAAAGTACGAAACAAGCAAATATTTCAGACAGAAATCAAGACATAGGTACAAAAATGGTCAAGGTAAAGCCGTGGTCGCATGCCTGTATACCATGTTGGTGCCAGGAACACCTACAAAATTATAATTGCAACGTGCAGTTAATCAAATCTTAATAAATAGTAACGATTTGTAATTCCACTCTTATGTTTTTCTTCATCATCATCTGCCTAGCCTTTTCCCAACTATGTTGGGGTCGGCTTCCAATCTAACCGGATGCAGCTGAATACCAGTATTTTACATGGAGCGACTGCCTATCTGACCTCCACAACCTAAAGACTAGGTAACACGGTACCCCTTGGTAAGACTGGTTGTCAGACTTTTTGGGCTTCTAACTACCCGTAACGACTGTCAAAGATCTATAAATGACAGCCGGGACCAACGGCTTAACGTGCTTTCCGAGGCACGGAGGGGACTTGGTATGTAAAGATGGTCACCCATCCACGGACCAACCGCGGCAAGCGTAGCTTAACCTGATCGATCGACCCGTGCAGCTGTTATTACTTAGCCACAAGCCCCTCCTATGTTTTTCTTCATAAGAGTGGAATTACAAATCGTAACATCTTGCGATACTACGTAGCGCAGTCTCACTTTTACTTGTTTTTAACGATTTAAACATATTTATTTACTTTGAAAATATAATATTATATACCTACATATTTCTAATGTGCTCGTCAAGACCTTTCTTTTGATGCCAAACATGTCATGATCATCCCATTTTTTTTTTCGAGGTTAGAAATATACGTGTAAAGTCCACCAAACTAAATTTAGGGAAAAATTATATAACCTATGTCACCCGGACCATTATTACAAATCTATTGATACCTCATTCATCAAAATTGGTTTAGCAGTTTAGGCGCTACGGACACACGTAAAAGCAAACATACATACATACAAACATATATACATAGACTGCTAAAATAATAACCCTTCCTTTTGGCTTTGCCGTAGTCGGGTAAAAATTAAAGCTAATGCTAAAGGTACCTATAATGACAAATAATAGGAAACAAATACATCCTTCTCATTGAAATAGCACTCCTTGTATTTAATTAAGTAATAACATTGTCGAGTGTAATATAATAACTGAATGTTTTTTTCTTATTTGCACAGTCCTTTATTCATATAGTTATGGCTCTTTTTTTCTCTAACACAGCCAAGAGGTGGGTCCCCAATTTCGAAGTTTTTGTTAGGTGGGTAGCGATCCAGTAAATTTTGCGAGCCACTGCCTTAGAATAAAAAGTTGATGATTATAGATCTTGTTTTACTACAAGTAGCATGAACGCACTCATAAACAACCCTAATTGCGTAATACATGATCAATCACAATTTGTTTCGATTTGAAAGATTGCTAATCCAATGCATCATAAGTTGGAAAAAAAAATCTGCTCTAGAACGTACATAACGCAATGAATGTTGTTGAACTGTCAAAATGAAACAAATTTGTCATAATTGTTTACGAAAATAAGTTACGCAATTAGGGTACTGGTCTGTTATATCCTCATCACTAAACCATAATCACATAACTACCATACAAATACCCATTACCTCTCTAGAGAGAGCGGCCCCTTGCGTTAACAATCTATTCTAAAACCACTCGACTTAGGAGAAGTTTCAGACGTTACATACACAGCCAAGTAGGTATAAATCCTTAACTCCTGAGACTAAAACAATAAACACGTTCTAAAACAATACGTTGGGAAACTTCCGACCCTCGGTAATCGCTGGGGTATTGTTTTCCTATTAAAAAACATTGGCACGACGACGCTACAAGCACCAAACTATCTTAAGCAAGACTTCACAAACTTGCGAAACTACACAGTGAGTTGGTTCGGTAGTTTGCAACCGCTAATCATTGCTACAAAGGAATATTTTGTGTTGCATTAATTTTGCTAATGGAGCCTTTTAGGGAATCACGAGATCGATAGTTAAATCTATTTACTTTGTCTTTGTTTTTAGGGGCTTGTGGCTAAGTAATATCAGCCACACGGGTCAATGCCGCGGTTGGTTTGGTCCGTGAATGGGTGACCATCTTTACACACCAAAACCCCTCCGTGCCTCGGAAAGCACGTTAAGGACCAACGGATCCCGGCTGTCATTTGTAGATCTTTGACAATTGTTACGGGTAGTTAGAAGCATAAAAGTCTGATAACCAGTCTTAACACAAGAGGGTATCATGTTACCTAGTTACTAGGTTGTGGAGATCAGATAGGCAGTCGCTCCATGTAAAATAGTGGTATTCAGCTGCATCCGGTTAGACTGGATTCCGACCTCAACAAAGTTGGGAAGAGTCTAGGCAGATGATGACTTCTGCCGGGGTTGCGGAAAAGTCCGAAAGGGATACCGTGGCCCCTGGCAACATGACAACTGAAAGAGCATGGGTGGGTTTTAGTCAGTAAGAGTCTGACATGCCTGAAACTTCTCCCGCTTCACCCAAAGCGGGAGAAATTATTTGATAATTTACCAAAAAAAGACAAAAAGAAAAAAAAGGCAGATGATGACTTAAAAATAATCCTAGTTAAAAGAATATGGTTAAAAAGGGAATATACAGGGTTATCAGACTTATCAGTATTAGGTATGTCGGTAAATCATTAAGAGGATGTAAAATGTAAGAAATAAAAATATAAAACTTCAAATTACTCGAAAATGGCATTTGCATAGGAGTCATTAGAGGTTATTTGGTTGCAAATTACCTCTCATACATCCACCAATGGATTGCCGACTGGTTAACAATAACCCTGTTTATAGGGCAGAGCAGAATGAAACATAGTGGCGAATAAAGCACACTTGTTGTTGGTTTTGATAAATAAATTAGTGAAAATAATAGTTCATCTTTTGCTATGAGAAAACCTCTAAATAAACTTACGTTTAAAATAACAACAAGGACCAAAATACGCTCTTTAGATCGAAAAGAAATCACTACCACCAAAACTTCAATCGGCCTTTTTCTCACTCGAACATTCTTCCCTTATACCCATTGCTCTTATTTACGGCCACTACATTACCGGAGTAGGGAGCTCCCTCAATTCCGTCCATCGCTGCATCTAGGCCCTACCTTGCCTACGACGCTATGAAATTTAGCCACTTTAATGTGATTGTACTTACATTAGCAAGATGGTCGCGGTGAAAATATTAATTTGCTTGCGCCTGCCTGAAATTGTGGGCGCTTGTTTGTAACTTTGTACATGTTATGTTGTGTTTTTAAGTTATGTACTCGTGTTTAATTGTACCTACTTATATTATTTATAAAATGAAATTCCTCTTTAAGAAGTTCTCAGTAGGATAGGATACCCTAGATTTGTGTCTGGTTATATAATATAACCGGCAAATATTATTGAACGAATTACATATCTCTATCTACCACTTCCGAGAATAGGTACAAGTCAGCCTAGGTGTCAAAAAAAAACAATGTAATAGATTGTATTGTCATAAAAGACAATGTAATAGGTGCTAATCCATGCGTCATGTTCGTGAACGGGCGCCGTCAGTTGGGACTGGTCATCTCTTAGCTGCCAGGGCTTATTTTCAATTTTTTGAACTGTTATTTTTTATCTTTTTATTACGGACGCTTCTCACGTGCACGTATTTCTACATTGTTCTCACATGTATAATTTCAACATGAATGATGTAACCAATATTTTGTAACAATTTTTTATTTAAAAGAGTGTCCGTGGAGTTTCTTGCCCTTTCTTCTCCATAGGTACCTACTACGCTTTGGAATGGGCAACTAGCTTCATAACCTATTTCTGACTGACCGATTCCTTGACGATTCAAAAGCGCCTGTAAATGGTTTAATTGAAATAAATGCTTTGAGATTGAGTTTGAGATTGGTTTTTATTCTTGGTCTAAATCCTCAATTTTATCCTCAAATTAAATGAACGGGGAATTGCTTTACGGGAATTATTTATTCTTTAATTCTAGTGAAGGAAGAATATATTAATTATTTTACAATTTTCCTTTTATTTCAAAAGATAATGTAGGTATTAATATTCATAGTATTTACCTGTACTAAAGTCAGGTGTTCTAATTATTATTTTCTCCCATAAATTATTTCAATGTAAATTAAACTGTGGGTTTGGTTTGAAAATAATTAAAGCTCATGGAAGCTAGCGACCGAAATGTAAACAAACAACTAGATACCTATTTACCAAATAATTAGTTTGCTAGGCAAAATAATTACACGAAACACAACAGCGACAGTTGGTGAGTGGGAAGGTTTTATTTACATCAAGTCTCCCAGTTTTCTAGGCTTATTGTACTAGCTTTTGCCCTCGATTTCACCCGAGTGGAGGTCAGAAATTACCCCACAGGAAGGTATTACCTGGATAAAAGTAGATAACCTATGTCATCTATTAAATGAGCAATATTTGTGTTATATATATATTGCTCATTTAATATAATTTAACCTATACAGGGTGGCAGGGACATCGATGCGAAAATGGTTACCATGTGGCAGTGGCGAGCGTTTCATAAAGACAAAAAGACACTGCCTACCCTACCTAAATCAGATAAATATTTCTAATCTTGTTCTGATATCTAATATTATTTTATCTACGAGGACTTATTATAAAAAAAAAAAACTTTAATCATAATTCAGCTCCACCTGTCGCGTAAAATTTAAAGTAACTTCACATTGCGCTGCACTAGCGCCGCTGAGTGTCTCGGGAAAGACACAAACTATTCGCGTCTAAATGTTTATATGTGTGCTCGCGTGGCTACGTGGATTTAATGGGTGTGCATTCTTATAAATACGTGGCACACAATGTCACAAATAACCCACACAACCGCACAGAGTAGACACTGTCTTGATTTCCGAGTTCGATCCTCGCCGCACCGACAAGTCTAGATAATTATGATTTCGTTTTTTATTTTATTTTATACTCTTTTGAAAAGAAATGAAATGAATGTTGCGACCGTTACACAAATATGAAAGAGTTAAAGCTCCGTGCACGAAAAAAAACATTTTTCGGCAATAACTTACCTAATTATAAAAGTTTGAAGTAATTGAAACATTAAGTCTGTGTAACTATGAAATAACAGTTTCAGTGGTGCTAAACCATTCGTGTCAGTCACAGCACCTGTTAATAGTTGCATCACTTTTGCGCTATCGAAAATATGGTTTATTTCGCCTTTGATTTACGTATTAAAGATATTGTATAATCATAAAATAAAATTTTGAATTTATCTCAAATATAGCTGAAGACTAATGTGTGATTTTTAAATTTCTTGATGTGGTTAGCTAAATAATAGGAAAAAATACATTACTGAAAGGGTTTAAAAAAATAGTTATTTAAAAAAAAAAAACTGTTATGTTTTGTATGGAAGTTGAAAAAAGTGGTTACCCTATGTACAAGTAGACCATATCGACACCGGAAATTTCAATTGTCGTAAAGGACAGGGAATACTATGTCCTTTACGACAATTAAAATTTCCGGTATCGATATAATGTTGATGATATTTTTTAATTTTTAAAATCAAACGTAGTTTCTTCTTACGAAACGATCAATCGTCAGACTTGCGTCAATTTTAGGAAAACTTGTTCCGAATTTTAGTTTTTTTCCACGAATGCTTCGAAGAATTCGACTTTTCAAATCACAAATAATTTTGTTTAAATTCTGTTTCCCTTTCTTACAACGAATGAACAAAATTGATCAAAATCAGTCGATTTCGTGCACGGACAAAATAAAATGTAGATTTAATTTAAAAAACTTAAAATAACTTTACAGATCCGATGAACCAAAACAAACATGATTTTTGGTTAGGTAATCTACACTAATATTATAAAGAGGAAAGATTTGATTGTTTTTTTGTTTGTTTGCATTGAATAGGCTCCGAAACTACTTGACCGATTTGAAAAATTCTTTCATTGTTGGGAAGCTACACTATCTCCGGTGAATATAGGCTATATTTTATCCCCATACTCCCATGGGAACGGGAACTACGCGGATGAAACCGAGTGACGACCGCTAGTAGCTTTATAAAAAAATCTACCTACCCTGTCTAAAAACTCTGTGCACGCCACTGCCATGTGGTCAGTACATGGTTCTGAACACAGTGAACATCCAAGCGTTGAAATTTTTCGTCGGTTATTAAAAAAACAATCAGCTGTTTCATAGAAAATTGCAATACCTACTCGGTCAAAATGTATGGAAAAAAAGCAGATATTTTTTTAAATAACCGACGAAAAATTTTAACTCAGGAGGATTCAGAATCATGTACTGAATCCATGGTGACAGTTTTCGCGTCAATGCCCCTGCCACCCTGTATATATTTGTAATCATGTTCTCGAAAACGGTTCTAACGGTTTCGATAAAAATTGCTATACAGGGGTTTACGGGGGCAAAAAAATCGATCTAGCTAGGTCTCATATCTGGGAAAAAAAATCCCCAGATTTTTGTTCGTTTTCTCCGTATTTTCATCCGAGCAGAGCTCGGTCGACCAAAGTTTAGAACAAGATGGGGTACCTTAGAAAAATTACATGGAATTAGTAAGTAAGTACTGTCATGGCAGCATGGAATTAGTATAAACTATTAAATGAGCGTTCTCTATTTTCACCCAAGCAGAGCTCGGTCGACCAGGTACTAATCCTAAAACAGGTCCTGGTCTACCTTTGTGTCAAATTTCATCGTGTCTGTTCAGCCGTTGAGGCGTGAAAAGGTAACAGACATACAGAGTTACTTTTGCATTTATAGGATTAAGTAAGGATCTGTCAAGAAATACAGGGTGGCAGGGACATCGACGGGAAAACTGTTACCATGGATTCAGTACATGATTCTGAACCTCCATGCGTTGACATTTTTCGGCGGTTATTGAAAAAAAAAAAATCTGCTGTTTCATAGAAAAGTGCAATACCTACGCGGTCAAAATGTAAGGAACAGCTGATTAAAAAAAAAAATAGTTTTCGTGTCGATGTCCCTGCCACCCTGTATACCTTCAATCAATCAAGTTAGATAAGAAAACTACAGCAAAATCTAAGGCTAGCCTTATCAATTGGGGTCTAGCATCAATCACTATAGTAACAATGCTTCTACTGCCCTAAATGAGACCAACGTAATGATAACCAATGTTCTAGGTGATAAGATTTGGTAAAAGGATAGGTGAGCTATTGAATAAGAACAATTTACGCGAAAATGTTACTAAATGATGTTGTAAAAGCAGCAAAGCTTTTAATAATTTTTTTTAATTGAAAACTTCTTTATGCGCGTTGGGCATTTTTTGAGATGGGAAAAAATAATTGAACTGGCGACACCGTTACCGACACCTCATTTTTGTAAACGCGATTGTGCTTTTTATTTATATTATGTTACGGATCAATGTTCTATGCAAGTATTTTTACTTTAAAGGTTTTCTTTTTTTTTTCTTTTGTAAACGCGACTGTGATCTTTATTTAGATAAAGTTACGGACCAATGTTCTATTCAAGTATTTTTCTTCTACCAAGGTGATCTTGTTCAAGTTTTTACTTCTGTCGGCACTCTCAGAGTGCCACTGTTTTTTTTATTTACTTTTAATATTGTATTTTTTTGTTTGTTAGAGTAAGACATAAAATGTTACCGTTAATATAATTAACGGTAAAATTTATAACACTATCTGCACCCTAACTGTGTAAATCATTTTCAATTGCAATCCGAGAGATTTGAAGGATATTACATTAGTAAGTAATATCCTTAATGGATTACCATTGCGTCATAGGTTTGAAAAATTCGTCTGCTCAACAACGTAAATAACGCAATGAACGTCGGTGAACTGTCAAAATGAAACCCATTGCGATCAATTGTAATTTTATATGTGTTACGCAATTTCCCCACTAAATCTTCTTAGTTAAGTTCGAATTATTATGTGGAAATCCTGCAATGGTTAAAAATGGTTTAAAACAAAAATATAAATAAATAGCACAATCGCGTTTACAAAAATGAGGTGTGGGTAACGGTGTCGCGAATTCAATTGTTTTTTTCCGATCTCAACGCTTAAAAAAAATTTCACTTCAAAAAGAAGAAGATTAAGAATGGCATTCTAACACGACTTGAGTAGAAGGTACAAAGTAAAAGTTTTCTAGCATTATATCGATATCGCTAAATATCTAATTCATTAAACCGAGATGGATTTGCGACTCATAATGGATCGGATGACAACATCATGAAAGTTTGACGCTCCGCAACAAAAAGTTGCCAAAATTTGTCATGTCTAATTTAAAGGTCCTACTGCGGTAAACTCTGTCGAAGCAATTTGTTTTACAGGAATGAAAACATTAGTCAGTCTGTTTTTTTTTGTTCTTTCCCTTATCGAGCTGTAATGGCCAAGGTCCATTTTAGGTAGCCAGGTATTATTTTAGTATGATACTAAAATTCGATTTACGAGGAGCTCGTGGCTAAGTAATAGCAGCCGCACGGGTCGATCAGGTTAAGCTATGCTTGCCAGGGTCGATCTGTGGATGGGTAACCATCTTTAAGTCCGAAAGTCTGATAACCAGTCTTACCAAGGAGTAGTTACTGGGTTGTGGAGGTCATATAGGCAGTCGCTCTATGTAAAATACTGGTATTCGGCTGCATCCGGATAGACTGGGAGCCAACCCCAACACAGTTGGGCAAAGGCTAGGCAGATTGACTAAAATTCTATTTACAACTCGAAATATTTTTTGTCTTCAAACAAACAAAAAAAACAAAATCTAAACTAAGGTAGAGCCTCATTCTTGTGCTGTTTCACTGCTGCTAGATCCAGATCAAACAGTTAATATTATGTAAAAAAATCAAAGAAACCACACAGAGTACTTACTCTTAAAAATGAGTTCAGAATAAAACCCAAATATCTTGCCCACTTTTCCCTTTTCATCCGTCTTTTCTGTATTAAATATAAAGTAACCGTTTTTCTAACCTCAAGAGCATGTCGTGATGATAAGTACAGAGGGGGAGGCCTCTTCAACCACGTGGATAGGTTAGGGGCGGCCCTGCTTTGAGCCGGGCCCCTGGGCCCCTTGACCCCGTGAGAGATAAAAGCATCATGATAGACTTATATACGTTACATGTAGGTATGTACAAACGTCTTGAGTGGACCTCGATGTTATTTATTAAGGTTTGTTTCCTTTTAAGGGGTCAGCGACTTATGGAATGGCCATTAGGGTCACAAATTGTGGGAAAATTGATGGAATGTGTGCAAGTTTTTAAATATGTCAAACAAAAAACATTCTTAATACAGTAGTTTAAAAATTATTTACTACTAAAAACTATTCGGATGTCTTAAAGATTATGAAAAACAATTGGAATGGTAAAAAATCTTCCTAATTTAAGTGATATTGAAAATACCTTAGATAGAAGATTTCCCTACGGTATCTAGGTTAGACCATTTGTTCAAAGAAGCTTAGGTTACCTATTTTCTTGATATAAACTGGTTACGTACTAAATTATGACTTTTGCAAATCATTGTAACAGTCTGTTATGTGTGCAATGCCGTTGTAATTGATGAAAATAAAAAACCGGCCAAGTGCGTGTCGGACCACGCACAATGAAGGGTTCCGTAGTTGGGATGAATTTATCCCAAAAACAAACTTAACTTTGTAGTTGATAAACATGTTCTCCCATAAGGAATGTATCGGAAAACATGTTTTTGCAACTGCAAAGTTAAGTTGGTCGATTATTACTCGATAACTAGTAAAGCCTACTTAGCTGTGATAGTTTTCCTTTTAATTTCGTTATATAAACTACTGCTGCGATTTTTTTCACATATCCAAAACCAACCATTTAGCTGGCAGGGGGGGTGGGACACTTGACTCTAACAAAAATTAGCACTTTAAAGCTTAATATTTTGCAAACGGATCCCTGAATCCAAAAATGGTTTTCACAAACTCATAATGTTTTTGTAAGACCTTTCCAATGATACTCCATACTATGGGATAAAAAATAAAAAATAAAACATCACCACTTTACGTGTATGGGAGGTACCCTAAAAAAAAATGTTTTTCATAATTTTGTTTTACCACTTTGTCGGCGTAATTAATATGTATACCTGTGTCAAATTACAGCTTTCTAGTACTAAGGGTCTCGGAGCTAGACCGCGGACAGACAGACAGACAGACGGACATGACGACACTATAAGGGTTCCTTGTTTACTACGGAACCCTAAAAATGACGTAGGTACTTATTCTTTGTTCGTAGCCAAACAAATATTTGATAACTTATTGACTTTTGTACTGAATGAGTAACTGTAGTGTGACTAATGTGTCCATTGTTATGTTCTTAGATAAGTGTGATAATTTCGCTAAAAATATTAATTAGTAGTTATAGTCGACCTCATAATTCCTTTACTTCTTTTGACAACAATTCCCAGTTAATTGAAACGTCAGTAAAGTTCAAAATATCTAACTGACACAGAGACGAATAAACTTTAATGTGCATGGGACATTCAACCTTAAGGCCCTTTGTACACACGTTTTTCTTGCCGTAAAATACTACGGTTTATTCGTCGTGTGTGGACACGGTTGTCAGTGTTGTATGGATTACTATGAAAGTTTGTTGACAGACACGTTTTTTTCGACGGCACGGTATACACGCCGTGTACAAAGGGTCTTAGTCTAGTTAAGCAATCACAAGTAGGTATACTTTCCCTACGGGCAGGTGGATACAGAGCCATAATAAGTTTTGAAATGTTTCGTCTTTCCTAGTGATAATTTTCAAATGGGCAAATGGGAAGCAGTGATAGCCTTGTGGTGTGACCGTCGAACTGACTAGTCATAGGTCTCGAGTTTGAACCCAAGGCACGCACCTCTGACTTTTCGGACTGTGCGTATTGTATAATTATCACTTGCTTCAAAAACGGTGAAGGAAAGGATCGTGAGGAAACCGGTATGCATGAGAGATATTTCTTGACGGCATGTGAAGCCAGGTCAGAGGCCCATAAAAAGAAGAAGAATGGGCCGAAATTCTGTCTTAGCTGTTGTTTTGGTAGGCGTTTTCTTGAGTGGAGATCGAAAATTGACAATTCAGTGTAGGACCCTCTCAGGGTAATAGGAGCGACGATATTCTTAGGATAGATAGTTGGCAGTCAAAGATAAAGCTCATTGGTGAACACTTGAAGCACATACTATCGAATGTTCAGCGGTTTACCTACTGTTCATAAATTACAATTCATGATATTGCATTAGCACAGTCTCTATCAACATCAGATAATATTGTAAAGAAACCGGCATATCCTAGAACCGAAAATTTAAAGACATGTGACATCCACCAACCCGCACTGGGCCCGCGTGGTGGATTACGGCCCACTCCCTCTCACAGAGAAGAGGTGGATTATACTATAGTTCCTATGAGTGAGCATTACTCACCTCAGGACATCTTGCCCCCTTGTAGCTACGACACTTTGTGCTAGCGACCGTTTTCGGGGGCCCATTATTGAGTGTGCAAGTCACCCCCTGCCATCTTATCCGTGTGCATATAAAACATTGATTAGGCAGGGGACATAGTCCTTCCATAGTTCCAGGTCACCAGTCAACTTAAGCTACCCAAACCCATAGCCCAATTTGTTTCCATATTCTGCAATAGTCCTACACCAACCGGGGGTTGTCCTTGGGTGCACTTGCACAGTGCATGCTAAGATAATCGTCGGTTGGTGTCTCATTCCATATAAAAATGTCTAAGGGGCCTCTGTGAGTTGGCTTCGGCCCCTCGTACGCCTTCCAAAAGACCGGGACCCTAAGGTCCCGAGATATTTAAATATATATAATAATTACTTAAATGCCACTGCCGCTAGGTACAACCTTCCGGCTGGCTTAGATCTTTACCATGATAGAGCTTTCGTATTCGATCTTGCCGAGACGAGAGAAGCAGAAATTTATTATATTATTAGCCTATTACTAGATATATAAACGTCGTATAGTAGCGTGTCTGAACTTTCACGAAAGTACATACCTATTTTATTTGCCTAGCAAGCAGAGTTTGTGTGTCTTCACATACAAATTAAATTAAATTCCTCGTCTCAATATATTTGCACGTGTGGGTGATTGAACCACGATTGAACGAGCTTGTAAATGTCAGCAGATATAAAAATAGACATATTTATACATTACTGTTATCGGGCTATAAGTACATTTTTAATACATTTCACATGTTTGTTTAATAAGCTTGCTGTAAATAATATATGTGACTGATTTTATTAGAAAAAAAAAAAATGTGGATCAATCAATCTGCCTTTTCCCAATTATGTTGGGGTCGGCTTCCAGTCTAACCAGATACAACTGAATACCAGTATTTTACATGGAGCGACTGCCTATCTAACCTCCACAACCCAGAAACTGGGTAATACGAAACCCCTTGGTAAGACTGGTTGTCAGACTTTCGGGCTTCTGACGACCCGTATATAACGACTGTCAAAGATCCACGAATGACAGCCGGGACCAACGGCTTAACGTGCTTTCCGAGGCATGGAGGAGTCTCGGTATGTAGATGGTCACCCATCGGCGTACCAACCCCGGCAAGCGTAGCTTAACCTGATGAATCGACCCGTGCATGAACATTTTTTTGTGGATATTTCATGTTTAATCAATGTTTATTTTGAGAATGTCTCTTTCGCAAAATGTTTCGTTATTAGCACAAAATTTTTGTTAAACACAAAATGACACTTTCCTCGAAAATATCTCTTAAGCAGAATTCCTTTCATAACTTAATTTTTTATTAGAATTCTTTACTTATAATAAGAGACACCATTCCAAAAATTGATCATATTGAAAGAGGATTTAATTTTGTGAAGTGATCAAGTACCTGAATCATTAAAATAAATTGATATGAAAACAAGAAATCATGCACAAATTCCTGTTAGGAGAAGCACAATTCCAATGAGAGAACGTTTAGCATTAAATGAGACGACTAAACTGTAACAAAACAAAGAGAATCACCGACCGCTTCTATTTCTATGTAGTTCACTATCACTGGAACTAGTCGTAGAGTAAATGCAAACTAGAAAAACAAATATTTGTTAGCGAGTATCTGCGGTTAGTTCCGCTAATGGTGGACGCTGTCTTGTGGTGCCGAACCACTTTATTTGTTTACCACGGTTTAAATGTGGACATTTACTGAATTACAGTTCTGTTTAGGTTGGTTTTAAATGTAGGTAGGAATTTGTGGGATTATTCTTTGATTGTTGGTTAAAAGATATCTCTGCATAAGGTCAAATATCGACAAAAATCCTATGAAAGACAAGAAATAAAAACTGTATGGTTCCGACTGATGTTATGTTATGGTTCGACTCTTTATGACCTACAACATATTATTCCTTTACACTCCCTTGCGAGATATGGAACTTTAGATTTATAATAAAAGTTAGTGTTTTTGTATCCAATGCTATTGGGATGAACAGAGCATGTCTGGAGCCGTGAAGTCAGTGATTAAGAAAAACGATTGTCCAGAGCTTATTCTTTAGAAAAACTCTAATTGCATTTAGTTGCTTATCTCGAATAGGTACTTTTCCTTTTAAGAAATCAATCAGCCCCTTTCATTTAAGATAAACCAATTCCTTGGTACAAAAGTTAACATTTGAAGCAATGTATTGATTAATTTGTTCTTGCTTTACATCATCAATGTTTTCAGCTAAATCTTCAGAGCGTATTTGCTTCAATTTGGAAGTTTTATAAATTAAGCCCCGTTTCATGTATTTGAATTGCTCTTCAATAGCAGCTATATATACTTTAGCATTCATTAAAGTGTAATGTTTTTGTCTACTGAAGCGTAATTTATCCAATGAACTGAATCTGATTAATTTATTACTCCTATGTTAATTGCTTTTGGATATTATTTATCTACATCAAACTGTAAAGTATATAGTTAAATTGATAAAAAACTATTTAGTTAAGTATTTTAAACATAAGTTAACTAGCTCTATTTTAAAATTTTTATTTGTTTGTTTCAGATAATTCCACAAATTAACAATAATATGCCATAGTGTTCAACAAAGTGTAATTAAAATGTTTCACATTATGACTTTTCGGCATAATCGTGCGTCCGCTGCAGCGGTTAGCGCGGTACTGACGATATTAGTGTGTGCGGTGTTTGAAGTAAGCTCGGTAGAGGGGAGGGAAGAACCACATAAGTACACGATAGACGAATTATTGTCTATGAATTTTGAGCACAAAGACTCTGGAGATCTTGGAATGGACCCTTGTAAAGCTGGTAAGTCATTTTTATATTTAATTTATTTTGCTTACTACTGATATTCACCCAAATTAAATAATCTAACATACTTGGATTTAAGCGGATGATACTATTACCAACTTCTTTTCTTGGAAGATGTATGAATCAGTTTTACTTTAAGTGAAACTTGAATGTAAAACAGTAGAAATATGAATCTAAAAAGTAAAAATATAGCGACATCATAAACTCACAAATCACAAAGAGATAAACTCGTTAAAGATCCCTTTGACGAGTAACAAAGATCTCTTTTTCAATAAAAATCAGTAGGTGTTGAACTTTTTACGTCTGTTCTCGTAAAATGACAGTTTCAAACCCTCATTTTTTCTTTGTCGCTCATATAAATCCGTAGTAAGGGCACGAGACAGATATCAAATGTAGACAAATTCCTCGCTGACGTTTTATGAGGGAAAAAGGTGAGGAAATGTGAGAAAATTCGGTAATTGAAAACCAGTTGGCCTCAGTGACGGAGTTCTGGCTTTTGAACTCAGGTTTGTCGATTTTATTCTTGCGTTTATAGAATATTATATTTGTCTGTCAATCGGCTCACCATCGATTCGCTGTAATTTTTATGATCATATTCGTATTGAGTAAGTCGCACCTATACAAAGACTTTCTTATTAAAACATGAGTGCACTTAACCTTCATTGTTCGTTTCGTTATTTCGAGCTAATATTAAAAAAAAAACTTTCACTTTGTAATACGAAAACGAGAAACTACTTCAACACATCTGAACTTTTTTACTATACATTAAAAGCGTTTTTACCTTCCATTGAGGACACAACAATACAATACACTTTCATCCAAATACGTAATAGCAAAACATTTTACGAAACATTTGCCGTATCTTTATTCTCTCCAGCCAATCCGTTTGACCGTTTGTATAGACGATCGCGTTAAACTCTGCCTCCCTAACAATATTGCCACCACGGACATCGGGCAATGTCGGGCAGCGTCGGGCAATTGGAACAAACAAACCGTGAAAGGACCGTCGGCAGATAGGTCGGATTTACGTCATGGACAGCTTATAATTCTCGCTGATTACCTCCGCACGGCATTTGACACAATTCCGACCGCGGTGTGGAGCGAGGGATGAGTGACAGCGAGTTAAAGGTGACTCAAAGGAGTCGAGCATCAAGAAGTTGCGAAGTGGAGCCATTTACTTGAATACGCGATCGTCGCGTTAATTTTCTTGGCTAACCCAAACATGTGGTCGGGTCGATATAGGGCGCTTTCCGGTTTTCCGAACAAATGAGTTGCTTATGAACGCAACGAAACTTTGGGAGGTATTGGTTATTTCTATTATGCTTTCTGAAATAACAGGAATTGAAAAATAATGTGTTGTTTCCTACGAATCAACGTTAAGAAAAAAATAAGCAGTCATGGGGACTGCCTATAGAAGTGAAAACTTAAAACTGGTATTAGCGCCACCTATATTCTATTTTCAGCACTAAGGCGCATGGTAACACGATTCCATAAGTTTACCCCAACCAAAAATCACTCAACGCTAAAAGAAGAAACGCCTAAAGAAGTTTTCACTTCAAAAATACCCGCTTAATCTTTTTACTTGCTCTGTCTTTCTGAAGCGAGGAGAGAGGGTCTGTTTTTATCGTCCACCGTTGATTTCTGTTTTAGCACTTTTTAATGGTACCTCTCTGGCCGAGATTTAAATACCCTACATTGTCCGCCTTTAGTCGCGGGAATAGTTTCACCAGCTTTTTTGAAACGGTTAAAAGTTTTAAATTACGCTTTTGTGTGTTTTTAAATGTTGCGTTAAAAGGAGTTTTTTAAATTTATGTTGAGGCTGGGTTGGCAGACTTTTAAAATAATATGAACACGTTTTATTTTATATTCACTTGAAGAAAACACAAACAAGTTTCTGCCTCATTGGTGTAGTGGTCGCAAGCGTTAAGTACTGCTGAGCATGAAGTCTTGGGTTCGATTCCCGGATTGGGAAAAGTGTTATTGGGTTTTTCTATCTAAAATTTCTCAGTAGCAGCACGGAGTCTGGATGTGTGCCCAGTTGATGGCAATAGGCTCGCCCCCTATTACATGGGACTTAAACATAACTGGCGAAATGTGGGTGTAGCTGCTACAGGGACACCTCTGCCCAATTCTTCTGGGAAACAAGGCGTGAAGTTATGAAAGCACAAGTTGGAATAGTATTGACATCTTACATTACTAATTGATTATTCTTTATTATGTTTTCTGTTTCAATCAATTTGCGCACTTAAAACAAGTAGATACAGTGTTTCTGTGCTTAGAATGAATACAGTACTAACTTACGACGTTGTTTGTAACATACAACCTACATACATTATGTAGTTATAGACAGATTTGTATTTGGACTTACAAGAATGTACCCCGCAACCTTGATGTTGGGGCAGCACATTCCACTACGCATTGTGGGACTCCGCATTTGTGTGTTTTGGTGTTACTTGTGTGATAATGATTTCAGTGTATTACAAAGGTTTTTGAAGTAACTCAAAGTCAAAGTCAAATCATTTATTTCAAATAGGCCCATGTATGGCACTTTTGAACGTCAAAAATTACAAAATAATAAAATTGATTCTAGTCGCCCCTTCCAAAAGGTAGTTTTCGTATGGAGAAGAATGGGCAAGAAACTCCACCGTTACTCTTTTAAAATGTTTTACAATATTTTGTATACATTAATTATATTAATTATATGTGAAGACGATGCACCTGGAATAAGATTACTATACCACAATAGGTAAAAATAATTAAAAATGAAGCAATGACAGAAAAAATAATTATGTAATGGATACATGGTGTTCACATATTTACAAGCATTGTAAAAGTAGGTACGATATTCCTAAAAAAATTACAGGTGATACTAATTAGTCAGTGTGTGAGTAATCACAGAATGTAAAAAAAAAAAAAATATGTTATAATATTTAATTACACAATTAAATTAGCAACCAGTTTGATTTTATCTAGACTCTAAATTGTCCTATGGAGCTAGACCAGCATGTTTCCAAGCATTCTTATCTAGAATATAATCCTCTAATTTGTAATATGCTTGTTTACAAAGAGTACTTTTAATATGAGTTTTAAATTTTCTTTATCACAAGGTATTTTGTTGTAACATTTAACACAGTACCCCATAAAAGATGTTTGTACCATAACTGAATGCGAAGCTGGTTTGGGGGACCTTGGGAGGTGCCGAATTACAACAGTGACGTTAATACTTTTATGTAGGCTTATAAAACGACCTTTTTTTTTTTCTCACGAAGAACAGCCATTGGATTTTTACACTCGTTTCAGCTAGTACCAAAAATAAACATTTTAAATCAAAACCCACTCCATCTGGCGAGCAAATAAATAGGGCTGCCCGTTGGCATTTTAAAATAAAATAAACAATTAACGCATCCCAACCCGACGGATGATGGAAAAACCGTCAAAGTTTATCGGCACGAAACGGTCGCACGACACTAAATTGGAATCTGGCACTCTATAAACCTTTAATGTCAATAAAGTGGTCCCTCATCAAGTGAACCGTAAAAATCGGTAGAATGCCGGTTTTTACACCCGTCACCACGACCGACGATGAAATTGTTTTTTTTTTTACCTTTTTCAATGTTTTTGATTGTTGTCGGCTGCAGCGCTGCCGTAGGTTTTGTGAATATTTAATACTTTTTCCGAAAAGGGCATGTGAAATCCAATAGAACTGCCGATATATTCAGCCGGCCTTTTATCAAAGCCAAATTAATGGAAGTGAAGATAAACCTTTATTAATGCAGATTTTATATCGTTTTTTGAGTCCCAGAACAGCTTTGAAATGAAATTACAAATATTTAAATAAAATTTTTACATAAAATTGATGAAGCGTAAAATGTAAGTCAAAGAATCTTTCGTATTTCGTAGATGACGGCGCTACGCTACGCTTGAACAGCTACGCGATTAAAACTCGTAGCACGTCGTAGCGTCGCGTAGCTCAACTTTCATTTTGCTTTGCAATAATTTTATATCAATTTCTGTAACATTAATCTTGTCATTTAGACACCGATTTTATCTGAGAATGTCTGAATTTAACACTTTAACAATTCGAAATTATTTGATTTATAAGCAATGGTTGCCAATTCTTGTCCTAATAATGTACCTAGAAACAATGAAAATTATTGCTGTAAAATAAAACAAAGCAACTTTCATTGTTTGTGTGACTTGATGCACAAGAAACGCTAAAATAACAAAGCTTGTTATTTGAGAACTTCATGTTTTTATCGTTTATTTACCCACAATGCCAATTCACTAGTGGGCGTTTCTTAAACCATTCTCCACAATATTAAATGATGTCGTTCGTGAGCAGACCCTGGCACAATTAATAGCTACTAGATTTACCACTTAAGTTCCGTATTGTTAGAGTTTGAGTTCCATTGGAGCGAAGTTTTCAACAAGCATTTAGTTTTACCTCGGGGAAGAAGTTGTATTTTTATGTTCTTGAATCTTGTAGAACGTAAAAGTCAAACCTTAGTGCTGATATAGACGAGCGGCACCTTGCCAACAGCAGAGGCAACTGCAGCCGTCGACATACGTCGGTGGCAGCTGTAGACGCATCGACGTCATCAAAATTTCGCATTTACACAAGCAAAAAGTATTCATACCGTTTACATTTTGTATGGCCATATATTGTAATTTATGTGGGCAAATAAAAAGCAAGCCTCCGTCACGACGCTCGTTACATTTGCAATCCCGCGCCGTGACACTCATACTGAAAGATATCCGTCACGCTGATATGAATGGTGGTGTACCTACCTACATATAATATGGGTATGCAGTGATTGCAGAAAAAGGTGTTTTTTTTACTTTGAGGCTGAACGAAAACGGAGTGAGCAATGGTACTGTATTCTTAACGGTCCACGGGGCATGGTTTTTTATCTAACGGGTTTTTTTGGGAAAGGGATGCTACCAGTAAACTTGCACCAAAAATTTTGGATTACCTTGTTATCGATAGTGACTATAATATGAAAACCTTAATAAATAATTTAGTATTTTCAAATGGAAATAATCACACACAAAACAAATCCTACTTATCCTTAATATTATAAATGCGAAAGTAAGTTTGTTTGTTACGCTTTCACGCTAAAACGGCTGAACGGATTTGGATGAAATTTGGCACATGTATAGATGATGCCCTGGAAAAGAACATAGGATACTTTTTTTTTTCCCACGTGATCGAGACTTATGCGGGTGAAACCGCGGGGCGCAGCTAGTAATATTATAAACGCGAAAGTTTGTGAGGGTGGATGGATGGATGTTTGCTACTCTTTCACGTAAAAACTACTCAACAGATTTAGATGAAATTTGGTACACAGATAGTTTATAACGTAAATTATCATATGGGATACTTTTTATCCCGATATTCCAACGGGATTGAGACTTATGCGGGTGAAACCGCGGGGTGCTGCTAGTTAACACATAATAACAAATTAACTTACTCATGCAATTGAAGAAACACTGCTTATTAGTGTTTTTTCAATTCCATGAGTATTTGAGTTGAGTTAACAAACGAAGCTGTTAACTGATATAAAGTGCTGTAGCAATCCCCATAATATAAACAATAACCTACATGATTGGCTTTATTAACTAAATTAAGAACCAAACAATGATCACTGCATAAAACCTACAGAAATAAAACTTTAGAAACCCACAGGCACATATTGTTACCAATGAAAATAACCCAAACAACATACCCGCTTGTAACGCATGAGAACAAATTAATCTTTGTCGTTTACGACTAACTTTTTATGTTCCTAAGTACAACGGTATAAAATATTTAGAGGTTAGAATTTGTCCCGGCTCGGAAAATTACTCGGTTTTCGGAATATGTATTGCGAGCATTTCAGCCTTTGGCGTAGGAATGTTTCTTTGGCCACAATGTGAGTTGTATTTTTATGTAAATCAACCGTTGTCCTTGTGAAGATCATATGATTTAAATGCCAAAAGTGGTTTAGATTTCCTAATATCTAAAGTATTTAAACAGCGGGGTCAAATTAAATTAGTAGGCGAAACAACGGAAATGATGAAATTTTCTTTTTTTAAACTGATATGTCAAGTAAACTACACTACCTACGGTCGTTGACCCCAAAAAATCATCAAATATTTTTTTGTTTTTGTTATATTTATATATCGATACCCACCCCGTTAATCCATTTTGCTAGTTAATTTAATTTGACCCTGTTTGTTTATGTAGTAGAATTATATTAAGTTCATAATGATTGATTTATCTAGACACGCGGCAGCGTGTCGAGCCAAGTACTAGGCAAGACACGGCTGCAGTGTGTTATATTACACGAACCATTTGGAGCCACTTTTGACCCCTTAATAACTCAAAATCTATGTAACATAGACTCATGAAATTTGGTTTATTTATAAAAACCCCTTAGATTAACTAGAACTCCAAATTTCATAAATAAAACTCAAACGGTTATTGAGATATTAACGTATAAAAATCGGCATTTTTATCAACGACCCTGTCACTAGACATCAAAAACATTTAACCCATTTCCGGGTGACCTAGAAAGTTGAAAAGAGATTTCCCGAAAGCAGGCCCATGGTATGATACTGTGTCAAAGCTTATTTATCAAAAATTATGTCGTATTTTTTTCAAGTCGTTTTATCAAAATTTATTTCTTCTAGCATTAGAGAACCTAATAAATATTTATTTTGTTGACACTTAAAGAACTACATCCGCCATTCAATCCTAACCTGAATGTTGCCAGATGACAGACTATTCCAATAAAATAATTTGTAATCGATTGAAAATATCGATACTAACCCACATGGAGTAGGTGGAGTATCCACTACACGAGTATGTTTTAAATGCTATTTATTATACTCAAATACTGTAAAACTATGATTTTACAATAAATAAAATATTATATGGTCTGAATATACTCAACAACTTAAAAGCGTTTCGAGGCAGTAATGTTATTTTATAAACTACCAGTGATCAGAGTAAGTAGATTGATTTGAGGTCAATGAACTGGCACGTATATTAGTATGGATACGCCTCCGGGATTCCGGGATTTTGAAATTATTAAGATTTTTTAAGGAATTTCAAATGTTGTAATGTGTAGAATAAAGAATACATCAATATGAATAAGAAATGTTCAACCCTTTTGCTGTCTGTTTAATAGTATATAGGTGATCGGACTCCAAGAAAAGGATAGATATACTATAAAACAATATAATATATTTTAAATATTTATCTATCGCATTCTATAAATTTCCAATGTAGTAGTTTAAAAATCCTTACTTTAACAATATTTGATTCAATCCCGTAAGTACCAAAATGAAATCCCGGAAAAAAGGCTTATCCATGTTATGATTTCTATGACTATTCATGATGCGAGTACGTAAAATCAATCGACCTACTCCGATCACTGATAATCACCCAATCGATTTCGTCAATCGATTACCAAAATAATTAAACCTGGTAACACTGACACCATGCATAATGTCAAACTGTCAAAAAAAAACTGTCAGATCAATGGCATTGTTGGCTGTTTGTTTTACGTTGATTTGAATTTATTTTTCCGTATTTACTTTATACTTATATTACGTTACGATTTAATGCTGTCAATTTAAATTGAAGCCAGAGGAACTATTGCTTATCTTTCCATGGCCCTGGGTAAGTTTATTATGTTCTCTAAATATTTATAAACACCGTCGTATTGTATAACCTCATT
This sequence comes from Agrochola lychnidis, assembly GCA_963680765.1. Taxonomy (NCBI): domain Eukaryota; kingdom Metazoa; phylum Arthropoda; class Insecta; order Lepidoptera; family Noctuidae; genus Agrochola; species Agrochola lychnidis. Next base: position 22,578,675 of record OY796856.1, read on the forward strand.
GATTTTAGCAGCCTATTAGTAGAAGGCCTATGTTCAGTCAGGGGTACGTCGCGCGTCGTCAGCTGTAAATGTCTATAGTATGATGTAATTATATAGGATAAGTAAATACACTGAGTTTTTTTACCTTTTTCAGGTATGACGATGACATGTGTTATTGCAAGACTTGACATTATTGATTATATTATCTACAACTCTATCCCAAGTATTACTTGCTCAGCAAAATCTAAGCATATTATGTTACGTATGTGGCATGTCAACTGCAAGTCACAGAAGTCATCAGGTTAGTGTTTTTAAAATGGCAGAATTACTATGAGTGATATAATTATTATACAAAAGTAAATAAACAACAATAAGAGTATTTTCTTACTTTCTAGGTTAGGTATACATTTGGATAAAGTTTGTCATGCTTACTGAGAGAGGCTGCTACCAGAGATGTTTATAGGCAAGCAAGTGATGATAAAAACAGAGCCACCCTAGAGTGTAAAAGATTTACCCATAATAGATCAAAACAATAATCTGGCTACGCTGCTTTCATACCATGACTACGTTATGAGAATGAAGCTGAAGCCGTTTTAAATTCTATGAGAAATAAAATGTTTTTAGTATTTAGGTATTGTTGTGTTATTTGTTAAAGTAAACCTTCCTATAGAAGCACTGAAAATGCTGCTGCCAATGAGATTATTCATCTTTAATTAAGAGAGTTGGCTAAAATAATGTTTATGCCATTAAATCTTTCATATTTAGCGCGCAAGATTATTAATTTACCTTTATAAAATTCAAGTCTGTAAATGCGATAATCGCCATTTTGATGACAGTCGAGGTCGAGGCTAAAAAACATAAAAATTGGGGATTGCGAACATCCAAACTCCACCATAAGGACAGCGACTATTACAACATTTAATTATTTGACGAATTCATCCATTTTTCAAGTTAAAGAAGTAGTAGTAATGAAGTTTTTGATATCAAAAGTCGAAGATTCGCGCCAATCGTGCGTGTTTACATTTTAACTTTTCACAATTAACACACATACACATATCTGATACGACTTTAAATGTGACAAATGTGATTAAAAATATTATAAGTAACTAGAAAATGCCCAGATCTTTACTTATTATACGAACACATGTTCAATAACACGTAATATTCATTACTACTACTCAATTTGTGTTAAAAATCGTCGATCATTGTTTTTTTTTTTTATTGTAATGATGTGCGAAAACGATTATGCCAAACGTTTTTTTTTTTTTTCAATTTTGATTGTCTCGATTAATTTATAATTATGTCGAATGTCTGAAATCTATACTTGAAAATTAAAATAAAATTGTTTTAAGCATTAAATACAATAAACATTGTTTAAAATAATTATTTATACTTTTCTAGTGTTTAATCGTTTTTAGGACATTCAATATAAAACGAGTCAACACATAGAACGAGGATAGATACTTACCTCATTTATTGAATGTCGCGCCGAATTGTTTCTATTTATTTGAATTTAAATTCGGAACGTTGTTCAAAATTATTTTTAATTTATTGGACAATTATTTACTGTGGATTTTATTTTTGATACTTTCTGATATAGAATGCCTAGTATACATTTTTTAGGTAGGCTTAAGAAAATTTTGTTTGGGAATGATGTTAAATTAATTATATAAATTAGGTAGGTATTCCGCAAACACTTTTAAATGACGTCTATATTTTTAAATTGAAACTTTTATTACATCGTCTCAAACTTTTTCGTCTGTGTGTTGCATGTCACGTGTCGGTCGGCCGCGGAGTAGGGATAAAGTGAAAGGCGATCGTCAGAGCAGCCAAGGCCAATATGGCGGCGCCTATAGTTCGCAGCAGCTGACCGTGTAAAGTTTCACTTTTACCGTGGTTTCATAAAACCAACAATCATTTTTTTTTAGTTGTATGAGTTTGATAGTATTTGTTTTTAATAGGATAATCTTACTCGAGTAATAGAAGTTGTTTATTTTTGAGGTAGTTTCAAAACGAAATTTAAAAAAAACTGCCCAAGTGTATGTCGGACTACACACAGTGAAGGGTTCCGTAATTGGGATGAATATTTACGCATAAACATTGCATAGTATCAATTTTATCGACTGCAAAAATAAGTTTGTATTTCTCGAAAAAACTATAACAAACAAAGTTAATTCTGCGGTTGTAACCGAAAATAAACTGTATCTCAAAAATTATTGACTTCAAAAGCAAAGTCACTTAGAAACATCTTAACATTTTAATTATGAGATCCAACAATACACGCTTTATATGCATAGATTTTTTTCATCTCTCGGTTATATGTAAGTATGGAGAATGCCACCCCCACTATTATGTTTATCGTAATTTCACTACACCATTGTTTAACGGTGCAAGAAATACACCTTTTTCAAAATTTTCATCGATAGAGTGTAAATAGTCTCCATGTTAAATGACTGTATGACATCCGGACGCACGGACAGACGAACTTGACGAAATTAAGAGGTCCGTTTTTTTACGGATTTTGATTATCAAGTTTTGGCATGTATTGGCATGAAATTGATGTCTATAACAATTGATCTACAATATTATTATTATTTGGAATAGCCGCCATCTTAAAATCCAGAATGTCCATCTATTTCGATATCAGCACTATCTCCCGAAAACCATGAAAATGACAGTCATGACGACAAATTTTCAAATGGGGTTAAAAACTGCTACTTGCTCACTTCAGATGGCGCTGATCTCCAGCGTCTTATAATTTGACAGCTAACTATACATTTTTGATTCGAATGCCAAAAGTTGATGTAAATTCCTGAATTTCATGACTGAATTCAAAACACCCCGTCGAGTCAACTGATGTGTCACGTGTCAAAATCTTGGTCCCTAATGTTAGGCGGCAGTGAATTCATTTCATTCATTCTCTGATCTCGAAAAACGTTGTTACAAACGTCAGGTTGGTATGTTCAAGGTAGTTGGTAGGTTGGTACTATGCTTGAGACGTTTTTGAATTGATAGATCGTATGACTATTGTTTTAGGGACTATTGTCGTTTATTTTTTTATATAAACTTACGAATAGTTAAGTCAATAGTGAGGTCAAAATGTAAATCCAAGGGGCGGCTGCAACGGCGGCGGTGATCTCTCGCGTCCGGCCCTGGTTCAGGCCATGGTACGGAGCGAGAGGAAATGGCAGGCTGTCACCTCCTTCTGCGAAGCGGTAATGCTCGCGAAGGAGGAGGCGGAACGCGTGAGGAAGAGGCAAAGTTCGCGCCCTCACGCCCCTAACCGCTGCAGGAGGAGACGCCCGGGGCGGGAATCGCGAGCCGATTTCCGGCCACCGTAGGCGCGGGCTTGCGAACGGTGAGCAATGGGTAGCTCGCCGTCCGATAAGGACCAAGCCCGGGTCGACGGCGCGTTGTGTTCCACGCGCGCCTCAAAGAGATGTCAGCAGAAATGACGGGATCCGCTAGGGCCAATGCCTGTCGGGGGTTCGCAGAAAACCGATAGGGACATCGTGGCCCCCGGCAACAGGGCAACCGAAGGAACACGGGTGGGTTTTAGTCAGTAAGAGTCTGATACGCCCTCCCGCTCCGCCCAGAGCGGGAGAAGATACTTAAAAAAAAAAAAGGGGCGGCTGTAAAAATTAAATAATTAAATCATACGTGAGAAGGAACTTTGTTCCTGACGGGGTCAAAGTCAAAGTCAAATCATTAATTTCAAATAGGCCCATGTATGGCACTTTTGAACGTCAAAAATTACAAAATAATAAAATTGATTCTATTCGCCCCTTCCAAAAGGTAGTTTTCGTATGGAGAAGAATGGGCAAGAAACTCCACCGTTACTCTTTTAAAATGTTTTACAATTGTTTGTATATGTACGTACATTTGTTAAATAATAATTATATGTGAAGACGGTGCACCTAGAATAAAATTACTATACCACAATAGGTAAAAAGAATTAAAAATGAAACAACGACAGATAATTTAATATGTGATAGATACATGGTGCTCACATATTTACAAACATTGTAAAAGTAGACGATTTTCCTAAAATTTTACAATTAATAAGTCAGTGTGTGAGGAAGTAATCACAGAATGTAAAATCAATGTCATAAAACACAAAGTAATAAATTTTACAATTAAATTAGCAAACAGTTTGATTTTGTCTTGATTCTAAATTGTCCTATGGAGCAGGACCAGCATGTTTCCAAGCACTCTTATCTTGGATATAATCCTCTAATTTGTAATATGCTTGTTTACAAAGTGTATTTTTAATATGAGTTTTAAATTTTCTTTCATTTAATTGCAAAATGTCACAAGGTATTTTGTTGTAACATTTAACACAGTACCCCATAAAAGATGTATGTACTTAAGATAATCTAAAAAATGGTTGATCTAGTTTATCTTTATTTCTAGTATTAAAATTATGTCTATCACTTATTTTATTAAAGAGATGTGGATTTTTCCTTACATACATAATATTTTCATAAATGAATTGGCAAGGTACCGTCATAATATTAATCCTTTTAAAAAGTTTCCTGAGAGATTCGCGGCGACGTAGATTATAAATGGCTCTGATAGCTCTCTTTTGCAAAATAAAGATGGATTCAATGTCAGCAGCCCGACCCCACAGTAAAATACCCTACGACATAAGGCTCCCCGACTGTACACGTTTTTTTTAATAATAATACTTGCCGCGCCGGCTCAGCGATCTGACATCATTGCGGAAAATTGTAACAATTGTTACGAAAGAAATACCTACATTCTTACACAATATTGCTACGCATATTTACAAAAAGAATTTAATAGATCACGTTTGATTGACGAATAATAATAATTTCTTTACAAAAAGTAATGATATCCCATCAAAAACATAAATGTGAAAATGGGAGCCAAATTCCATAAATATGGTTGTCGACTTCGCCGACAAAAGAATTGAAATCTAAATGGGTGCCAAGTTCTGTAGATAATCCTGAAATTTATTTATAAGAACATGCAACTTTCTAAAATAAAATTAAAACACAAATTCTTGTTTTTTCTGCTATAACAATGTTTGCTATTTAAAAATATTACTTCTTAAATTTGAACAGTCGAATTATTTACACAAAGCACTTAGGATAAATTGAAGCTCAAGATTTGACTTGGCTAGTTTTTACCAGCAAGCTGAAATTTTAGAGAAAGAAGATATTTTGACCTTACAGTTACAATAAGAAACAGTAACTTGCGCATAACATAAAGAACAAATATATAAATACGCCTAGGTAGACAGTCAAAGCTGTAAACAGTTACAATAAGAAACAGTAACTTGCGCATAACATAAAGAACAAAGATATGAATATTTTACTTTATTTATTTGGCTCACCAACAATTAAGTACACCGATACAAAGATATGAGATACATGCAATAAACTTATAGACTAGTGTACAAATTTCTTACAGGTAAGCACATCATGAATTACTTATTTGATGTTGAGTGCCTACTTAAAATTAAATAATAATAATTAAATATGCCTAGGTAGACAGTCAAAGCTGTAACCTCGATAAAAAATAGCGTCCAACTGTTAGCCGCTTAATGCACGCACACTAAAAAAGTAAAATTACAGCACAATGACGTGGCGCGAGTGTAAGACGTAGCTGTAATGCACACCAGCATAAAAAAGTTACCCTGTTTGTTTTAGTTCTTTTGCACCGCGACACTGTAGACAAATATAAAGATGATAAATTGAATAGCCAAATATAAGATAACTTGTATGTAAAAACTAGCCAAGTCAAATCTTGAGCTTCAATTTATCCTAAGTGCTTTGTGTAAATAATTCGACTGTTCAAATTTAAGAAGTAATATTTTTAAATAGCAAACATTGTTATAGCAGAAAAAACAAGAATTTGTGTTTTAATTTTATTTTAGAAAGTTGCATGTTCTTATAAATAAATTTCAGGATTATCTACAGAACTTGGCACCCATTTAGATTTCAATTCTTTTGTCGGCGAAGTCGACAACCATATTTATGGAATTTGGCTCCCATTTTCACATTTATGTTTTTGATGGGATTAAATTATTCTGATTCCCGCGGGCTTGGCGAATCACCTCCGTGATAAACGCGTGCTAGCGGCGTCAACTTTATGTTTACACACGTGACGACAAAGCAAACATCGTTCTATCATGTGACTACATCGCCACAGTATAATAAAGTAACAGTATAATATCTCGGCAGTGACCTTGAAATAATTAAACCTTCCGCGTCCGTGCGTAATTGCCGGGCACTCAATAATGTTGCGTACTGATATACACTGAGATTTTGCACTGATTTACATGTGGTTATGGCCGTAAGAAGATATAATACTGTTATTTATTTATACTGTGACATCGCCAATATTATTATTTCCATCGTTTGAAAATAAACATGATATATCTTAGCATCTTTACATAGTATAAAACAAAGTTGCTGTCCGTGTCTGTCTATGTGACTGATTAGATCTTCTAAACTACACAACAGATTTTGAAGTGGTTTTCAACGTCATTTAGAGCATTTATTCCGGAAATATTATGTATTTACTACATTAATAGCAATACCACATTAAATAGCAATACTAAATTAAATAGCACAGAAATTTCGATGTTTTAGTTTTAGCATTTTGTCGGCGCACCCGTGCGACAGGGGTGAGTCGCTAGTCTATACTGTGATTAATATAGAGGTCAAATTTGTGAGTTTGTATCTTCAGAACGAATGATCTGATTCTAAAAATTCTTGAACTAATGGAAAACTATAGTATTGCCAAGTCTCATGAGAGATTTTATGTTAAAACAAGAAATTTCACGCGGACGAAGTCGCGGCAGAAGCTTGTTCATTATTAAAGTGTTTTATCAAAAACTTTAGATTACTTACCTATTATAATGTCTAGTTTTAATACCTACCTACTTCAAAAATGTTCAGTTTGAAGCCTGCCGTTACCTAAACAAGGCCTTTAATTTTCAATTCATCGGAACGCCGCTTAATATTCAAAGTGTCAACATTCAAAAGTTTATAGGTATTATGTAATATTGAGGCATGTTCTATCTTTTATCTGAAAGCGTTCCAGTTTAGGAGCAGCGTGTTTTGATGAAGGTTAGGTTACCTGTTATTCAGGAATTTAATAAAAAACAGTGACACTCCGGGAGTGCCGATAGATGTGAAAAGTTGAGAAAAAATCGGCACCGCGGTATTCAACACTTTGATGTCTTTTACTCCATGCACCGCGGTAATCAACGTGTTGATGTCTTTTTAATGGTCAAAAACTGGTGTCGCACAGTTTCACAAAATCAATGGTTTAGTCCCATCTCGAAAATGCCCAACGCGCCTAAAGAAGTTTTTACTTCAAAAAAAGGTTTTCAAAAAATATGTTTGAAGGTGTAATAAAGGTCAATCGAGAAAGAGGTCAATCGTCGAATCCGACTCGGCTGGGCAGCGTTTGGGAAGCTACGCAATATCTTTTCGTCCCACATACCACAGTGTCTCAAGACGAAAGTCTTTGTCTTTGGTCTGTTGCCAGTGATGAAAACGTGGTCGCTCACATTGGGCCTTATCAGACGGCTAAAAGTCACCCAAAGGGCAATGGAGAGGGCTATGCTAGGAGTTTCCCTACGTGATCGAATCAGAAATGAAGAGATCCGCAGGAGAACCAAGGTAACCGACATAGCCCGAAGAATTGCCAAACTTAAGTGGCAATTGGCAGGGCACATTGCTCGCAGAACGGATGGCCGATGGGGTCGAAAGGTTCTGGGGTGGCGACCATGTACCAGAAGACGTAGCGTTGGAAAGCCTCCCACAAGATGAGCCGATAACCTTGTGAAGGCCGCAGGAATCCGCTGGATGCGGAAAGCACAGATTCGGTCGAAGTGGCGGTGCTTGGGAGAGGCCTATGTCCAGCAGTGGACGTCTTTCGGCTGAAATGATGATGGTGATGATGAATGAAGGTCATAGGCAAAATTTTATACAGACAGGGCCATTGAAAATAGCTTATATGATGCACTATGATCAATTTATAATCAATTAATGATGATATGAAAGAGAAGGACGTGAATGATAGCGTAATGGGTGACAGGGAGAATGGGAGAAGTAAACGTGGTGCGCCAACCCCACGTAACTTGGGAAACGGGCAGGAAGATAAACAAAAAACTTATATTTCTTTCTTTATTTTCTTTCCTTCTTTATGATGATGATCAATTAATCAGTCGGTGTCCCTAAAATATGATTGTTTGAATATGGAACAGCAGTGATAGCCTAGTGGTGGTGACCGTCGGACTGCCAAGGTCTCGAGTTTGAATCCAAGGTACGAACCTCTGACTTTTATTTATTTATTTAAACTTTTCACACTCAAAAAGGTACAAAGGCGGACTTAATGCCTTAGGCATTCTCTACCAGTCAACCAAGGGTGGTGAAGAGATAAGATGGCAGATGCTCTATTTGAGAGGAATAAAGAAAAAAATTATTAAAAATACATAATTAGAAATAAAATAACATTACATAAATAGGTTATAACTTATAATTAATACACATACATACATATTTTATATATTTATTATAAATATGGTAGTGGCCGTCCTGATATCAAGAGGAAGCGCATTCCATAGAAGAATGGAAGAATGAACAAAGTCAGAAGTATGAGAAGGACAAAGTAGGAGAAGATTGTTAGAAGATCGCAGATTCTTAGTGTGTGAAGAACATAGATATTGGAAGTGAGACACAAGATAAAAAGGAGGAGTGGGAGAGTTGAGAAGGGAGAAAAGCGTGGTGATTCATGTACGTATTGTAAAATTATCACTTGCTTCAAAAACGGTGAAGGAAAACATCTTGAGGAAATTGGCTTGCCTGAGAGATATTTCTCGATGGCATATGAAGCCAAGTCAGAAGCCCATGGGTGGCATAAAAACTCTGACACCAGGTTAGTCACTTGAACAAGAAAAAATAAATAAAAAAAGAAGAATGAATACGGACCTTCATTAAACATTTACGACACCATGTGATGTAATTACTTATTAAGAATCCCGCACACGAGCGCGAGGTGACGATGCACCGCCATTCTGGTAGAAAAATTTCTAAGATGTTTTCATAGAAATTGATCTACTAGAGTGGCATCGCTCTGTCGCGTCGCGTTTGTCTGCGAAAACCTTTAAAATCACTAACAAACAACACCACTTTATAATCATTTCTTGAACAGCAAAATCTCATCCACACATAGTTAGATACACGCAACTGAACAATTATTAACTTGTCAGAAGTTTAATTAAAACCGGGTCAGTAGTTCCGAAGATTATCGCGCACAAATATGCTAACTTTGTTTAATAGTTTCCATCAAGTCCGCGCCACTTCTACTTGAGCGATTTATGAGAAAATTGAGTTTCTCGAGAGGAATTAGACCCATCGTCCACGACGACGCTCAAAAGTAACATGTTACAAACTCAACGTACCAATGAGTAGCCAGAATGACACACGACGCAGCATCATCATTAATTAGCCTATACTATTCCCACTGCTGGGACACAGTCCTCTTCTCGGTTAGAGGGAGTGGGCCGTAATCCAACACCGGCAATATGTCTTGCAATGACTTGAATGTGCCCTGGTGGCTATGAGTATGTCATGCTCACTCAAAATGTTTCGCTGATGGTGGCGCGTGTATTGGATCACTTAGCTTCCTTCAAAATGGTAGAGCTGAATGGTGCTAATCCATGCGTCATGTTCGTAAACGGGCGCCGTCAGTTGGGACTGATCATCTCTTAGCTGCCATAGCTTATTTTTAATTAATTTTAATTTTTTAACTGTTCTTTGTTTTATCTTTTTATTACGGACGCTTCTAACGTGCACGTCTTTCTATATTGTTCTCACATATAATTTCAACATGACCAATATTTTGTAACAATTTTTAATTTAAAAGAGTGTCCGTGGAGTTTCTTGCCCGTTCTTCTCCATAGGTACCTACTACGCTTTGGAATGGGCAACTAGCTTTTATATTTCTGACTGACCGATTCCTTGACAATTCAAAAGTGTCTGTAAATGGTTTAATTGAAATAAATGCTTTGAGTTTGAGTTGAGTTTGACACGCGGGCCAAGTGCGGGTTGGTAGATGTCACATATCTTCGAATTTTTTGTCCAGGACATGCCAGTTTCCTCACGATGTTTTCCTTCAACGTTTTGAGAGCGTTTTGACGCGGCATACTAACGCGTTATTAACTAGTTTGTGATTGGTTGCCTCGTGTACGGACCGCATTCGAAATCCTATATTCTGGCAACTCATTTTTTATTGAGATATGGGCCAGCTCTTGACCTCAATCTCGTCTGATGGAAAGATGGATGAGACCTAGCATATGATGGAACGAGCAAGCTTAGAAGATGGTTCACTCCTTTGAAGGCTGACGGGTTATACGTGGAAGAGAACACAGACGCTGGCACACTCATTGATGATTTGAGCTTCTAACACGTTACTTTTGAGTAACGTCGAGGCCTTAATATTTTTTCACAACGCTAAAATTCTTTGAAAGTCCGTTTTAAGAAGTTTTGGTGTCCCTGCAGTTTAGAATACTTGATCATTGGTTCGTGTCGATATAGGTTGAAAACATTTCATTTTCAATATTTAGCTTTAAAAAGTTCAATCTCATTGATAGTGGTAAACGATGAATTAAACTATCAGTGGGATGGATTGGAACTAACTTCATCTTTCTGAATGACCGGCTCCTTGATTATTCAAAGTGCTTATAAATGGTACTTGTGATTGAAATAAATGTTTTAAGATTTAAGTTTTCTTTTGGGATCCAACTTTCCTTACGAATTTCTCAATTTTCAATTCATTATAGTTTCGAAGCTTTTTCAAAAATGAACTCAGCCAAAAATGTTGTGCCTAAATTCATGTATCAATTCCTACTAATAAATAATAATAAAATAATAATTAATTAATAATTTTAAAGTTTGTAGAGATGGATGGATATAAATATGTTTGTTACTCTTTCACGCAAAAACTACTGTACGCATTTAGATAAAATTTGGCACACAGATGGTTTATAACCTGGATTAACACGTACAATAATTTTTATTCCGATATTCCGACGGGATCGAGACTAATGCGGGTGAAACCACGGGGCGCAGCTAGTCGTTGATAAAGCAACATTATGTAGTTGGAGGAAAACTAACAACATGCCTATCTACTGCCTATCCTACCTGTAACAAAGCCTGTCGTGATGGATGGTGTTGTCTGTCATCGTTCGCGTGAACGTACAACTTTTATTACGAAAACTTCGGGACGCTTTTATTCACAATTTAAACTTGTTGTTCAATTTACAAATTGATAAGTTTTGAATACGTTTTACAGAAATATTAGTGTTTTATATAGAGTAGGTACTATTTATGTATAGACAATAATAATTACGATAGGCTTACGAACGACAAAACAACATAGTTATGTCGAGCCCCATGATAAATGGAACAATTAGAAAAATGATACTAGCCATGCGCATTAAAGTACCAAGTACCTAATATTAAATGCTTATGAATTCAAATTCAAATTCAAAAGTCATTTATTCAAACTAGGCTGAGAATCAGCACTTTTCGAACGTTAAAATTACATAAGACAGTCCCCCAAAAACGCCCACCCTTCACGTAAGTTCTAGGTGGCAGTTGCGGTGATGTATTACCTACTTTGTTGATTGTCCAGTTTTAGCATACTAGACATGAGCTGATTGGAGCTCTGTGTCCGTACTACAAACCAGAACAGCAGCTATAATTTATGTCTGCCAAATTGTGAGAAAACATGCCTTAATTGCATCCGTTCAGCCGTTTGAGCGTGAAGAAGAGACAAACATACACACACACTCACAAACTTTCGCCTTTATAATTTTAGTGTGATTGCTTCATATATCTATATTTTTTTTATTTAAATATTTACACACACTATAAAACTGATTTACATTCATAAGACGTACTCGTAACATAAGGTTCAGTTGAAAACCAGCGTCAGGCACTAGTTGTCTGGCATTTATGCTGAACTGGGCCTATTTGTCGCAGCCGTGAGGCACACAATACTGTTTTAAGCTTTCCCTGTTTTTTTTTGTTTTTGAAAACAATGTGCCTTAACCTAGGTCAAATAAATTAATTTTCTTTATTTCTTTCCTTAACCTACTCTCGTGTAGCTAACCCCAAAGGAGGAAATGTCGCGTTGGACTAATCGTTGTTCATAAATCGTTCAAACTGACCAATAACATAGAATAATAGCAACCATCATGTTCTCCCATTTACCTGGACATGGAAATCTCCCTCCACCCAATCCTACCGTCCAATACTTATAAGGGTGGAACGTTTAAAAGTAATAACATCTCTTATCACCGTATCATTTCAGTGCGAATGACACGCAGGCCGGGATATGAGCTCTTTCAAATGACAGTTAAATGTTTGACATACAGACGGACAGATTGGCAAATAAATAAATAGGTACTCGGAAGATGATAATAGTCGACAAAAACCTCCAATCCGGTCATGATTCATAGAATCTAGATAGCGTATAGATCTTTATATAAATACTAGCTGACCCCAGCAAACGTTGTTTTGCCAATTATTTGTTTGGGGTGGACAACCCTTATCACTTAGGGGTATGAAAAATAGATAGTAGCCGATTCTCAGACCTACTGAATATGCGTATAAAATTTGGTAAAAATCAGTAAAGCCGTTTCGGAGGAGTAAGGTAACTAACTAACATTGTGACACGAGAATTTTATATATAAGAAGATTTTCTGCCCGATAAGTTTCCCGGAGAAGTTGTGAGATCGAGTTGCAGGCTTTGACACAAAGTAGGTACCTATATGGTAACTAGCGGAACCCTGGACACTGGAAATAATTTTATTATAGTCGCCGCGTTAAGAACTGAGTAGTCGGGTCATAAATCATTGTTATTAGTCTGTCTCGCTCGTACTTATGGAGCAGGTAGCAAACTATCAATAGGACGCAAGACGTTGCACATTCTTATTGCTACTAACATTTATGGCTAGACTCAGTTCATAACGCAAGTACTATAGGTATTTTAACAAGGTCTTTACCCAAATGGTGTTTGCTGCTTTTGATTCTTTTGAGACAACAAATCGATCATGTAAACATATAAAAACAGAATAACCAACTACGGCAGTTTGGTAGTTAGATTTCTCCGTCAATTGTAGACCGATTTTGAAAATTCTTTTTTTGTTTGAAAGGGTATGCTTTCGAAGTGGTTCCATATAAATTTTGTTAACTTTTCTTGGATAGTTTTTAAGTTAGCTTCAATAATACGTATTTTTTCCCACTTAGTATGTAGATAATATGATAAGTTCCTGTCACTGGTGTCACTGGTAATGGTATTCGAATTTGTGTGAGGTAGGTACCACAACTAAAAAGTGAAAAATAAAAACTTTTAACAACCGACTTCCAAAAAAACACTACAAAGTGAGAAATAACTTTAATTTCGGAAGTCGGTGGCAAAAAACGAAAATTCAAACCAACACCGACTTCCGAAATTAAAGTTATTTTTCACTTTGTACCTAAATAGTGTTTTTTTTGGAAGTCGGTTGTCTTTGTTAGTATTCTTTTTGATAATTCTGTGCTAAAAAAGATTCTGTTGACATAAACCGAGAATATATTTCAAACTCGAACTTACATAGTATACTTGTATAACTGGCGTAAACGGCGAGTAATTTGATATGCGAGGACGTGTGTCTCGGCGACACGCAGTCTGCGAAGTATAATCAAATTAATCGTGAGACACACCGAGTTGTGGGTCTGGGTGGTACTCAATCTCTGAAAGAGTAACACTTGACTTAGTTACTTGTAGTTTGTGGTAGACACCGTCCCGGGGTTTTCAGCAGTATTTCCTACGTCTGGTTTATCTCGTGCAGGGTTTATTCGTCATCATCATCATCATAATTTCAGCTGAAAGGCGTCCACTGCTGGACATAGGCCTCCCCCTAGCACCGCCACTTCGACCGGCTCTGGCCTTCACAAGGTCATCGATCCATCTTGTGGGAGGCCTTCCAATGCTACGTCTTTCGGTACGCGGTCGCCACTCCAGAACCTTTCTGGCTCATCGGCCATCTGTTCTGCGAACAATGTGCCCTGCCCATTATTACTATTATGCTTATTTTAATATGGATCTTTTCAAATTATTTAGACAATGAACATCAATATCAGTTGACACTTAGGAAAGGCATATGTCGTCTTTTGGTTCGTGTGAAATATATTGATAATATTAAAAATTTGCTTACCTAAAACTGCCTAAAAGTGACAATCATATTCGAATGTTAGCAAAGCATTTTATCACAGGTTCTCTAAGCAGTTAGTTTATTCGGTCTATCGCAAAAACTTCTTAAAAATAATTTAGAAAGCAATATAAACTCTGTCAAAAGTTTTTACTTGACACAGATGGAATTATAAACTAAGTAAGCTAATCCTACAAATAACAAACAAGTAAACTAGAATGTTTATAAGTTTTCATGATTTCCTTTCGGAATATACTACATATTTTAAACTTATTTTCTACCTACTCCTGTTATTATATTCTACTTTTTCTCTATGGCAATTGGTGCGGATGTCGACAATTGCCAATGTCAGGTCTGAAATGGAAAAGCACGGTATTTATATAAAAATTAAAGTGAAATTAAAATTTTATGAAAATTTTATTTCAATCAATCATTATTTTAGTGTTACATACTCCTGAAAATAGCATCGTTTCGCTGTACAAGCCTTAGTTACTCGCTATTGTGCTATCAGAATTTTAACTTAGTGTAACTACACAAGCAGTAAATATAATTAGTATATTTTTAATGACTGCTGTAAAACGGACGTACATCAAGCTTTCTCCCAATCTTTCCTCTTATTTTAATTTTAGATTGACCCACTTAAAAGTTTCAAGTGCCAATCGAATCTAAATTGATTTCATCTTGGCTTTCAAACTTCCTAATTGGTTTAAGAGTTGGTATTTCTATAATTATATTTTTACATCACGTTTTTATTGGCACGAAATAATTCCAGGCGTGAAAAATCTATGTTTAATTACTTCTAGAAAAGAAAACAATTTACAGTTTTTCGTTTTGTATGAATTTGATGACACAATTTAAAAAAATCTAAAAATTATACAATATTCACATCTTTTTCTCTACTTACATAAATCAATAAATCATACTGCGGTCAAAAGTATTCGTCTGTCAGCAAGTAGTTCTCCAGACCGAATTTCGGCAATAACGGCCAATCTCACCGGAGACTAGCCCATCATTTTTTTTTTCTGTGGGGCATCTCATAGCTGACCTCTGAGGTCATGACTATTTAACCGGGCTTTCCTGCGGCTGCCTTAAGCTTCTATACTCAAAGCCTCCAGCCATGGCCATACAAACTAGACTTATATAATAGGCCAGCGCTCGCAAAGGTCACCCCCTGTGGGGGGCCGAACCTCGGCTTAGGGCGTCGCTGGGGGGAGGACATCAAAGATGGGACGGGCTTGGGACTCGGGAAATATTAATATAGTGCAGCGTGTGTGCGCAGACACAGGTGCGCTCTCTCTTCCCTCACTCTCATAGTCCGATGGGACGGCAATTCGACACGACCGTAGAGAGATCAGGCCCCAACTGACTGGCCCTTTGGTTTCAAGGTCGCAAGCGCAAATGCTGAGCGTGGGTGATCCTGAATTTGATTTCCAAGGTTGGGTTTTTTCATTAGGAGTTTCATAGTAGCAGCTCAGAGACTGGAAGTTGGCGGTGAGATACCCTCGTGCCTCGGAAAGCACGTTAAGCCATTGGTTCTGTCAGAAATCTCCGGGGAATAGGTACTCATGCAGGAAAAAAATAGCTATTCAATGCAATTTTTTTGGTGACAGGAAGCTATTTTGATGCTTGGAAATTTATATTTCCAAGCATGTTATGTGTCGCTTTCTTTTTAAAGTTAAATGACATTGTTAAGTGTAATTTATGAAGAAAAATGTAATGTATTCTTATTTGTGTTTTTAAATTTTATATCTGAGTTTTAATTTGGATTGTATTTTAATTTGGATTGTATTTTAATTTGGATTGTATTTTAATTTGGATTGTATTTTAATTTTAATCTTATTTTTATTGAATTTTAAATTATTGTATTTCAATTCTATTTTAATTTTATTTGTAAACGTGTATGCCTATTCGTATAATAATATGAGTCTATGTTAATCGAAATAAATGATTTGAATTTAACAATTTAATAAAAGTCATGCTGGCCATTCTTTGTGCCCGTACGTATTATCTCTTATTTCAAAGAAAAAATACTAAGCAGACATCTTGACAAGCACCTACGGGTGACAATTTGAACGCGTATTTTTTTTCTAGCAGTCCCAGCCGAGACGTGTGTTGTGATTTACTGCTTATAACGTTTGTTTATGAGCGTGAATATATTAAGGAAAAGGTGGTTTGAGTTATGTGTTGCCTTGATTTGATGTGTTTTTGTTTATTCTTGTATAATTTTCTTTTTAAGAACGTGGTGAAAATGTTTTGTTTTCAGAGTCTACACGTTGTGGAAACAATGTCGATAACATTGTTTATTCATTATATAAATTGTTGTTATTCATGGTGGTGTATGAAAGACATATTGTCCCCATGGTGTTATACCAATATTCTTAATTATAGCCAAACTCAAAAGCATTTATTTCAAACTAGCTTCTGTCCGTGACTTCGTCCGCGTGGAATAGTTACTTTGGGCTAACGCTAACTTTAACCCGCAACTTCATTTGCGTAGAAGGTGAAAATATATTTTTTAATTGATGCTCCGTTTCTATTAGTCTTAGCGTGATGATATATAGCCTATAGCCTTTCTCGATAAATGGGCTATCTAACACTGAAAGAATTTTTCAAATCGGATCTGTAATTTCTGAGATTAGCGCGTTCAAGCAAACAAACAAACAAACTCTTCAGCTTTATATATTAGTAATAATATAGATATAGAAGTATAGATAAACCGTTTACAGGCACTTTTGGATTGTCAAGGAGTCGGTCAGTCAGAAAGATGAAGCTTATTTCAAAGCGTAGTAGGTTCCTATGGAGAACGGGCAAGAAATTCCATGGATACTCTTGAAAATCAAAATCTCTTTTAAGTATTTTCTTCTGAGCCTGAAGTAGATAATACAGACTTTAAGCATCGAGCAGACTGGCGACCCGACTTTAACAAATCAATTTCTAAGAAAACTTCACGGTAGAACAATTACCGGTGTCGCGGGGAGTAGGTATTTACGCACTTTTTCCAAACAGAACCGAAAATGACTTAACAAAAAGTTTCCATAAGCACTCCATATCTAGGGTTAAAAGCCGGGTTCTCTTAAGCCTGATTGGTGTGGGTCATTTGTTAACCCTTCCTCCGTCTGACCCCGGCCGGAGTGCATGATAAACGGCCGAACTTAACACTCCATTTAATTTTAACTGCCGTTTGTCTGGTGACGGGCTAATATTTTAATTGACAGCTCTCTGTAGGTACATTTGGATGTTTAAAATTAAGAAGTGTTGTTGCTGTTGGATATCTATTTTAAACAAAAATATTAGGTACAGTTAAAGAATTTAGTCGGTATTTTGCGTGGCTGAGTATAATGACGATTGGTTGTGTTAAATCGCTGTAACCTGCATTTATTTGAAAAACTGCGCTTTCGCCGTTATCAGAATACTGTTCATGTGACCTCTCATAAAACCGCATTTTTCGGCAAAAGTGTGTTAGGTATGGCCCCAAAAATATTATACCAGCAGCTATTAGAAATACAAAGTGTCCGGGATTCTTTAAGAGGTATTTGTTTAAATTCCTTTTAGATGTTATTATTCCATCACTAAGTGTACTACTGATAAATAGAGATATGACGATTCCGACTTGCTAATTAGACACTTATGATTTTATTTGTTGATTAAGTATAAATGTGTTTATTTATCTATTATCGTATGAACTGTTTACATAACTGCTTTTTTTATGTAATCTATTGGCACCTTAATTGTAGTTGCTTGTTTATGTTAATCCATCCACAGGTTGTCTGTAAAAGATCGCTTTTAGCGATGAGACCGCCCATTGTGTAACCCAATTTAAAATTTCTAAATTAATGTCTGAAATTTTTATGGTGTACATAATAAAGAATATTCTATCTTCTATCTATATAATAATAATAAATTTAAACTGCCTCGTTGTACTAGTTGTCGGTCGGGCAACGTGTTATTGGGTTTTCCATCTGGAACTTTTCAGTAGCAGCCCGGAATCTGGATTTGTGCCCGGTTGATGGCAATAGGCTTGCCCCTTATTACATGGGAATTAAACATAACTGGCGAAATGTGGGTGTGCTATAGGTACACGTCTGCCTGACCCTTCGGGAAATACAAGCGTGATGTTCAATGATTTTAACGTGGCCTTCTCAAAACACTGCAGGCAGATGCAGAATCGTTACTCTTCAGTCGCTACAAAGAAAATTACTATTATTAGTTAGTACATTATAACCTTTTGTAAAATTACACGCAAACTTTATTATTTAGAAAGATTCTCCAAACAGCAAGACATTGAATATCCGCCCAGCCTTTTCCCAACTATGTTGGGGTCGGCTTCTAGTTTTACCAGATGCAGCTGAATACCAGTATTTTACATAAAGCGACTGCCTGTCTGACCTCCACAACCCAGTAGCTGGGTAACACGATACCCCTTGTAAGACTGGTTGTCAGACTTTCGGGCTTCTGACGACGTAACGACTGTCAAAGATCCACGAATGACAGCCGGGACCAACGGCTTAACGTGCTTTCCGAGACACGGAGGAGTCTTGGTATGTAAAGATGGTCAATCCACGGTGCAACCCCAGTAAGCGTTTTTAGGGTTCCGTTGCCAAATGGCAAAAAACGGAACCCTTATAGATTCGTCATGTCTGTCTTTCTGTCTGTCTGTCCGTCCGTATGTCACAGCCACTTTTTTCCGAAACTATAAGGGCTATGCTGTTGAAACTTGGCAAGTAGGTGTATTCTGTGAACCGCATTAAGATTTTTACACAAATATAGAAAAAAAACAAATATTTTGGAGTTCCCCATACTTAGAACTGAAACTCAAAAAATTTTTTTTCATCAATCACATACGTGTGGGGTATCTATGGATAGGTCTTCAAAAATGATATTGAGGTTTCTAATATCATTTTTTTCTAAACTGAATATTTTGCGCGAGAGACACTTCCAAAGTGGTAAAATGTGTGTCCCCCCCCCCCGTAATTTCTAAAATAAGAGAATGATAAAACTAAAAAAAATATATGATGTACACTACCATGTAAACTTCCACCGAAAATTGGTTTGAACGAGATCTAGCAAGTAGTTTTTTTTTAATACGTCATAAATCGTAAACCGCAATTTACCTTTCATTCAATGTTACTTGCTGCTACGGAACCCTTCATGGGCGAGTACGACTCGCACTTGGCCGCTTTTTTTAACCTAATGGCCACAAACTCCTCTCAACAGCAGGACTTTGAGTAAGCCACTTAAATTCTATCTAAAGTAGATTAAAAATGACTCCATCTTATGCAAGTAAGTGAACACACAATTACTTGATAATTACGTCACTTAATGTAACTGTTCAGTGCTCATATCGTGTGGCTGCCATTTTTAATTTAAAACAGTTTATTTATACAACGCTATCATTCATTATTGTTAATTAGTTTATGTCCCTCGATAAGTTAGTTCATTATATTATTACAGTTCCATCAATATTATGTCGAAGATACTCGCGTAATTTCCGATTTCGCGATTTCTTAGTAACAACAATGATGTTTTTGCTTATTTCTGGAAAAAAAATCAAGGATAAACAAATGATAGTTGGGTTAATTTGGTATGAAATATTTTAATCAAAAATTTGTTTTTATTATAATTCTACTTCTCAGTGTTTTTCCAAACATTCATCGATTGGCTGTTTCTAGAATTCTAATATTTTCAGTATATTAAAGTAGGAATTTAAACAGCAATCACAGTGGTTCTTTATCGCTTGTCATCAATTGCATTGTTTCATCGTTTTCTTCTTCACGTGAGCTAAGCAGCGAATAAGGGGTTAAATTTTAAACTGCATGGCAAACGATTTTCTTCACACAACTTTTGGATACATACTACGTCATACTCAGAAACATGTTGCTACGCAGCTCTTACTAAACTTATGCAAGCAAAACGGCAAAATGTACGTCAAAACAGCCATTCACACAGTGCGAGTGCACTTAGCGTCCTGGCACAGCTCACATCCAGGCTAAGTCTTAAACGGGTCAGAACTCAAACGCACGCTAGCAATTCATTACTGCATACCGCCAACCAATTAGAGCTAAGCTAAAATTATTGCAACACCGCCCTCATATTTCATTGCCAGAGCAAAAAAAAATCAAATGGATAGCGCGAAGCAGAGTGCTTGCGCAGTCATTGTATTCCAAAAAATTATAAACGAAATATTTCGGGAGAAAAACCCTTTTTAATGAAATTGCAGAGCTTTGTTCGAGTGCGTATGTTGTTTTTATTTATTTCGATTTATTCTTGTTTGCTATTTAATCTGTGTGACACTTGATGAGGGTAGGGTTACTATAAGGCTGTATGTGCACTGTATGAGCGTTTGTTTGGCGATTGGCTGCGAAAGATATTGGGTTCTATGTCTCTTTTAATAAATGTTAATGTCGATTTATTGGAGAGGGCTCAGGATATTATGCCACATATCATTATTGCAAAAAAGTACATATTTACAATAAACAGTAAACAGTGAACTGTGTGCGTTTGACTGTGTGTGGAACTGAGAAGTTTGTGTCTGTACAAAACAGATGTAGTTGTATAGTATGTTGTACTGTATTTTCATCCTAAAGCATGAAGCATTAGGATGAAACTGTAGTTTCATCCTAACCCCAACGTCACATGCTGCGTACGATATTAAAGAAAATGTACACGTTTCCCAAATAAAATCATATCAAACATTCGCCTGACAGAACTCCACGTTAGGTCCACGCTATATTGATAGAGGAACACAAATATTTACTCGTTTTAATGACTGTTAGTCCGAATTAATTAAATAATTTCACATTTATTTGGTGTTCAATGTTGTTTGTTACGCGTCTTTGTTTTTGGGCTGACTAAATATTTTGGATTAATTTAAATGCGTTATGTTTTTAATTAATCAACTGTTTTGACACATATTTAATAATGTCATACAACATTAAATACGAAACTGATTGGGTTTTTTTAAATTGAATTAAATATGCTACATTAACATTAAAGAGATTTTCTGGTATTTAAAAAATAATAAATTCGTTTTTCTAAATAACTTGTACTTGTAACGCTTTTAATAAAGTTTCCAGAAATACGTCAACAGTCCACTGAACGAATTTCTTCATTCGCTAGGGTCAGCTATAACTTTGATCACAATTCAGATATCGCCAACCTTTCTCCCCTACCCATTGAGGGGCACTTCCAGACTAAATTATTAGATGCTAGTTTCCAACCTGTCTTGAATCTTAAGTTAAATAGTAGTTTTGTTTTCTTGGCTCCAGAATCTGTCTGGTGGATAGAAAGTCCTGAATTAAAGTTATTATTTTTTATTTTATTTATAATATTTTGAACAGGTTAGAATTAACGTGATAAACTCAAAAACTACCGATCGGATTTTCATACTGTTTTCACCAGTGGACGGAGTGATTTATGAGGAAGGTTTAAGTGTATATTTCATTAAGGTTTAAATTGGCTGAAATATGACGATGATTGTTGAAGCTGTCGGTGCCAACTGGGAGCTTTACTGGCGTGCGCCGCGTAAAGCAATAGAGTTATATGAAAACATTGTACCTATGTATGTCGGAAATAATACTTTGTTCACCTGAGTTAACCCATAAGGTACTTTTAATCCCGGTAGTCCCGGCAGCATTTTCTCGTGGGATATTTTCCGACACCCACGCGAGCGAAACCGCGGGAAAAGCTAGTTGGCTATAATGACGATTATTTTTTTTCGACGTCGAAACGACATCATCCAACGAGCTCTTGTCACCGGCGTTCCAGCTGTATTAGAATCCAATGGCCTGGCACGCGACGATGGTAAGAGACCGGACGGTATGTCCTTATTTTCATGGAAGGTGGGTAGGCCTTTAGTGTGGGACGCAACCTGTGTCGACACTCTTGCGCCATCTCATCTTCCTAGCTCAGCGTGCTGTGCTGGTGCTGCTGCTGCAGCTGCAGAAAACCTCAAGCGGCGAAAGTATAATAACCTCATTGGTAACTATACTTTTGAGCCGTTTGGGGTTGAAACCCTCGGGCCGTGGGGTCCGAGTGCCCATGGCCTCTTCCGTGACATCTCAAAACGGCTATTTGACACTTCCCGTGACCCAAGGGCTGGTTTTTACCTTGGCCAGAGGCTAAGCATTGCCATACAACGTGGCAATGCGGCCAGTCTCTTGGGTACATTACCAGTCGACAGCGATGCAATGAATTTTTCGACGCTATATTTTAGTTTGTAAATAGTTCTAGTTAAGTTAGTATATAATATCTATTTTTATTTTGTAAATAATTAATTAAATTTAAATAAATTGTTGGAAAAAAAAAAAAAGAAGGATTGCCCAAACTTAGAACATTAATTTGGCAAAGACCTTTATTTAAATGCATCGGATCACTTATCCTGTTTTGTATTTGTTTAATATATTCTGCTATAATTTTCCCTGTTTATTTTGTTTTTGTTACCTTGAATTTTAAATCCTCAAATTAATGTAGGTATGAAAATAAAACGAGCTTATAAATCTAATAGACTAATCGCAATGGAATTTCGCGCGTCAAATATTATTACTCCACCAAAAGCGTCAAAGCGCTTTCATTGACACTTTTTTAAAAACTTTTATCAAACATTTTTGATCGCCCTTGTGTTCAACATCTCTGTTAAATCTTTTAAGGATTACACGCGTGATCGTTATAAAAATCCATAAATAATATGATTAAATATAATATTTTTTTATTCAAACTGTCACAACGAAACAAATGAGGAATGAAACACTCCTTTTTTAGGTTCTGCACACATAGATGTCAACGGGACCTCGTTACGAACCCTAGGCATGACAAAATAATAAAAGAAATACTATAATAGTTTTAACTCTAAAGGGTGAGCCTTTATTGCGAGAGTTCGATTCCCACTTGGCTGGTTATTTATTTAAAATTGTCGAACTACCGATTTACCCATATCGACGTCACAAAGAAAAATAAAAAATTGAGTAAACTGAATATTTTTGATCACACTGCCCATTACGGTGGCATCATATCAAATGTCAAAGGTTTTAAAATGGTAGCAAATAACAAAGGATACTGGATCCATGTTTAAACCGTTCTTCAAAAAGGTAACGGTCGGTCATCAAATGGGTAGAATTTTCAATTTTCTACTCCAATTAAAAGTGTTGAGATTTTTACAAGGAATCTCCTTTCAATTTGCTTTGATGTGGTTTTTAGGGCACTGAGACCTTTGCGTGTTACATTATAGATATTGCTCGGAAAATCTAAGGAGGTAAATGGATATTTGTGTAGAAAAAATCAGACTATAAAGGATATACCTAAAACATTTCTCGCAGATATTTTAATAAAAGAGTTTTTAGAAATATCAGACACATAGACAGAAAATAAAGCTGTTCTGTAATACATCAGAAATAGATACTTGAACAAAGATCTTGAAGTACTTCCCCATCAGAAGTCTGTTGACACACTCGCAACGCAGAAGCCGCCTGAAGCTGACATGGACACACCACAGACAGTGTGATCAATCGAAACTCAACTTTACTCAAAAGAAATAAAATCTACACTGACCGCAAAGTAAAAATTGCCCTACAGTCCAACAAACCAAAAGCAAATCGAACTGACGTAAGCAATATTGAACTTTATTCCGTAGCAGTAAACATGACACTGACTGCATTGTTAAAGTAGTGTCGAGACAATAGCATCAAATGTGGACATGGCCACGCAAAGCTGTACCTCATTTATCGATATTGTTTCTACCTTAGGCGACATGATCGCTTATCATGTCGCTCACTGTGCTTGGAAGCGGAATTAGTACTGTGAAAAGAATCGATTAAATGACTTGTAGATCTTTTCTAGGTGGATATAATGTATGATTATACCTTGTTAGATTTCTGAAATAATGGTAGATATTTTTGCTTCTTTTTACTCACGATTCAAGCGTCTAAATACCATTACCCCTGAAAAATTTAAGGTTTCGGAATTAGTACTGTGAAAAGAATCGATTAAATGACTTATATTATTTATTTCTGCTTGAGTATAGTTCTCGATGTTTTTGGTTGGTATATTGGCGTGTGCTAGCTGACATATGGCGAATAATTTATCATTTAAATTATGTTTTGTGTTGCATAATGAACTTACATTATGCATTTTGCATACTATTGTATAGAATCATTTTTTCTAACTTGAACAGACAGCTGTGCTGCTGGGGAGTTTGTTGCACCACTTCTTCTTCCCGGCTAAAGGCACTAGGAAGTGATGAAGGGTGGGCGTTTTGGGGGACTGTCTTATGTAATTTTGACGTTCGAAAAGTGCTGATTCTCTGCCTAGTTTGAATAAATGACTTTTGAATTTGAATTTGAATTTTGAATTTGAATTTGAATATAGATCTTTTCTAGGTGAATATAATTAAATATATGATTAATCCTTGTTAGATTTCTGAAATAATGGTAGATATTTTTGCTTTTATTTTCTCGCGATTCAAGTGACTGCAATTGTCTGTTGTTGACTTCTCAATGTTCATATTTTGTTCTTTGGCGTAAGTGACTGAATGAGGTGACATATTTTTAGTAAATATTGCTTGAAATCGGATCAGATTCAATTTGAGATCAATTGAGTTGACAATAATCCCATTTGTTGGCGTCTTTCAACCGAGCATGTTATATTGTCAATATCAGTCACATTCTTCATTGATTGAGAAAAATATTTTTGCCGTATTGTATCGTGTTATTAAACACATTCGGGAAATCTGCAAATAAAAAGGTCAGTGGCACTCCGGGAGTGGCAACAGAAGTGAAAACTTGAATAAGATCGCCTTGGTGGTTCGTACTTGTATAGAACATTGGTCCGTAACCTTATCTAAATAAAGACCACAAACGCGTTTACAAAAAAAAATACTTCCAAAACCTTTAAAGTAAAAATACTTGCATAGAACATTGATCCGTAACATTATAAAAGAGCACAATCGCGTTTATAAAAATGGGGTGTCGGTAATGGTGTCCGGAGTTGAATTGTTTTTGCCCATCTCAAAAATGCCCAACGCGCCTAAAGAAGTTTTCACTTCAAAAAACGTGGTTTAGGGGTTTGTATCTTTGTCTCAGCAACAAAATAATGATAATGAATAGCATAATCGACATCCATTTGATCAAACACAGATTAACTACAATATTCCGGGCTCATTTAAATTACAATCATGAATTTTCAATTAATGGACAGTAATAAAAATCTATCGATGTAATATCAACACTAGTAGCCGGAAGCGAGTGGCATTTTACGATCACTGCAACTGTCCGCTAATGTACAGTCAACCACACGTCCATGGTCACAGTTTGACTTTGACATCGGCTTTGTGTCGTAGCAGTAAGGGCGAATTTCGTACTTCAAGTGCTACCACTGACCGAACGCCACTGTCCCTGATACTGGCCACTGTGGGAACATGGCAGCTTGTCTTCGTGAATCGAAATGTATGGGAAGTAGGTACTGTCGCGCGCTACTTCTTTTGTGATGGCATTGCTGAAATAACGATGGCATTGTGTATCAAAATGTACTTTGTACTTGTGAGACAGTCGTACACAAAAGTGTTTCAAAATCAATGAAACTTCTTGACACTGGTATCTACAGTTGCGTTCTTTTTGTGAAAGCACACTTTGTTCTTTTGTATATTTTTTTTTAACTGGAACATTACAGTCATGCGCTAAAGTGTTATTGATAGTTTAACCCTGATAAGCTATTGTTTTTTCAGTCCTCTGGAATATTCTAGCTTTCTATTTCCGAGTGACAAAATGTATGTAGACGTACTGTCGCGTACTAATCCTTTTTAAAAAGAATAATTTATTTAATGTGCTAATATTTGTTTGGTAGCTAATCTTATTTTAATCAACATAGAACCTGATATTTACTTGCAGATTGCAAAAAAACGTAAGAAAACTTGAATTTCGCGGACTACCCTGACGCTTTCGCCGTAAACAAAGCTACCTGGTACAATCGTAACTCATTTTTAGGGTTCCGTAGTAAACAAGGAACCCTTATAGTTTTGTCATGTCCGTCTGTCTGTCTGTCTGTCTGTCCGCGGTCTAGCTCCGAGACCCTTAGTACTAGAAAGCTGTAATTTAACATAGGTATACATATTAATTACGTCGACAAAGTGGTAAAACAAAATTAAGAAAAACATTTTTTTTTTAGGGTACCTCCCATACACGTAAAGTGGTGATGTTTTATTTTTTATTTTATTTTCCCATAGTGTGGGGTATTAATGAGTTTGTAAAAACCATTTTTGGATTCAGGGATCCGTTTGCAAAATATTAAGCTTAAAGTGCAAATTTTTGTTAGAGTCAAGTGTCCCCCCCCCTGCCAGCTAAATGGTTGGTTTTGGATGTGTGAAAAAAATCACAGTAGTAGTTTATATAACAAAATTAAAAGGAAAACTATCACAGCTAAGTAAGCTTTACTAGTTATCGAGTAATAATCGACCAACTTAACTTTGCAGTTGAAAAAACATGTTTTCCCATACATTCCGTATGGGAGAACATATTTATCAACTACAAAGTTAAGTTTGTTTTTGGGATAAATTCATCCCAACTACGGAACCCTTCATTGTGCGTGGTCCGACATGCACTTGCCCGGTTTTTTTACTTACTTTCTGATACAGTTACGATCAAAAGTCATTACTTTATTACAATTCTAATAAATTTGTTAGTATATAACTGCAGTGATAGATATGAGTAAATAACTAAACGCTCTATTTAATGTCCACTATTCACATACACGACCACAGGACGGACTACATTGTCTTTATGTAACTACAGCTATTTCACGGAAAGGAGACGGTCCCTTTAGTCCATTGTGATAATGCACCTATGAGGCTTCGTGTACCGAAATGTGCTGGTAAGCCGCTCACACGTGGAACATGCTTTGTCCTGGGAATGTTTAGTAAGGATTTAATCTATTACACATCGCAGAATACACGTCGCACAATGACGTCAGGGTGTAGGTAAATGGTGACGTCATCTAGTAAGAAACGTTCGGTCTATGCTTCTTGATAGGCTGAATATCTAAAGATGTGAAACAAATAATATTAGTTTACCTATGCCTACATTTTAAAAGCTTATCAATTTTATGAACAGTTGAATGATTTAGATAATTTAAGGTGCAACTAGTCGATATTTTTTCCATTCAAATTTCGGGGGGGTATGACATTGTATATCCAAAGTTACACGTGATATCGTTTTGTCTCATTATTAATTTTGTCTGTGTGGAAACAGAATAGTAAAATAAAAAAAAAACATTAAAAAGTTAGGAGCCAACAAATATTCCTTTTTCTTGCTAATTTTAACGCAAATTTGGGTGTAAATAAATAAGAAAAGAAGTATAAAATCTCCAAAACAAAGTCAGCACTGACAAAGCTCAATTATCGAAGAGTTCAATAAACATTATTTGTAATTGATTTATTCAGCAGTTTTTTCATTAAAATCAATTTTATAAAATTTTCTTTTACAAAAAATTGTTCGAAACGGTGTTTGTGTGCATGTAAACTAGACGTTGTGCATGTAGACCAGCGTGTACCTGCTCATCACTGATGCTATCTCTGTCGGACACGATGCCAGGTGAGACAGCGTACTTTTTGGCCACGCCCACCAGTGAGTTCGAGCCCGCGACTAGTTCAACCTTAAGATTGGACATCGAACGTAAGTTAAGTAGGTAAGGGGAAGAGCCCACAAATAATTCTAGGTACTCAATGTGAAGCGTGTCGATGACGATCTATACAGGGTGGCAGGGACATCGACGCGAAAACTGTTACCATGGATTCAGTACATGATTAAATTTTTCGTCGGGTATAAAAATACAGATATTTTTTATACCCGACGAAAAATTTAAAACAGCAGACTGTTTCATACATTTTTATTGCACTTTTCTATGAAACAGTATTTTTTTTTTGTATAACCGACAAAAAAAATCAGGCGGTTTCAGAATCATGTACTCAATCCATAGTAATAATTTTCGTGTCGATGTCCCTGCGACCCTGTATAGAGTCAGCCCATAATTTGGCTACGAGCTTGGCACCTTCAGTAGCGTCCATCAGCTCCTGTAACGTGCAGACAACAAAACACGCTGGACACGATGTTTGTGGGACAGCACTATACTTACACTCCAGGGCGGAGTCATCTGTGAATCTCCACCTGAGCAGGTTTTCTATGCTTCAACCTACCTAGGTCCGGAGTCCTTTAAGACCAGATAAGTCAAGGCAACTTATGTCCAGCACGCGTAGCATGTCGACGGAAGAATAGACAAAATGACAGATAAACAATCACAATTTGTCATTTTGTCTATTTTTCCGTCGACAAAATCTGTTTCTATGATGATCATGCTTCGCGTGCTAGGAGATTTGCAGTAGGTGGAGCAAATGGGTTGGGTAGGGAAGCACTACCTATGCTACAGCTTAACAATACATTTATTGGAATGCCTATCAGTGGCGAGGCGTGGTGAAACGACAGAGTACCTATCAAAATAACGGTGTCAGTAAACCGTTTCATTAAATTCCTATTTCGATCTACTTTAGAAAAATTTAAGTTGTGCAGGTTGACGCGTCGTTGCAAGCACAACGTATATCTCATTTTATTTATTAAAACTTAATGCACAAGTAAAACACAAACAACATCACGCCTTGTTTCCCCGAAGGGTTGTGCAGAGATGTCCCTGTAGCAGGTACACCTACATTTTGCCAGTTATGTTTAAGTCCCATGTAATAGGAGGCGAGCCTATTGCCATCAACCGGGCACAAATCCAGACTCCGAGCTGCTACTGAGAAATTTCAGATAGAAAAACCCAATAACACTTTGTCCGACCCGGGAATCGAACCCAGGACCTCATGCTCAGCAGTAGCGCTTGCAACCACTAGACCAACGAGGCAGTACAAGTAAAAATACCGTACAAAGGCGGACTTAATGCCTGTTTACTCTCTTTACCAAAATAAAAATACACTTTCCAAAGCAAAAACTCCAAATAAAATTAATAAAGCACACACAACGTCTACGTCCGCCATTTTGAATAGAAATGGAGTACGATTAAATTGCCTATGAAAACTGAAACTATCTTCCATATCCACAGATTATGAAAACACAATAACTGTCAGAATCAGACGTTAGTACGTCAGTTAGTAGAAGCTAATGTTTAGCGGCATTAAGCAGGAACGCCGCCGCCGCCGACTCGGATTGCAAAACAATTCAGGAATTTGGAATTTCAATGTCAAACGCTCCAGCCAGGCTGTGTTTAGGGTACAGATATTAAGGCATAATTTACATACGTTAATCTATGTAGACACTGTTCTCTGCAAAGGTGTGTAGGTGCTGAAGACTATAAATGAGGACTGTAAATAATTATTTTAGAAATAGAAATTGATTACAAAAATCAATGTACAATTTCAATCGTCCAAATAAAAATAAAAAATAACCCAAAGTTATGAATTCCTGTGTATTAACAACACAAATAAATATTCATAAAAAAATAGTGGCACTCCGGGAGTGCCGACAGAAGTGAAAACATGAAAAAAAAATCGGCACCGTGGTAACAAACGCATCGATGTCTTTTACTCCAGATACCGCGGTAATCAACGCGTTGATGTCTTTGGTCAAAAGCTGGTGTCGGTAACAGTGTCGCGAAATCAATGGTTTAGTCCCATCTCAAAAATGCTCAACGCGCCTAAAGAAGTTTTCACTTTAAAAAATTACCTAAAGTTATGAATTCCTGTGTATTAACAACAAAAATTATTATACGTAGGTATTTGACAACACTCATCATCATCATCCACAGCCCAACTTCACCCACTGTTGGACATAGGCCTCTTTTTTCTTATGTCAATTCCCACGCTCCTGTGCCAACCTCATCCAGGTTTTGTCCGCGATGGCAACAATGTCGTCCGCCATCTCGCCGCCGAACGACTTCATCACAGTATAAATATACAGTACAGTAACTACGTAGTAAACGTTCGAAATGGCACACTCACACAGACGCGCGCATTAACGAGACTCTAAGCGATTGTCGCGGTGCTGTCAGTTGCGGGTGCCGTGTCGAAACGAGTGGTCACCGCGATCTTTTTAAAAATGGAGGGCAGGTAATTCTTTCAACAAATAGGCCTAATTTCCATATTGATACTGTGACTTTGTCCTCGACGACCTCGACGTCTTCTAGTCCTGACAACACTGATTGCAGGATATTAATGATGGACAATTTTAATACCGGTCGCTATACACCGCTGAGTGCACCTGTACCTTGCAACAATCAGTCGAAGGTGCGACTCCATTCATCAATTCAAAATGTTGATGCACTGCGGTTGTACACTCGCGTACAGCTTCCATAATATTGATGGATATCGATGTGCAAAAGTGATTTATGAATATGAATGAGATGCTCGACGAATATTGAAAATGTTATGCTCGGTTTCTACTGTTAGGTTTCAATTTATTAATACGTAATTGTTGGATATTGTACTGGCAACACCCAAAGATTTGATATGTCAAAATGGGGGTAAGAACGACCTTCTGGGTCTGGCGCTCGTGACAGTAAGACGTGCTTAGTGGCTGTGTCGGTAAAAAGATAGATTAGCATGGTATTGGTTGGAGATCTATTGTAAATTAAGGTAACCTATTAGTTTTATGGTAAATATTAGAATACTTATTAAATAGTGATATTATGTGGGGAATACGAGATGTGATGGTATGGTGTAGAATATTTAATTTGATGTTAGCAAAGAAATATAAATGAATGACAAAATATATTGGTGCTTCATATTATTTTCCTTACCCCCAAAATATTGTAAATATGTAGTTTTATTAAATAGTTAAAAATTATGATATTGGGGTAACGACTTTAAGATTCATTTGGGGATTAGTATCCATTTTGAGGTTTAATATATTCGGAACTAAATTAGTTATTTTAGAGCAAGGATGGTTTCTATTATACTACAAACAGTAACAAATCGTTTTGCTTACCAATAGTAGTATTTTTTTTACTGCCAAACTAGGTACATAAATAGATTCGTAAGCAAAACCAGTGCTAGCTATATGGGAGGGTCTACTATGCAAAGCTATGAGGTATTTGCTTCATTATTGGTAAAGATACAAAATTTGTTAATTTTAACCAATAACGGTAAATATATTATAGGAATCGGACATTAATAATTTTCAAGGAAAATATTGTCTAATTTTGTGTGTATTGTGCTAAGACTAACGATGATTACATTTTTGTATATTTTGATGAAAATGTAAAAAGAACATAACATCTCAGAAGTTGAAAAAAGGTCTTACAAACGACACATTTTTTTCTATACCATGTCGCCAATGGCCGAATTTTTCTGAATATTCATGTAAAATTATCGAAAAATAACTTTATAAGGAAATCTATTGTATCTTGTTTCTTTTTCGAAGTTCCCGAAAAAAAAAATATGTTTTTTTTAGAAAAAAATGTTTTCACCTCCATTTTTTTTGCATAGTCGACAAATTTTAATAAAAATGTTAGTTAAATCGATAAAGTAACGCTTTTAGAAATAATAAACAGAATCCAAATCGAGCTAATAACATCGGAGATATAGCAAACGTTACTCAAAACAAGAAAAATATTAAAGATAGACTTTAAAGTTATTTTTCGATACTTTTTCATGAATACCTATTCAGAAAAATCAGAGCGGGTACATGCCGATGGGCGACATTGTATAAGGTAGATAAGTATGTATACCGCACTACTATATCATATCAACGTCACATTACCCCACTTACGTAGTTAAGTGAACTGTGCAATGTTACCTGTATTGTACGATTTTATTCAGTGGTCGGATTGAATGGCGGCGGGTTGAGGTCGACGCCCTCTATTGTCAGGCACCTATTATTACTGTAATAAGAGGAATAGTGAGGTTTCATTTCAATGGACATATTGAAAATCTTTTTTTTGTATTTTTTTCGTGTAATCCTCCAACGTTTCCAAACGTTATTCCTATGTAAATTAAGGTGATTTCAGAATGACATGTTCTAATGAAATTGTCTTTTTTTTATTGGTACGAAGTTCTTAACGCGGCTTGTAAACTTTCAGAAATCGTCATACTAAAGTGTTAATACTTGCGACTGTCTTCGAAAGAAAGAGAGAGAACTCCTGCCGAAAAAAACAAAAGAAAAGAGTAAAGTGTTTACAGTGTCGTGGAATAAAATTGAACACATCGGCCCGAGTACACTGCATGCCGGAGAGAGAGAAAGCGTGAATTTGGTCAAAATTTAAATCCAATATGGCGACTGCGAACATTTTAGGATTTTTAACCGACTTCCAAAAGGAGGAGGTTCTCAATTCGTCTGTATGTTGTTTTTTTTTTTTGTATGTTTGTTACGCGATTACTCCGTCAATTATGAATTGATTTTGATGATTCTTTTTTTGTTTGGTAGATCATACTTCAGAGGTAGTCCCATATAAATTTTATTAACTTTGCTTGGGTAGTTTTTGAGTTAGCTACAAAATACTTATTTTTTTCCTACATAGTATGTAGATGATATGATAAGTTTCTGTCACTGGTAGCAGGTAGTGGTATTCGAATATGTGTGTGGAGTAGGTACCACAACTAAAAAGTGAAAAATAAAAACTTTTTACAAAAAAAAACAACCGACATCCAAAAAAAAACACTACAAATTGAAAAATAACTTTAATTTCGGAAGTCGGTGACAAAGAACGAAAATTAAAAACCAAAGACACCGACTTCCGAAATTAAAGTTATTTTTCACTTTGTAGTGTTTTTTTTGGATGTCGGTTGTTTTTTTTTTGTAAAAAGTTTTTTTGTCTTGAGTATCGTTTTCATTATTTTTGAGGGTGCTAAAGCCGATAGTGAAGTCAAATTGTAAAACCAAGATGGCGGCTGCGAAAATTTTGTTTTTGCTTTATATCATACGTGAGAAGGAACTTCGTTCCTGACGGGGGTCCCCCGCACATGTTTTTTTTTGTAGCACATTCTGAACTTTGTAACTTAGTTTTAAAGTTTCAAAACCTATTTGTTTATATGTTTCGAAACGAAATCACGTACCCAGTATACTTAGATCTATTGTTGTGCAGGTATATTCACTTTTTGCCTAAGGGTGAACCTTATGTCTTTACGATCGTGGTTCAAATCTCCGAGCGGCTATTGGGAATTTTCAACAAAACTTTGATGAACTGTCTGAATAAAGGTTCGAACATGAACGTTTTGAAATTGTGCGTCCGACCACCAAAAACTAAATAAGACGACGGCATTGGTAGTCAGTGACAAAGACGAGCGAGGCAGGCACATTGAGGTACTTATTGACAAACAAACTAGACCAGACCCAAGAGGTTCACTTGTTGGGTCTGGTCTGGTAAATGGCAGGCCGTCACCTCCTTCTACGAAGCGGAGGAGGAGGCGGAACGCGTGAGGGAAAGGCAAATTTCGCGCCCCTAACCGCCGCAGGAGGAGTCGCCCGGGGCGAGAATCGCGAGCTGATTTCCGGCCACTGTAGGCGCGGGCTTGCGGACGGTGAGCAATGGGTAGCTCGCCGCCCGATAAGGACCAAGCCCGGGTCGACGGCGCGTTGTGTTCCACGCGCGCCTCAAAGAGATGTCAGCAGAATTGACGGGGTCCGCTAAGGCCAATGCCTGCCGGGGGTTTGAAGAAAACCGATAGAGAAATCGTGGCCCCCGGCAACAGGGCAACCGAAGGAACACGGGTGGGTTTTAGTCAGTAAGAGTCTGACACGCCAATAATATCAATAACTTCTCCCGTTCTAGGCGGAGCGGGATCCGCCTAGAACGGGAGAAGTTATTTGATAATTTCCCACCCCAAAAAAAAGGGGTTCACTTGTTGGTATTCACCCCATAAGCTTATTAAAAGTTTCTAGGAACGCATTGTCTCGTCAGTTCAAATAGATATAATTATAGGTACCTACAATGAAATATGAAATTAATGATCACGCAGATGTAAATACACTCATGTTCCTGACTTTGATCACTAACACTACCGACTTTCATCATCTTCCTGCCCGTGTGCCATGTTACTCGGGGTCGCAACACGTTTTCTTTTTCCACTCTCCTCTGTCAACCGTCACACTATCATTCACTTCCTTCTCTTTCATATCATTCCTCACACAATCATTCTATCTTTTCTTTGGCCTTCCTCTCCCACTCCATCCATCAACATTTATATTCTTCACTCTTTTAGTCACATGCGTTTCCTAACACGTTTACTAACACTAATGATTTTATCATTTATTCTTAATTCAAAAGTTTAATAGTACCTACCACATGCTTCGCCAAATGTCAAAAATAATTACTTGATACTTTTCAAAAGCCGTATTTATTGATAACAGCTGACAAATTGATACCAATTATTATTTGATCCGGATGAAACCGGATTAACTTCTCAATGGGGGAACATTTTACGTCAATTAACATCAAAGTGGCTGCTGACGGCTGAAGGGTGGTTATTTGGACGAAAGAGAATTATGGTAATTAAGAATATTTTGCGGAAATATTCTAAGTATCAAACTCTCTGTTTATCGCCAATAAACTCTAGCATCTTCATGAGGAAACTTCTTATCCATCGAGGAATGATAGAAAAATATTCTTCACGGAACATATTTTATGCATATTTCGTTTTTGGGTGGGAAATTATCAAATAACTTCTCCCGCTCTGGGTGGAGCGGGAGGGCGTGTCAGACTCTTACTGACTAAAACCCACCCGTGTTCCTTCGGTTGTCCTGTTGCCGAGGGCCACGATGTCCCTTTCGGTCTTATTCGCAGCCCCGGCACAGAATTTAAACCTAAGTTTTATTTCATTGTTCTACAAGACGCCGAAAAAAAGACATTTCTGCGGTCGCTACACTCCGAATAGTATAAACCCATTATATTCAAACCAATTTTCGTCGAAAATGATTTTTTTGTTTTTTTACATTTAATTAATTCTAGGCACATTGCGTCCCCCAAAAATAAATTGGTAGAAGAGCAATGGAATGATAAAGAAAAAAATGTACTGAGTAGTAGGTAAGACGACGATTTCTACATAGAAACATTTTGGTAACATTAACAAGAAAATAAATGGCGAGTGTGGTCAATGTATCCGCGTCACATCGATACTTTATGTCGCACAGGGTAGTGCTCTATCGCCGTTTCAGGACATTACACACGTCCCACAGTGTATCTAACTTATAGGCTCTTCTTCCTATATTTTTTGTCTTTAGTATCATCTTCTACATTTTTTTTGTGTGTATTTGGGAAACATTTAACTGATCCTCTAAAAACTTTTTGGGCTTCTGATTATGCACACCTTTTATAAATAACTGAGCCTCATTTCTGGTTTTTTTCTCACAGTTCAATAACTAAGCTAGAGCACCCCGACTAAATGGATTAGGTTAGGTTAGAACTGTGACTCGAGGTGGCGGCGCGTAGTGTTCCACGCGCGCCCCTATTTGACGTCGCGGGGGAGTCTCACACCTCACTCTTCCCGCGGGCATTAAAGAGGCCTGCAAAGCGGGCCGGCACCAGTCGGGGATCTTGGAAGGCGCACTAGATCTCATGATCCTCGGTCCAAGTGTAGGAAGGGAACACCGGGGTGGTTTTTAGTCAGTAGGAGTCTGACAGACCCCTTCGGCCGCCCCAGGGCGGAGGACATCCATGAGGATTTTCCACGCCGGAACAAAAAAAAAGATTAGAACTGTGACCAACCTCACTACATTCAAGTTGGTCCCATTTACATGCCTAATAAGTATTTTTAGGACCCCAAAATAGGAATTATTTGATGTTCACAAAAATAGGCGCATTCATTATATTAGAGTGTTCAATAATATTTTCAGGACAGCAAAATGGGAATTATTTCAGTTTCGATTAAATACGTGCTGTATAGTTTTCGTTAGTTAATTTTGAGAGCAATTAGTATTTATTGAACTATAAAAGAGTCACACCGAGGTATACAGCGTGCTGCAAGTTAATTCACCAGTTCCTTACATTACAAATGGCCTGAAAATGATTCCATAAAGCCATACCCACAAACATGAGCATTATGCTGGATTTTGCTAAGTGCAAACTACGCTACCGCAAATAATTTAGACCTTACCACGTAATTATTCCCATTAAAATTCAGCTACCTATCTACAGAAAGCTGTAAGCTCAAAATCTGTTGATTATGTGTGTGGGAGAGTTTAGCATAAATCCATATTTTAGAGCTCGGTGGAACTATCGTGTAAACCGTTCTATTTGCTCAAACCTCGTTCTAAAATGCTTCCGTCTTATTTTATTCCAAGGATTGAGAAAACATACCTATTAACACTGTAATTTTAAAAAATTGTAAAAGCCATTTATTTTTTAAATGTAACCATGAAGTTTCTTGACGGCTCTTCTCCATAGAAAACGACCAATTGGAACCGTGCACCTAGTTTCTGACGTTTCATAAGTGCCCAACCTATACTATTAAACGAGCATTATTTGTATATAATATTTGTTTGAATATATATTTGTACTCACGTTCTCGAAATCGGCTCTTACGATTTCGATGAAAGTTGCTAGATAGGGGTTTACGGGGCAAAAATCGATCTATCTAGGTCTCATATCTGGGAAAATTTGTTTTCTCCGTATTTTCACCCGAGCAGAGCTCAGTCGTCCAAAGTTTAGAACAAGTTAATGAATAATGACATGACAATTATGACATTGGAATAATGATATGACAACATGGCATTAGTAAGTAGCTACCTACTATCATGGCAGCATGGAATAAGTAGGTACTATACATGGATTGGTATGAACTTTCCTATACTATTAAATGAGCATTCTCTATTTTCACCAGAGCAGAGCTCGGTCGCCCGGGTACTATAGATTTATGTGAAATAAAATATTATGATTTTTGATTATGATACGTTCTCCCTCTTAAAAAGCCGATTGTTTTTGTGAGATTTGTGGTACTTGTGAACGTAGTCACGATGTCGAATAAATTCACAAAGATGGTCACACAAAATGACACAAAGAATTTTATCAAAGGAATATGCCGTAATTCATATCTGACCTGATGAGTTGGTTTGTTCTTTGCTGAGCCGTCTTCTTATCTCTTCAAATAAAAGAAAAAAATATCTTTTATCGTTTATCTAATATTATAAAGAGGTAATTTTTTGTTTTGTTTGAAAGAGAAAAAAAATGGTTATTATAATGTTAATAAATATATAAACGTATATAATTTATAAAATAATAATTATAATTCTTAAATTGAATTCTGTATTAATAAAACAGTACTAACTACTTAACTAATAATACAATTTATCACATTAAGTGACCAGTGCTCTTCCTCCTCTCTCCTACTTGATCTATGAAGAGGTAATCTCTGGATTTATTAAAGACTTTTTTGTAATAGGATACTGATCCTATTACAAAAAATCTTTCATAGATAGAAGGCTACACTATTATATTCCTTGAGTTTTTTAATCACTTAGATTCTCTTCTTATTAGACACTAGCTTCCGCCAGTGGCTTCGCCTGCCTGATATCTTTATAAATTATATCCTATGTTGCTCAGTTAGTATAAGCATTCTACATTCTAAAATTCTGGAAGAATTTTTTAAATCCGTCCAGTATTTTTTGTGTTTATTCATTACAAACAAAAATACAAACTTATTAAACTTGTGCATACTTATTATTATTATTATTTTAAGTTTTTCAATTTTGTAAATACAATTACAAAAATACAGTCTTATTAAAAAATCTTTATGTATAACTATACAAAAATACAACTCTTTTCTCTGTATAATTAGTGTAGAAGACTTAACTTACACCAAACATTTTGGCAGCATTATGCAAACATGGACTATCGCAGTGAAGTTCTATAGAATAATAATCAGCATTGAAGTCGCTGTGAACATTGAAGTGACGGGAACAAAGGGTGTGCTTGCAGGCAGCCGTACGCGCCTTTGTATGACTCCTACGTAGACCTAGGAATGTAGACTATACTTAGTAATGCTAAGGTATTAGTTTGTGAGCAATATTATTAAGTAACTAATGATGGCGTTAGTGTACAGTTGCGAGCACGACTGCTGAGCAGGGGGTTTTGGTTTTGGACTCGGTGTTGGGTTGAGGTTGAGGTTTCAGGTTGAACAAAGAGTTTTTGGGTTTCTTCGTTTAGAACTCCTCAGTAGCAACCTGGAGCCCGGATTTGTGCCCGGTTAGTGACAATAAGACCCCCTATTACTTGGGACTTAAGGGGAAGCTCCCTAAATTGTATGTTAATTTACATTCATATTCTGAAAAAGTCACGCATACAATCAAAATGGAACTTTTAGTATATGATTTATTGGATCTTTTTCTTTCCATATATAATATAGTTACGTAATTGGAACGTTTTCGATTGATTTATTTTTATTCGAAAATTATGTGTTTTTAAAAATTATTTGAAACAAAAACAAGATTACTCGGCTTTTATGTCTAAAATAATTATTGACAGTAAAAAATATGGTTTATTATCCAGACATAAAATATTTTTTCTCTAAATCAATTATTACTTTAGTTATTAACGAAATAAGAATTGAGACTTACGACATTTAGTTCCGTGCTCGAACACAACCAAAGAGCGCACGCGATATTCAACTTTATTACTGATGTGTTAACGTTTAGCATATAGTGGAGTGGTGGGGTGCATGGGGGCGGATTTTGCGAAGAAATTGTGTTTGGAGTGTACTGTAGTTTTTTTTTTCTAAAACACCTCTGTCTGAACCCTTAGGAAATACAGGCGTGATGTTATTATTGAATGAATTAAAATATCCATAAGAAAAGTTCACGAGAAACTGGAAATCATTAAAATAAATATAATAAGCCGAGTCAATGCCTATCCATTTTAATATCAGATTCATTAATATCGAAAATATGCATGAAACATATTATTTGGCTCAGTTAATT
Source organism: Agrochola lychnidis (assembly GCA_963680765.1). Lineage (NCBI taxonomy): Eukaryota > Metazoa > Arthropoda > Insecta > Lepidoptera > Noctuidae > Agrochola > Agrochola lychnidis. The sequence continues at coordinate 22,617,768 of OY796856.1, forward strand.
CAATTATTCCTTTATCAAAGGAAATATTATTTTGCAGGACAAAGGAATGCCGAATAACACAAAATGGTAAATTCGACTGTATTAAATTATTTACTGTGATCTCTGGAACTCAGTAAATGTTTCATAATGTCGACATGATTAAATATTAACTTTTAATTAGCGTATGACAAAAATCCATGAAAAGAATCCTTTGTGAATTCTGATCTGGAGTCCCCATTATAATCTTGTTTGGGGATTATACAGGTTAACTTTGATAAAGCATCTATTTCAAACAATTTTATTTAGTACCTACCAAAAGCATAAATTACATAAGTATTTTTTAGATATTTTCAGGGTTTCTTACTTAAGCTACGGTTTCCTTGAAGGTTGCCACCACATAGCATCCACAATTTACTGGCTAGTGACGTCACTGAAACGTTATTTATAAAAGTAAGTAGGTATTTTTTCCTACAGAGCGTTTTTGACACCGTAAACTCAAACCCCGCTGGCCAAAGATTTAAATCGCTAGATTTGCCCTCACCGTAATTTAGTCACGCGAAAAAGTGTCCATACTAGTGTTTCCATGAGAATCAAATGAAGTCACTACGTCATTGTGTGTAAAAGGTGTCAAAACAAAATAGAAACGAGACTATCTTTTGAAGAGGTATGGTGAAACTAACGATTTAAATCTTTGCCGCTGCCATCATTTTTATGACAACTGTCACTGCAGCCGTTATGTGGTGGCCACCGCTTTTCTAGGAAAACCGTAGCTTTACTAAAAGTTGTTTGTATTAATGAGTACTTTCACTCCGTGAAGGATTGCTAATGAATTCAAACTCACATGTATATTATTACTAGCTGCGCCCCGCGGTTTCACCCGCATAAGTCTCGATCCCGTGGGGAAAAAAAAAAGTATCATATGTTCTTTTCCAGAGCATCATCTATATATGTGCCAAATTTCATCCAAATTCGTTCAGCCGTTTTAGCATGAAGGCGTAACAAACAAACTTACTTTCGCATTTAAGGAAGGATGATGTAGGTATAAAGCCAATTGAACACTAGAAACAAAGTTATTAACTCATTGAACTGTGTCCGATGAGAACACTATGATAACGTAGGTATCATAATAAGTTTAAGTGATCCTACAAACTTAGATACTTTACCCAAAGTACTTTATTGTACTCTCAGAACCACTTACGTTTGAGACACAACACACAAGTGAATAGCATCACATTTATTTTGTATACCGTCTACGATATTCTGTGTCAATACAAATACGCGTCACAAAAGAATCTCCAATCATAGACATCTTTGTGACGAAAATAACAACCATTTTACAAAGACCTCTGCCACACAACTACATTCCTCCCCTTTATTCGCAATCTAAATGAAAATGGGGAGGCAGGCAGCTCAATTTATACTGGCGCTTTTTATTTCGCGACAGATATTTTCTATACGAAAGTACTCGCTAAATATTTGTTAAGAAAATAGAGAAAGGTGTACGAAACACGTCGCGAAAAGGTTTAGCGCGTAAAGTCGGAGAACAAACGTCTGTGATAGGATTTTAATTTTGATCTTGATCTTGTATCTATACGTAAGTCTTAAGGGGAAGATAGCTGACTTTTAATGATTTTATACTGAAGATGACGTCTAAACGAGTAGTGTTAGTGATTTGGAAAAAATATATGTTAAATTAGAGTATTTTTTTAATATTATAATATAGACATATTTTTGACTATGTTTATATTACATAGTGAAATTAATTTATAAAGTTATGTCTAACGCGGATAAAAAACTAAGAATGACGCAAAATCCATCAAGTGTATTTTTCTGAAAACTACACCATTTTAAACATAATTAAATTACTAATCTTTTAGTATACGTGTTTTATTAAAATACTTTTTGTTTTACGTGTAATAAATTAATAATGCGTCTAATTTGGGACAGCGCTCCTTGATGGGCGTGTCTTATTACTGGCTGGACGTACGACGCGTTGCATGAGCTCAGTACAGAACAAGCAAGCTAACCATTCAAGGTCACTGTCATATATCTGCGTCTTAAGTAATGTGTAGGTATGTAGATAACATCTTCTGATGTTTTAAATCAGAACTAAACAAGTGCAATTTTAACAGTTAAAATTTAAGAAATCCCCGACACAAACATTTCCTCATTTCTCTTTCCTACTCCATCACCAGACCCTGTTTCACCATCTATCTATAACCTATTAATTGAGACCATTCTAATAGAGTTGAGTTTTTGAGTTTGAGTTTGAGAACACCGCTCTTTTTGCGTCGGGCACATTGATATATAAAAACTTTTTATATATATCAATGGTCGGGCAACTCAAATTGTCCGTATATTCAAATCACAACTGTCATTAATGATAGAGGAGCTTGTGGCTAAGTAATAACAGCCGCACAGTTCGATCGATCAGGTTAAGCTACTCTTGCCGCGGTCAGTCCGTGGATGGGTGACCATCTTAACATACTAAGACCCCTCCGTGCCTCGAAAAACGCGTTAAGCCGTTGGTCCCGGCTGTCTTTCTTGAGTCTTTGACAGTCGTTACGGGTCGTCAGAAGGCCGAAAGTCTGACAACCAGTCTTACCAAGGGGTATCGTGTTACCCAGTAACTGGGTTGTGGAGGTCAGATAGGCAGTCGCTCTATGTAAAATACTGGTATTCAGCTGCATTCGGTTAGGCATATAATGAACTGACATTCTTTGACAGTTGTATCAAATGGCTAGATCACGGATTTACGTCATCTGTCAATTTTGTAAACAACAATATTTAGCCCTAATTGCTCTTCTTATTTGTTAAGGGAAAGAAAATACTGCCCGAACTGAAATCGCTGTGTTAGCTTATTTTACATCTACTGTGCAAGACCTGGACTCCCCGTCGATGCAGATCCCGTCGCCTTTATGTGCGCTGCGCTATTTATTACCATGGAATGGACAAGCAACGTCCTAGCGTCCGTGTCTGCGTTGTCCTTGTCCATAGTTTGCGTCCCGGAGCCTTTGTGTGCACCGTGCTTTATCATGTCAACATGGACATTACTGTTTTTGCCACGCTTTTCTGACACGTTGCACGATGTACCGTGCGATGAAATCTCGATAAAGGGGACACACCTTTACACCCGGTTTTCGAATTTGAAATTGAGAACTTGTCCAACTTTACTTTAGTTATTACTTAAGGTGAAAACCTGTAAAAATAAAATTATTTGTAGAAAACGTAATAAGAAATTTTGTGGGGAAATTGAAGGAATCCTCTTAACTAATGCTAAAGTAGAGTTTGACAAGTTCTTAACTTCAAATTCTCAGCTTAGAAGCCGGCGCCGGCGGAGTGATTGCGTATCATACATAAAATGACAATTTCATTTTGACAGTTCACCCACGTTGATTGAGCTATTATCCTTTCAACTGTCACTAACGAGACACAATAGAATTTTAATTGTTATCCACCTCAATGAGGCATCGTAACAGATAATGAGTAATGTAAGTTGTTGAACAGACGAATTTTTCAACCCTATGAAGTATGGATTAGCAATATCCTTCAAAACTCTCGGATTGTGATTGAAAGTTTTTTACGTAATTAAGGTACAGGTATTAGACTAGAAGTAAAAGGCTTACATGGTTGGAAAAGGGCTAGGCAGATGGTTCACCTTAAACAAAAAAAGATGCTTCATATGCAAGACTACAACATAAAAATACATGCAAAGAAGCATTATCCGACTCAACAAAAGCATTTAAACTAGTCAGGAACTGTGCAAGAAATTCATTGAACTGCCAACTGCCATAGCTCCGTGAGTAATGCACTCCACAACTTGTTCAGTCCAAGTTTTACATGCGAGAACATGCTGAGAACAAGTTCTGTTTGACAATTTGTTTCTTTATTCTCTTGTTGAATCGGAACTTTTATTTTGGTGTGACATTATATAAATAGTCGTCGATCAATCTCAGTGGAGACCAGCATTCGGCGCGGGAGATATTATATTCACTCATGGGCATACAGACGCGGCGAGGCGACTTATTATGTAGATCCAAAATATACCTTCTACTAGTTGTATAGAACCCAGATTTTCCATTTAACAAAACTAAAAATGTAATATCCTAACCTAACTAAAACTATTAGTAAACTAAAATATCGCGTCGAAAAATTTCTCCGCATCTCTGTCGACTGGTAACGTACCCAAGAGACTGGCGGCATTACCACGTTGTATGGCAATGCTTAGCCTCTGGCCAAGGTAAAAGTCAGCCCTTGGGTCACGGGAACTGTCAACCAGTCGTTTGGAGATTTCATTGAAAAGACCGTGAGCAATCGGACCCCACAGCCCTAGGGTTTCAACCCCAAACGGCTCGAAAATATGACCTATAAGGTTATTATACTTTCGCCGCTTGAGGTTTTCTGCAGCTGCAGCGGCAGCGCCAGCGTAGCACGCTGAGCCAGGAAGATGGGATGGCGCTGAGTATCGACACACGTTGCGTCCCACACTAAAGGCCTACCCACCTTCCATGGAAATAAAGACATGCCGTCCGGTCTCTTGCCATCGTCGCGTGCCAAGCCATTGGGTTCTAATACAGCTGGAACGCTGGCGGTGACAAGAGCTCGCCGGATAATGTCATTAATGTTCGCGTACCGCGCTAAGCGACCCGCACTTCGGCTGCAAGACAGGCCGTGGTGTCCGAGGCTGTTGACAACTTTACCTAGTGACAGCAATGAGGAGAACAACAAGGAGCTCCTAGTCGCAGGGAAGCAGCGATGCGGAAGGTAGTGTCGTCAAACAAAGTGCCTAAGTTCGATGACATTAGTGCATCGCCGTCATTTAAAAAAAAAAACTAGTATTTAAGTAGGCCTGTAATACCACAAGTTTATTATAACAGTTTTGAAACAAAGTTTTTAATTCAAAGGGCATTTATTCAGCAGTTTTACACCAAAGATTATGATTATGCTTTAAAAAAAAAACACTATCCTATTAACCAAGAATAAAGCCTCGAGGCAACCTCAATACTCATTCACGCAAAGCAGTACTCATTTTCAGGCGCATCTCTGAAAAGACGTGTTCCTACGCTTTGTGCTTTCAGTTCCGATGAGACAAAGCTATTACATACTGCCTGATGAATGCCGGGATACCTCACAGTTAGCTTTGCAGTTTCTACTAACGTTTGTATGTCGTTAAGTGGTGGGGAGGTTTGCTAGTGTTTAAAGTAAGGTTTGAGGATGTATGCGGTATTTACTGACGAAAGTTTTTGTGTAAATAGTTGGATTATTACTTTTCATGGTACAATGGTACCTACCGTTGTATCGCTTTGTACTTACCTATACTCCGTTTGAAATAAGATTAAACATTTAAACAAACCTTTTTTACAGTCCGTTCAACTGATTTTGACTTCTATTGCGTAGGCATAAAGATGGCATTAAAAGCAAAAAAAGTGGTTACAAACCAACTGTTTACTGCAGCGGCCATTTGTCATGCCACCAACGCAATAGAAGTCAAAATCGGTTGAACGGACTATAAAAAAGGTTTAGTTAATGTCTAATCTTATTTCAAATGGAGTAGGTACAAAGCTGAAATTGAAATGATGAAAAAGAATTGTGATGAAGGAGCACAATTTTATAATAACTTACCATCATATTATGTATATAAAAAATACAAGTTCTCTCAGCGGTTTTAAAACAAAACTATCAAATTATATCATTGAAACCACTCACTAATAATGTTACTAGTTGATAATAAAACCGTTGAACGTGCTAACTTAACTAACTTAACACTTGTATTGTAACCAATTTAAAAACAAAATAATTATAAGCCTAATTATATTGTATCGGTGACCGTTACCTAGAATAAGATTATTACACTTATGTTATCCTATGTTCTTAAGTAAGTGGCTCTTTTGTCTTATTGAAAATAAACCTAAATAGAACTCGTGATTTCTAAACATGGAAAGCTTCCCCGTAGAGGTAAAAAAGTGAACAAAAACAGTTTTCAAAGTATTGAATTCCCTCAGTACACTAATGAGACATAGATTCTTAAGGGGACGATAGCTGACTTTTAATGATTTTATACTGAAGATGACGTCCGAACGAGTAGTGTTAGTGATTTGGAAAAAATATATGTTAAATTGGAGCATTTTTAATATTTTAATATAGGCATATTTTTGATTAGTATGTTTATATTACATAATGAAATTAATTTATAAAGTTATGTCTAACGCGGATAAAAAACTGAGAATGACGCAAAATCCATCACGCCTATATTTCTGAAAACTTAACCATTTTAAAGATAATTAAATTACTGATTTTTTAGTATACGTGTTTTATTAAAATACATTTTGTTTTACGTGTAATAAATTAATAATGCGTCTAATTTGGGACAGCGCTCCTTGATGGGCGAGTCCTATTACTGGCTGGACGTACGACGCGTTGCGTGAGCTCAGTACAGAACACGCAAGCTAACCATTCAAGGTCACTGTCATATATCTGCGTCTTAAATAACCTTTAGTATTCACCAAAATTTACAAGCAACATTCCTCCCCTTACCTAAATTTTGCAACTATACTGCCAAAATTGCACCTGTCACCAACATAACAGTACCTTCTAACTGATTTATTATTAAGTCTCGAGAATCCTTTGAGAAAAGCCCCGAAATCACGTCGCCAGGGAAACCTTACACAAAACACGGTCGCCACTTAGATGCACATTACCGGTTATAAGCGGATAATACCGGATTAAACTAGCTTAAACTGGTGCAGGCAGTTCGTAGTTAACGAGATTTGAAAAATGTGAGACTTTTCTACTTATAAAAGAGCCTGATTTTAGACTACATGTTTTACAAGTCTTTCTTTTTTGTTCAAACTTTTGGATTTAGTTTTGTTTGTGTGAAACGTCTGTTGTGTCCCAATGTCCCTCTTCCCATTAGTGTTAAGACCACTCTAATCTAAGTTTTGTTTGTGGTTCGTCTAAGAAAGTACACCTACTTTAAGTAACCCTAGTAGGATAACAGTAACGACCCTTTCTCACGGCCGTCCAGTTCTGCGGGAACGGTTTTTTACTGGATCCCGCAAAAAATCATTGATGTGTTCACACACAGTAGTTTGCATCCTGTTTTTTGCGGTAGATCAACAAGCGGTTATTAGATTAGTCTTAAAATAAAACTCAGACGTGATGGACGTGAACACGCTTATGATATTATATTGGTATTATCGTCGCCGCCGGCAGTGTAAAAAAAGAATATGTCTCACCTCTCCCCTCTCCCCGCACCCCATCTGGCAAAAAACGGTATGCAGAAAGTAGAAACACTTCCTATACGTGTAATTAAACTGGATCCTGTTTTTTACTGAACAACTGGATTCAGTTTGTAGTGGCAAAACTGAATGTCAAATTCGAACGGATCGATTTTTTGCAGGGTACTGTAAACAGGATACTCGTGTGACTGCTAGTATTGAAACACGTACACTACTAAACGAGATCCTGCAAAAAACCATACCAGCAAAAAACAGGATGTTGCCGTGGGAAAGGGGGCGTAACACTTTAATTATTTTAACGTGTGTTTGTACGATCTACTTATCTAAAAATAAAATATAGGCATCAAGGAGTACTTACTTCATTGGTCCCGAGAGAAGGAAGAAAATAAGCTACCAAAAACAAAACAGCATCACATGATCCATCAATTACCTATCTTCTTCCATTTTATATTTCCACATCAAAAATATGCCTTATTCAGGATATCAAATAAAATATATTTTGCGGTGTATACGCTTAAAAATTGGCATCATTTCTTCGATATACGATATATCACCTGCGACCTGCCGGTGCCGGGATGGGGATCGGCTGGCTTGCCACCTCTGTGGATAGTGAAATGTGGTTAGGGATGGCACGATGGTAACGCATAGATTTTTTTAGCGCCACTGTCATTTTGTGCTGGCTTGAAAAAATGTAAGCAAGAAGTTATTGTTACGTAAAAAATATAAAATTGTTTTTTTGTTTAATAATCTTTAGTATTTTTTGTCGTAAACGTTTTCGTAGGAGGTAAACTTTCACGAAGAGCAATTTTCCTAACAACTGTTTAAGGATAACACAAAATGGTGGGTGATTCTTTTGTTACAATTTACATTGTTATGAATAGTGAAAGCTCTTTTTTTAGTTATCTTAAAAGGTTTTACAAGAATAACGCTGTATTCAAACATGATTGATCTTAACGTTTGGTTCTAAAAAAATAAAAACTTTAAGGCCTTTTTTCCTTTCTTTAGTTTTTCATTGTTATTATTTAATTTAGTAATAGTCTTCTTATGTAACACAGCAATTTTTCTCAGTACAAAAAAATCGAATACATAAGTTATAGTTACCATGTTCGTTTTGTGTCAACCCTGTAACCACCAAGGATCGCGCACCGATCCCGGGCTATTCGGTATAAATATCCGTCATATTGAAATATTTTAAAATGGAAATAAGAAAAATATAGTGGCGGCTTACATTGCTGCGTCCTGTATTTTACACAGGGTGTATCACCTGGGAAATACATGAAAGAGTACGATAAAGTAACACTTGCTGAGTTGGACTCCCATTTGGTGCAACCTTGAGACGCACACCGCACCTTATATGTTTAATTATTCCGAAGTATGTCATAATGTCACTCCATTTCTATACTTATGTTTTTCTTTTTTGTACATTGGCATCTTGTTTTTATTTATATCCATGTAATTTGTTGTAATTTAATTGTGTTTATGTGTGTCTTTTGTGTGCACTAAATAAATGTTTTATCTATCTATCTTGTTGTTGAGTTGTGTTAACACTTTTTGTGATAGAATTTATGCCTAAATTCACAAGGTCGAATACCTACCATTTTTGGGTGACCTTAAACGGAACCTTAATAAGGTCACTATCTTATCCATCTGTCACAGAGGTTATTCTTTATCTATACAACTCAGGAATTTGAATTTTGGCATTATGTTAGGTCTCTTGAACTCTTGATAACGCGCACACGGATCGTCAAAGTCAAATACCAATTTATTTTATTCCATTTTTTCTGTTTGTTTTACAAGTTATCAATCATCTTTTATTTTCTTAAATAACCTTTATTTTAACATGTTATTGATATAAAATATGAGTTATTTTATATCAATAACATTATTCGCATATATTCCAATAGTTTGAAGACAACATTATAATAGAAATTGAGCCATAAAATGAACACAGATCAATTATCAATCAACTTTGTACACAATTTATCAATTTATTATAAACTTTGTTTTTCAAACAGTCCCTTACTGTAACGTCAAATCAATCCCACACAATTTCCTTTAAACGGAACATAACAACAATATGTAGCTAACGCAATCGATTGCGTTCAGATTGCATGCAATGCGGCGGCGTCCCGATTAAATTATACAACGCATTACGTTTCTTTTACATTAGACCATGCGATACCGCTGCGGATGGAACACTTTATTCAGACGATTACAGAACGCATGTGCTGTAGGCTATTGTAACGGTCCTTATTCAGGATATTTAATGGCTATTGTAATGGTCCATTTTCAGGATATTTTATGGCTTTTGTAATGACAATAGCCATAAAATGGACACATGGAACATGAACCATTGTTTATGTTCAGGATATTTAATGGCAATTGTAATGGTCTATGTTCAGGATAAATAATGGCTATTGTAATGGTCCATTTTCAGGATATTTTAAGGCTATTGTAATGGTCCATTTTCAGGATATTTTATGGCTATTGTAATGGTTCATTTTTAGGATATTTAATGGCTGTTGTAATAGTCCATGCTCAGGATATTTAATGGCTATTGTAATGGTCCATGGTCAGGATATTTTATGGCTATTGTAATGGTCCATGGTCAGGATATTTTATGGCTATTGTAATGGTCCATGGTCAGGATATTTTATGGCTATTGTAATGGTCCATGTTCAGGATATTTAATGGCTATTGTAATGGTCTATGTTCAGGATATTTAATGGCTATTGTAATGGTCCATTTTCAGGATATTTTATGGCTATTGTAATGGTTCATTTTCAGGATATTTTATGGCTATTGTAATGGTTCATGTTCAGAATATTTAATGGCTATTGTAATGGTCCATGTTCAGGATATTTAATGGCTATTGTAATGGTCCATTTTCAGGATATTTTATGGCTTTTGTAATGACAATAGCCATAAAATGGACACATGGAACATGAACCATTGTTTATGTTCAGGATATTTAATGGCTATTGTAATGGTTCATTTTTAGGATATTTAATGGCTATTGTAATGGTCCATTTTCAGGATATTTTATGGCTATTGTAATGGTTCATTTTTAGGATATTTAATGGCTGTTGTAATAGTCCATGCTCAGGATATTTAATGGCTATTGTAATGGTCCATGGTCAGGATATTTTATGGCTATTGTAATGGTTCATGGTCAGGATATTTTATGGCTATTGTAATGGTCCATGGTCAGGATATTTTATGGCTATTGTAATGGTCCATGTTCAGGATATTTTATGGCTATTGTAATGGTCCATGGTCAGGATATTTTATGGCTATTGTAATGGTCCATGTTCAGGATATTTAATGGCTATTGTAATGGTCTATGTTCAGGATATTTAATGGCTATTGTAATGGTCCATTTTCAGGATATTTTATGGCTATTGTAATGGTTCATTTTCAGGATATTTTATGGCTATTGTAATGGTTCATGTTCAGAATATTTAATGGCTATTGTAATGGTCCATGTTCAGGATATTTAATGGCTATTGTAATGGTCTATGGTCAGGATATTTTATGACTATTGTAATGGTCCATGGTCAGGATATTTGCGGGATTATTAATTAATTTGACTGCCTCGTTGGTCTAGTAGTCGCAAGCGGTACTGCTGAGCATGAGGTTCTGAGTTCAATTCCCGGGTCGGGTAAAGTGTTATTGGGTTTTTCCATCTGGAATTTCTCAGTAGCAGCCTGGAGTCCGAATTTGTGCCCGGTTGATGGCAATAGGCTCGCCCTCTATTACATGGGACTTAAACATAACTGGCGAAATGTGGATGTACTATAGGTACGCCTCTGCCTTCCCATCCCTTCGGGTATTATAGACGTGAAGTTTAGTTATATATAATTCAAAATTCAAAAAATTCAAATATTTTATTTCACATAAACCTACAAGGGCACTTATGAAACGTCAGAAGCTAGGTGCACGGTTCCAATTGGTCGCTTCCTATGGAGAAGAGCCGGCAAGAAACTCCACGGTTACTCTTTTCAAAATAAGTGGTTTCTACAATGTTTTCAAATTACAGTGTTAATAGGTATGGGAGGACAGTGTAGGCCTATCAAGAAGTACCAGGTACTTAGTAAAATAGAAAATGGTTCACAAGTCTACAGCCTACAACATTCTCACATTCACAAAATCTAAAAGAAAATAATCTATATAAAAGATAAACAAAATAATAAAAATAAGGACCTATTTAAACCAAATGACATGATTGCCACTACAGCTGTAACAAATCTAATTTGATTAAAAAAATATCGAAAATTATAGGTATATAATGTCAAATAATAAAAAAATATGTCAATAAAGTATGTAAAAAAAGTAAAATAAAACAATCATCGTAATTTGGGAGCAATTAATAGACATTTACATTGTTATGCCGTTAATGAGGTACCAGGGAAGCCACATGTGCAGTAGGAATTATTGCCAAACTTCCTTGTCTTCAACGTAGTCTTTATTCTTATAATATGCTTTTTTGATAAGGACACGTTTGATGTGGGTTTTGAACTTTCCATCGCTTAGTTCTGATGCTACATTATAATAATACGATTAACATATGAATCCTACTTAATATTATAAATGCGAAAGTTTGTGAGGATGGATGGGTGTTTGTTACTCTTTCAAGCAAAAACTACTGAACGGATTTGGATGGAATTTGGCACACAGATAGTTTATAACGTGGATTAACATATAGAATACTTTTTATCTGGATATTGACACGGAATCGAGACTTATGCGGGTGAAACCGTGGGGCGCAGTAGTCTATAAATGAGAATTTAGTTAGTTGTATGAAGTCAGTTTAAATAGATGATAACTCTACTAAAAGATTTATTTCGAGTTACCAAAAACAAATGAAGAACGACTGTGTTAATGCAAACCGTACATTGCAATTTGTAGCTTTAATAGCTTACGTAATCCCGCATTTTGTACGGATCACGAACACCACCTGTCTACAATTAGAGCACCTGCTGGAAACTTAATACAAGGCCGCATGTTCAATGTTCACAAATCGGAGCGAACTCGCACGCTGATAACTCGGTTAGTGTAGACGGGCATTAACAGCTCCGATGAACAGTCGTCGGAAAATGCATAATACAATGAAACGGCTTTTAACTGTGACACTTTAGTCTACGACACAAATTGCTATGCTAATGTCCGACACTTATGTCCTAGCTAGGTAGCTTTCCATTTGTTTTCTTTCTTTTTTAGGGTTCCGTACCTCAAAATGAAAAAAACTGAACCCTTATAAGATCACTTTGTTGTCTGTCTGTCTGTCAAGACTTTTTTTCTCAGGAATGCGTGGAGGTATCAGGCTAAAATTCATATCAAATACTCAGGTCTACTGTCCCTTGGAGCTGTAAAAAATCTAACTTCTAAGCCAACGCAATAAAAAAATACAGCCGTTCATATGAAGCCGTTCAAGGGAATTAAAACCTACAGGGTACTTCCCGTGAACTCAGAATATTGAAATTTGGTACGAAGCAACGTCTTATAGCACATATAAAGGAAAAATTTCGAAAAGCATACATTTTTAGCTACATCATATAATAATAATATTTTTAATAATTTTAATCTTACTAACCCTTTCTTCATGAACGCGGTTTGTACGGAACCCTCGGTGCGCGAGTCCGACTCGCACTTGGCCGGTTTTTTTAAATATCTTTTTACTTGTAGTTGTGTTGTGTCTTTTAGTTTGTGCTAAATAAATGTTTTCTTTCTTTTTCTTTCTTTTATGTGCACACTTAAATTTATTTTGTGCGTAAAATTCCCGACAAATTGGTTTTACCAAATAATTAATTAGAGAGAAAACGAATAGAACTAATGACTCTATTTACAAGTACTTGTTTACAAGTTGAAATAGTTTTGCAGTGTAAACAGAATCTGCTAAACCCGACCCGATTACAATTATAATTGGATCAGATCAGATTCAAACCCTTGAATACTAGTAATCCTAGAGTTAGACTAGATATCAGGTTTTCAGGATCAATACATAACACACAATCAGAGTATCTGTCTGTTGTACTAAATGGTGCTACATTATTAGTTATTTATGCAATTGTTGTTTATTAAGGGGTATTAAAACACGAATGTGGGTTTGTAGATAATAGTAGATAAAGTCGAGTGTGATAATAGTATCACATGAGTGTTTTAATACCTAATCATGTATAGTATCTACACCCATAATAATTATGAATCCTCCATAAAAGGTTCTGAAACCATAGGGTGTTATACAATAATATTGTGTTCTCGACTTTTCTGGTAATAATTGGTTAGAAATGTCCTTTGCTGCATTAGAAATATCTGGTGGTGTGTTATCAAAGCTTGTATCATTAATTTTTGTAAACAAAAAGTAACAAAATTTTGCAATACTATTGTCGAAAAAAAATGGCGGTATACGACGTGAATTCGAATAACCTATAAGCTTTTTTTTTTAATTACGGCGCTGTTGTAGTGAAACGTGCGTTCATGACACTGTTCTTTTTTTAAATTCGAATTGCATAATGAAATTTTGTACAACATTATAACACTCATTTGGATGATATTATGGCTACTATGACACTGGCTGTTTTAATGTTGGCAATAAGCTAACTGTTTCAGAAACTTTTATAGAGGATTTATAGCATGGGTGTAGATAAAATAATATTTGGTATAACCTGCGGGCTACGCGCGTAGCATTACGTCGTAGCACTAACCATACACGTGTCGAGTGCTACGAAATGTTTGCGTAGCGGTTTCGTAGCAAGTTGCTGTAGCATGAATTTATGGTATACCATGAAATGTCGGTTAGTGAAAGTTTAGTCTGGGAAAAGCCAAGATAATTCTATGAAAATCAGATGCCGTTCCCGTTATACGTCTTTAAGGTTTCTGTGATAATTTACTAATATCATCATCATCATTTCGAGGGGCTTGTGGCTAAGTAATAACAACCGCACGGGTCGATCGATCAGGTTATAAATGAAGATTATAAGTATTTATTTAAATATATAACTATATCAAGTGCACTAATAACAATATAAAAATATTCAAGCTAATAAGTAAATAATCAATAATAATATATAATTTAATATAAAAATAAATAAATAGATTGACCTACACATATTATATTCAGTGAATAAATAAATGAGTAATAACATAAATAAATATAATAACTACTACTGTTGCTGCAAAAAAAAAAAAAACAAAGTAATAATAGACAAATAGGACATAATTTAAATATTTAGTAATAAGCTTCCTCTCTCCTACTTATTTATAATTTTGCTGTGCCCGACAGGGTCCATAATTGTTTCAATTTATTTTTCCCTACCACCTGTATGTGTACATTATGGATTGCAATAAAGATAAACATAAAGATAAAGGAACATAAGGTTAAGCTACGCTTGCCGCGGTTGGTCTGTGGATGGGTAACCATCTTTACATACCTTGGTATGTAAAGATGGTTACCCATCCACAGACCAACCGCGGCAAGGGGTCTTGACCCCTCCGTACCTCTGAAAGCACGTTAAGCCGTTGGTCCCGGCTGTCATTTGTCATGGTGATCATCATCATTTCAGCCGAAAGGCGTCCACTGCTGAACATAGGCGTTCTCTAAACATCGCCATATCGACCGACTCTAATATATTCTTTATTAAATACATCTTGCCTTTATAGTCACCACCTATTTACTCCTTTTACCACTGCTATATTCACTTGTTCATAATTCTATACTTAATTTAAGCAAAATCATAAAACACACGGAAAATACTGTAGATACAGCTAACCCTTCATAGGCACTATAACTTTCGTAATTCATTTACTCAAACTCACATACAACTGAACTAAACTACAAACTCAAACTCAATAACCACAATTAAAACAACATTAAATCCGTGACAAACATTAATTAAATTAACAGCTGATTTGAACAACCCTACGCGAAACCTCTACCATAATCAAATTCAATCCTCAAACACGGCCGCACATGAATATTCATGCGGCCGTACTATCGTAAACCGTCATGTCCAATACGCGCCGTGTAAGCATACATACGCAATTAATTAATTGCCAGCCAGCGTTAGGCAACATCTGGGACATAGACACGGGTCGGCGATTAAATTTTATGATCGCAGCAGATGTAAGGTGATGTTAATGGCCGCATGCAATCGGTGACGCGTTTCGGTGAATTTCGAATTTGGAACGTTCCGAATTCGAATGCATCGTGGTTCTGTAGTGGAGAACTTGGAGATTTGAAAGGAGGTATGTTAATGTACAAAAGAGTTTTGATGCAGAATAATGTGAATTCGTGAATTATTTAAAACCTATTTTAATCTGTGGCCGAATCATTTAGATGTGTCAGAAGTTTGCACTATTTTGGTGGGAAACGCGAATGCATATTTTGTTCGTTCAAAGCACTGTGTTATTTTGTGATACTTTTAGGAACCAAGCAAGGTAACGATTGCACTAAGACTTGTGAGTAGACATTCAATGTAAAATAAATAACTGTAGCACTCCGAGAGTGCCGACAAAAGTGAAAACTTGAAAAAGACTACCTTGGCGTAAGAAAAATACTTGTATAGAACATTGGTCCGTAACCTTATCTAAATAAAGAGCACAATCGCGTTTCCAAAAAAAAAATACTTCCATTACCTTTAAAGTAAAAATACTTGCATAGAACATTGATCCGTAACGTAATATAAATAAAGAGCACAATCGCGTTTACAAAAATGAGGTGTCGGTAAAGGTGTCGCGAGTTCATTGTTTTCCCATCTCAAAAATGACCAAAGCGCCTAAAAAAATAATTAAAAATATACATTCCTGTTGATAATTATCACAATACGCTGGGTTTTAACTTTGAAATGAAAATGAAATGAAATGAAATTGTTTATTCTGTAAATAGGATATCGAAATCATTTTTACACGTCATATAAAAAAAAAAAATAAGCTACATGAATTCGGCGTTTCCTATCTGACTACTCTGAGAAGAAAGGCCGAAACAAACTCAGAGGTCGCAGTCTCTTTTAAAGTCCAGACATAATCTAGGTCAGGTCATATGAGGACCATGTAGATAAGTGTCTGAAAAGGTATTTTGCGGAAAGAACCACACAGATGTGAGTGGACCTGTCCAGTTAGTGCAAGCATTTGTCAGTAATCGTGGAGCTCAACTCGACGAACAATACCAAAGAAAGGACATATAGGTAGGCCGCATAAACTACTCAAATTGCCAGACCTTCACTAAAACTAGCAGAGAAATAAAAACAATATCCACATAGTCCTCACATTCACAATTGTTAAAATAATAAGTATAATACTTTCCAACTAATCAAGTCATTTTAAATATAATTTTCAACAATGACAATGTGTTTATAAAACTGGTATATGTTGATTTTACATAATAATTAAAATGTCTAGTTTGAAGATGAATCTTTCACAAAATTCATAAGCCACAAAAATCGGCTACCAACCAAGACAATCCCTTACTCATAAAACTATGTAGATTATGCATACAATCGAACCGACCATGCTCAGTAATTGGATGACAACGGCTCGGCGCAGTGCGGTGCAACTAATGGCCTAACTTAATAGCTGTCACATACCATTTACATTATATTGATCGATATTGACTATATCTTGTGTTATTGTGTGTTGAGGATGTTTGTTGATATAGTGGGAGATTAGTTCAGGCAATACGATAGTCTGATAGAGACTTAAACATGCATGTTCTTGATCAAACGTCATTCATAGCTTTGTGCTCGGAATCTAGGTTGTGAGACTTTAATACACATAGTTAATTGATTCAGGCGTGACCTTGCGGAAATCCATTATAAAATACAATAGACGTGGATGTATTTAGTAACCTGTTCCATTCCGCTGAATGTAGAGGACTCTGTGTTCAGCGCTCGGTGTGGCAACACGCCGTGTTCGGGTTCGCGACAAGTCAATCGTCATACGGAGGATGCCTCGTTGAGAGGTGAAACACGTGTCGATTTCATTCAGGAGTTTTTATGGCTCTTTAGAAATAGCTAAGCGGAACAGGTTACTAAATATATCCACGTCTATTGTACTTAATACACAACATTTACACAATATATTATCTTTATCTTAATATTTATCTTTACAAACATTTGTTACAAACTACGGGGTAGATTTCGTACCTCTTGCTAAGTTTTGAGACCTACACAATTCAAATTAAAATTATTTTATTTCAAACTAGCGACCCGCCCCGGCTTCGCACAGGTATAAACCGGGTTATTATACAGATAAACCTTCCTCTTTAATCACTCTATCTATAAAAAAAAACCGCTTTTAAAATCCGTTGCGAAGTTTTAAAGATTAAGCATACATAGGGACAGAGAAAGCGACTTTGTTTTATACTATGTAGTGATAAACTTAATAGGGCACTTATGAAACGTCAGAAGCTAGGTATACGGTTCCAGTTGGTCACTTCCTATGGAGAAGAGCCGGCAAGAAACTCCACGGTTACTCTTTAAAAAATAAATGGTTTTACAAATTACAGTGTTAATAGGTATGAGAAGACAGTGTAGGCCTATCAACAAATACCAGGTACATAGCAAAACAGAAAATGATCCACAAGTCTACACCCAACAACGATCTCACATTCACAAAATCTAAAAGAAAATAATCTATATAAAAGGTAAATAAAATAATAAAAATAAGGACCTATTTAAACCAAATGACATGATTGCCACTACAGCTGTAACAAATCTAATTTGGTAAAAAATATAGAATATTGTAGGTATATAATGTCATTACAATATTAATGTCAATGACTGTTAAGTATAAAATGTATCAGTTTCTTGAGATTGTAATTACCTACGTGATAATGCTTGTGTTTCTCAGAATAAATGATTATTTTGACGAAATGTCGTATATTTATCACTAACAAATAGTTATTTTTATAACCTTGGACTTAATACTTGTTTTGATTAAACGCAGCTATGAGTCATACTTCTTGTTTACTTTTTACAAAAAAAATATGTTTTCCTAATTAAATATGACAACACATAGCATGCACATAGCATGTTACTCACGTAAAAGCGCCTTATACGAACTACTCATTATGTACCTAGTTATTTACTCTACCAGCATAATCAACGCTAAAAATAACCTAACATTTATGTACTTTTGAAAACACACAACACACGAAAATACGGCAAGATTCATGAATAATTTCCAACCCGGTTCTTAAAGCCATATTCGACTATCATAGAAATATGATCAGAGATGAACCTATAACGGTGTAATAACCACATAATGATTCTTATTGTCTATGATCATAGTTCAAAAATGCCAAACCAAACACGGCTAAATCGTTATTTATCTTGATTAAGTATGACGTATAAATGATCATAAGTGTAATATATAAAAATAAAGAACAACATCATTTAACTATGATCATAGAATTTGACAGATATAGTGTAATTCCCCAATAACACTATCATATATTTTTCATACAAATATGATTTCACATCTGTCACCCTTAGTTGATAAGAATAGTTTATAGATGAGAACACACACTAAAATCATCTTTCTTCACAGATAACTTCCAAGGCGACATCGCGATACCCAACATAGACTACTTCAAGCCACCGAAGACTGCTCCAGTAAACAAAATAAACAAGTCTCTCCAGGAAGAAGTAGAGAGGTTGAAGAAAGAGGTGCTATTAGAAGGCCTTCAAGTAGAAGAGGAGGGACTACCAGATATATTGAGGAAGAGGACGAAACAACCACTGCCATTGTCACAAGAAAAGCCAAAGAAATACAATGATGCTGTGCTGATGACGAAGGTAAGAAACTGCAATATGATTCTCATAATTTGGCCTTAAATCAGAGTAAATTGGTGGTAAATAAGAATTAGCATAATCAGCCTATAACTTTCCCACTGCTGGGACACAAGCCTCCTCTCTGTGAGACGGAGTGGGCCATAATCCACCATGCAGACACAGGACGCATAAGTGGATGTGACATGTCTTCGAATTTAGGTTCTAGGACCTGCGGCTTATTGACGATGGTTTTCTTCAAGGTTTTGAGTGTAGTGCTGATGAAATACTGAGCCACCACTGCTCTTCTGTGGTAAATAAAATCGTTACAAACTCTTCGAAAACACAATTAAAATAATATGTGTTTCATAAACGGAAATCTTGTAAGATGAAAGAACTTAAATTACTTACAAAACTTCTGCACGCCATCAAATCTTATTGATAGATCCTCTAAAGTTTATGCCGTCAAAAATATTATAAAAGCAATTGCCTGTCTTTCACAGCCACAAACTTCAATTGCCACCTGTTGCGAACGAAACTGATAAAAGATTAAGGAATTCTAATATTCAAACGTTACGAAAAATATGTATAATATGCCAAATACACTTGACTTTGCCAAATTAGGTTATTGCTTCTTAAGTTAGATTAGGTTAATATGTAGTGCAGTGTTTATTTTGTAAGGATAATTTACTTAAAAGGAACGATCAACAACAATTTATTTAACATCGTTAACAAAGATCTTACTGAACCACTTAACTTAACAAGACATTTTCCATTCCAGATTCTACCTTCAGGTTTAGACAAATCACTGCTGTTAAAAAACGGCAAATTACCTCCGGAAGAGATGTTAGACAATTACACTAATGCAACCAATCAAACTAAAACAGACCACTTGAACCAAACTACAGTACAGGATAACTTGACCGAATCAGAAAGTTTAGAACAAGACGGAGTTCTAGTAGTAAACGTATCAACGAACCACATACTTAATTTGGAAGAGTTTTACCCTCATATAAAAATCACGAATGTTTCTAATAAAATGGATGAGATTACAAACAAGATTCAGAGTAATAGTAGAGAGATTACTGGAGATTCTAAAAACAATTTAAAGTTTAAAGGGATTCCTGATAACATAACCGTAGCTCCTGCTCCCACTAATGGTGTATTGCCTTCGAACGAGCAAGAAGAAGAGAAAATTATTAACAAAACAGACTTGGATGTAGATGCGAAGTTATCTGAACCTAACTTGCTGAGGCCAACGGAGAGTTTGCAGAGTTTGATGGATGAGACTGGTGGGAGGAGAAACAGACGAAGAAGACGGAGACACGGTAATGGAAGACGGTATGGCTTTAACTTTCCTATCTCCTTTTCACTTTGCGTCTACTGAACTCTTATATCACTGCATTACCAGTTACACACATTCTTGTTATCTCACGGTCAAACCCAATAACCTATTTTCAGTAAAAACACATAACAGATCGCTATTGATGGTAGACAGTATAATTCTTGAACATACGAATGACTTGACATTGAATGTCGTCCCACAATACCGTAAGGTCCTTATTCTCTGACAGATTATTGGGACGTTAAAACCATAGATAGATAGGATTGTCTATCTCCAGTATGCCAAAACTAGTGATAGATAGGTTATTGGGTTCGGCCGTAAGTCTATAAGTATTTTCCTATCTTCAACTTTTCATCAGTAGTCTACAGAAAACATGCAAGAGTATCTAGACAGGTACGTACCTACCAAAATTTTTACAGAATAACTGATTTACAGTTTTGTTAGCAGACAATTGAATTTTGGTTTGCAGTCACAAAGAAATAAAAATAATCCAAGTCTTTGTCAAAGCTAAGAAATACAGGGTTATTGGTTATATGTCTGCAATCCGTTAAAGGGATTTAGGAGAGGTCATTTGCAACCAAATGACCCCTTTTGACTCCTATGCAAATGTCAAAAAAAAATCGAGTCATTTGACATTTTATATTTATATTTCATTCATTTTAAAATATAAAATGTAAAGTTACTCTAAAATGGTTGACATTGGCATAGGGGTCACAAGGGGTAATTTGGTTGCAAATGACCTCTCCTACATCCGCTGACATTTAACCAACCCGTATAATACTCCCACATAGTTATTTAATAAATGCATAATGTTTTAATTATAAACATCCAGCAAAACTTGTATTCATAAAATACAGAATTAGAATTCTTGAGCATCTTGGTTGCGTTAATTTATATTTATTGCAGCAGAATGAAAAATTATGAGATAAAATTCCTCTTTATGAAACGGTACAACATTAAATTCATTTTAAACGAGTTCTCAAGTCGACGGCTATATTGCATTAAAGATCAGTGACGTATTCAAACTATAAGACAAAATTAAAATTATTTGAGTGATCCATTTTATTTTAAGTTATTTTTATCGCATACTTTGATCAGACTGCAATAAATTGGTTGAAGAAGTCGTTTTCTATGTGTTATAATAATGTACTTTTATAAATATACAACTTCGTTTTGAATCTACTGGAATAGAATCCCATTCCACTGAATTTGCTTACATGGCTCTTCATTTAGGCATATTACATGGGTTTTTCTTTTCATTCAAGCATCTATTTTATTGGTAGGGTTTTATGTTAATTAGAAATGTAAAAAAAAAAACAGATCATTTAACCACAAGACTCCATAAAGGAAAATGCTTCTGTCTCTAAATCAATCGAATCATGATACAATTCGATTTGATATAATTTTCCTTGTTCTCGATGTCACAAACAATTTATTGTCATTATCCTGTTTCTCACAATAAAACGCTTGGATGACAACAATATTTTCCTCTTTGTTTTCTACCTATCTTAATTTTGATGCTATAGAAGATTTTTATAGTGCCACAAACTAATCTGACCCGCTGACTTTAATTGGAACTAACGAACTCACTATGAAAAATGAAATCATTTTAATTTCCAAGATAAATAATATTTACATAATTTATAAGCTAGCAGTTTTAAAATATTATTATGACAAGTATATCAAAAGGGAGAGGAAAGAATCATAGGGCATCAAAAACTTTGTCCGCATCGCTGTCAACAGTAAAAGTGCCCAAAAGGCTGGCAGCATTGCCACTTTGTATGGCAATGTTGATTCTTTAGCCAAAAATAGACCAGCACTCTGGTCACATGAAGAGTCGACCAACCGCTTGACGATGTCTCGAAAATTAAGTGGGCACTCGGACCCCATGGCCCTAGTATTTCAACGTTTTAAGAGAAGTGTCTCTCCATTTTTATTTACCAACATAATCATCTTGATTTTGTGAATCCTCATCAGTAGTAGATATTTAAGCTAGCATAGGTCTTATACCTATGCTAGCTAAAACCTCTTTACAATCCAAATCGTTCAAACTTTCCAGCCAGCTTTCTTCATCTTTAACATTATTCTCGAACCAATACTGGTGTTCTAATAAAGACTCATTAGTGTCTGTTCACTGCGCACTTTTTACTTCGCCGTCGAGCAAAGGATCGGTTCTATTGAATCCTGTGAATAAGCCTCGTACTGTAATTGCGACTGCGATTCCTTCCTTTATACCATGAATTCTGAATCTAGAGTTATGGTCGGATTTTTAGTTATTCTTTTTAAGCGTTTTCTGTGAATTTGCGTTTATAAAGTTATGCTTTGGATACTTGTGGATTAAGTTACCCTTGTCACTAGAAATTAATTTTGAATGAATTTTGAATCTATCAAAATAGTTGTGTCTCCTATCAATAACGTAAATGTAACGATAGATGAACAATTGGTTAAAAACGAGATTTTCTTTTATTTTCTTAATTTAATTATTCCTACAGTAAGGTTCTCTTAAAAATACAGATGGCACACTTAAATATGCAGTGCATTTAGATTTGCAATCTACATAGCTTTAATACCTCCATTCATTAACTTTAATTAAACGGGACTCGACTAGACTTACTTATTTGCCTTTTTTTCTAATTTAATGAGCTTATGGTTTCTTTTCTGTCTTAAAATAATAATTGCGGAAGTATAATAATATTTTTTTTATGTGTACCCTGATGTTTTCTTTCTTTTTTTATTTAAAATAATAATTATCATTTTTTTAGGCTTCGAAACATTCACTCGGGTGAAAGAGTAAGTCAAAACACCCTAAATACAGCAGAAAACAAAACAGTATCTCAATTTGTCCGAAAAAAGTTTTTTCGTCACCACAAGAAGCACAACAGTGGGGAACGTAGAACGGAGAAGAAGTTTGAAATACCTGTACATGAATTTGAAGAGAGATTCGAAGCGAAACCACCGCCAAAAAACTTGAATAAGACACAAACACAAAATTTTGATAACTGGTTTTTTCGTGACGACATGGAAGACTTAGAAGCCGCTGAAACTAGTTTTTCGAACAATACTGAGGTAAGCAATTATATTACTTGAGCATCCAATCATATGTAGGAACAGCGTTAAAAAAATCACCTCTACATGAAACCTCAACATTAAAACAAAGACTACTGATATGACGACTAAAAGAAATGTATCGCCGCAAGATCCAAATAAATTGATATAAAGACGGGAGCAGACTCCAAAGCAAGGAAAATCTGTTCAGGTGGAGATTCATAGATGACTCCGCCGTGTGTAAATGTGATGCTGTTCCACAAACGATGGGACACTTAATGTCATGTCTTGCGTGTCATGTCAGCTGCACGTTACAGAAACTGAGGCTAAGTGTATGCTGAGACGCAGGTGACGCAGCACAGCACAGTACAGATTTTGTAGGGTAGGGCAGGCGAGGCAGTTACACAGACACATTCGCGTCCTAGCTAGTACAAACCATCTGTCATTGAAACAAAATTATGAATCAGTGGTAAAAAACAAGTAACGATCTGCACGCGTCGCGCAGAAATCTGTGCCGTCTCTACAACGAGACGCAGAGCAGGTCAGACACATGTCTACGTCGCACGTGCCTGCGCCGTAGCGTACGCAGCTGTTAGTATGTTCATGCATTACAAAATCTGCTCTACCCTGCGCTGCGTGAACCTGCGTCACCTGCATCTCAGCATACGCTTAGCCTAATGCACGCTAGTGATGGTGCCAAATACGTGGTCGAATTCTGGGCCGAATTTATCTAGGTTGTCATCGATACGCTAAGAAGAAGAAGGCAGGAGGACGATGTTTATAACAAAATCAACTCTCAATTCATAAAAATCCTTATTACATTTCCTCACAGTTTAAAATACAGTGAAGTCCAAAATTAAAGCAGGCATTTCCTCAATTTCTAAATCGAACCTCGAATCGCTGATGACGTAACTCCCCACGCTATCATTTAGCTCCCCAATATAATTAAACTGCATGTAGATGACAAAGATATTCCAATTCGGGCGCTGTTACCGCGTTGTCAGCGATTAAATCAATTACCGTCCATTATGGTAATCCGGTAATTGGAGCCCTAGCTTAAAGGCATTCTCATTGAAGCCATCTGCATAATAACGGATTATAGAATTACCTAAATGAGTGATTTGCGTAATTTCGGACGAGATTTAGTTGATTAGATCGTATTTCATGAAGTGTATCATAATTTGATAAAAGACAGTGATTAGGATAAAGAAGATACTGTAAAATCTCAGGAGTAACGAAAATTTGTATCATCTTTGAATGTAATAATGAAGTACAAAATTCTAATAAAGTTATAATAGAGGGAAATGTCTATTAATACATTTTCAACGCGATATTGAAGCTTATTTACCAAGCAGTATTTAGATCGTCCCACGTCGTTACTTAAGGTTTATTTTAGATATTTAATTAAACTATTTGTAGTGAGTCATTAACGTAGATGTTTGATAGAAATAGACTGATGGCTTTAATCTCTCTAACGATAGACAATTTACAATAGTAGGTATTTATACTCCATTTGAAATAAGATTAGACATTTAAATAACCTTTTTTACAGTCCGTTCAACAGATTTTGACTTCTATTACGTTGGTGGCATGACAAATGGCAGCTGCAGTTAGCAGTTGGTATTGTAACCATTTCTTTTTACTTTTATTGCCATCCTTATGCCTACGGTATAGAAGTAAAAACTAGTTGAACGGACTTTAAAAAAGGATTGTTTAAATGTTTAATCTTATTTCAAATGGAGTATAGATGACTATGTTGTAAGTCTTGAGTTCGGCAAAATGTTTCGTTGTCTGCTAGGCGTGATTATTCTTGTTGGAATACACCAAAAAATATTCTTCAATTTTCTTCAACAAACAATTTAAAAAGATTGGCTCAAGAAACTTTAGAACCTGATACACAACACCCAAAAAAAAATTGAGCATTATTTGAAATTATCTTCAGAAGTTAACCCGAGCATATTATGATACGACACAAAAACTGACTATAACCAATAATTAAATTAGAGTTACACCCCCAAACATTGGCAAAAATCTTTATTCACAAACTATTCGTTGACAAAATACTTCCACCAAACACTTCAATATGTCAATACCTTATCTCACATCCTTTTACAGGCAAAAAAGCGTCACCGCTCAATACGAGCAGCGACGAATAGGAAGGAACGAATCTGGGAGAACGGCGTGATTCCCTACGAGATCGACGGGAACTTCAGCGGAGCACATAAGTCCTTGTTCAAACAAGCCATGCGACACTGGGAGAATTTCACTTGTGTTAAGTTTGTGGAGAAGGACGCCGATCTGCATAAAGATTATATTGTTTTTACTGAGAGGCCTTGTGGGTAAGTTCATGCATGAGTTTTACGTCTTGCTAGGTTTTTACTATACCTAAAATAAAATCATGACACATTTCAAGCAGTTCCCCAGTTTCCAAGCCCTTGAAAGTTTTATTTTATTTTTCTATATCTTAATACCTTATACTGTGTATGGATTTGTCTTGTAATTGTCTAATGCTAAGAGGTTCGTCATCAGTGTTCTATTTGATTTATACAAAGTTATATTTCTCGTCATGACTGGTGATGATCGCAGATTCTGTGTTGTCACCAACTGATAATCCGTATTACGAATCAAGATACAAGCAGGATTTATTTATTTGATAGAAATAATAGAGCATCATAGTTTTATGATGTCAATTCTAGCGAACAGAAATGAGGTGTGAATTTGTAGTTAGCAAATGAAACTAGATATATCGAGCCAAGCTCGACTTGTGATTTGTGCCTACATCTACATGCATTTAAAAAAAAATCGTCATCTTTTAAAAAAGCCGAGGTTCACTACTATCTAAATATATCGTAAATATATATTAATATCTACTGACCGGTCAATTAGTTCACAGATTTTTGAGTAGGTCTTTGTTTAGTGCATTAAGACTCTCTGAATAACAGGATGGAATATATTCTACAATTTAGCTCTCATAAAAATAAAAGTTAAATAAATAAAACACAAGTACGACAAAAAAGCCAACTAAAATAGGTATATATACAAGACATCACAAACAGACAAATAAAAAATTCGGAGTCACACGTCGTGTTGGCCATAAATCGATCAGATTACATAAAATATGTATCTATATTTCTGAAATGTGCTAATTAAGCCCTTTAATTGATATCGAACATGTTTTTTTTTTTCGTAACTTTATTATGTTCTCTAGAGGGCTCAATATTCAATTTGATATGACGTCACATAGCCAGCGATACCTCATTTGTCAAATTATGATGAGTAGTTTAGAAGTTATGAGGGAACAGATGAACATACCTAAACATGCCGGTCAAAATCATAACCCTCCGCTGTAGTCGGGTAAAAAATAACCTGTGTTTTCCTCCATAGTTGCTGCTCCTTCGTCGGCAAACGCGGCAGTGGTGCTCAAGCCATCTCTATCGGGAAGAACTGCGACAAGTTCGGCATTGTAGTCCATGAGCTGGGACACGTTGTCGGCTTCTGGCACGAGCACACCCGTCCCGACAGAGACCGACACGTGCAGATCATCAGGGACAATATTATGCTCGGTGAGTTTTCCAATTGGTTCTTTACAAAGGCTCTTCTTGCTTCATCAAGAAACCTGATCTGAAATTTCATTAATAATTAGATTGTACATAAACGGTTTGGACGGTAAGGGGCCAAACTGGGCGTTTCCTTTTATCTTGGGGATCGTAATTGTGACATTTTCAAAGTTAAAGATAGTACATATTGATTATCACATAACAGGTAAAAATAAACCAAACTACACTAAAATCAATTGAAATAAAACACTTCTTAATCAATTTGATAACAATACAGATAAGTACCTTTATTTTTTGTTTGGGAAATATCAAATAACTTCTCCCGCTCTGGGTGGAGCGGGAAAGCGTGTCAGACTCTTACTGACTAAAACCCACCCGTGTTCCTTCAGTTGCCTGTATGCAATGTCTTTTTTTTCCCTTATTCTTGGCTATAATATATTTCTTTCTATCTCGTTTCTCAGTTTGCAGAATGGTTGAAAGCTGCTAATTTCGAAACTAAACTAACTCCATAGAGATTACCATGTCCCTAGATATTTCTTTTTGAGTGAACTTATGCAAAACATGTTGGAAGTGGTAATCTGTAACTCACATGGCCAGGTTCACGGTTATCAGACCAAAACAGAGTCGTGACACACGGGACAATGTCACGGTTGCTTGTGGTTGCCCTAGATTTTCACCGTTTACGAACTTAGTGAATAGCTACGGGATGGGTTACGTGCTCTTTATGACAGTAAAAAATCTAAAGACACAATGAAATGAATTAAAATGAAGTTTATTTTTAGTAAATAGATATTTTAAGACACTTTCACACGTAAATTGTTGGTCAATATAAAGACTATTATTACAACAATGGCAATGGGCCGGCCATATTAGCCGTAGAACCAGGGTAGACGTGATCTTGAGTGGAGACCGTGTATCGGCAAACGTAAGGTAGGATGCCCTCAGGTTAGGTGGAGCGACGATCTTCGCAGTGTGGCTGGTAGGTGGATGAGAGTTGCCGAGAATCGAGCTGAATGGCGTGCAATTCGAGAGGCCTATGTCCAGCAGTGGACTGATTATTACAACTAGTCATATTAAGAATCAGTTTTATTAAAGACCTAAATCAAGAACGGAAATTCACTTCAGTCCCAAAGAATAATTTTATTTAGCCATTTAACGCCTACGCAACCGTTTCCTCAGTTGCAACGATCTTAAACTAGTTAAGTGCTATCTAGAATACATGAGCAAGAAAATGGCAATAAGCCGGTTACATCTGTTTCTAAACCTAAACAGTTGGGATTCATAAGAACAGTAACTGGATGGATAATGTAGGAAGCTGTAATGATGGCGGCTTTAATTTTATTCAATTTCAACTATCTATACTCTCATTTCTAGGTAAATAGAATAGTTATAGATTTAAAAAGTCTGTATACAAACGTGCACTGACTGGTCCACTCAAATCTGTATGGTTCTTTCTTCAAAAGACCATCTCAGACCTGCACGGTCCTCCTATGGCCTGACCAAGATTATTTCTGGACTTTAAAAGAGGCCTCTGAGTTTGTTTCGGCCTTTCTTCTTAGAACAGTCAATTAGGAAACACCGAATAAAATTTGACATGTGAAAGGGCTTATGAATGAATTTACAGAAACAAATATAATTTCTATAGCACAACCTTCCATCATAAAAAACTTTTTAGAAAAAAAAAAACAACCGGCTTCCAAAAAACACTACAAAGAGAAAAATAACTTTAATTTCGGAAGTCGGTGTCTTTGGTTTTGAATTTTCGTTTTTTGCCACCGACTTCCGAAATTAAAGTTATTTTTCTCTTTGTAGTGTTTTTGGAAGCCGGTTGTTTTTTTTTTTTTGTAAAAAGTTTTTATTTTTCACTTTTTAGTTATGGTACCAACCCCACACAAATTCGAAAACCACTACCTGTTATGTAAATAACAGCTGTGACAGGAACTTATCATATCATTCACATATTAAGTGGGAAAAAAGTACGTATTATTGAAGCTAACTCAAAAACTATAGAAGCAAAGTTAATAAAAATTATATGGGACCACTTCGAAAGCATACCCTTTCAAACAAAAAAAGAATTTTCTAAATCGGTCCACAATTGACGGAGAAATCGGTGAACATACAAAAAAAAACAAACATACGCGGCGAACATAATAACCTCCTCCTTTTTGGAAGTCGCTTAAAAATAAGAAACCTTCTATATCGTAATACGCATTGGAGGGTGCAAATGAGTTTGTTCTTTTGTTGCTGTGACAAAAGATTAAAGACACTAAGCACAAAGAAGAAGACGCAAAAACAGAAATTGTGTCACACAAAACCGAAATTAATTAACGAGTTCCCCTTTCAATAACATCCACGTTTCTGATTATAATCCGGTATGAGCTCCTAAACAATTTACGAGTGCGTAGCCCTGAACAATACGCACGCACTTACAGTACGGGCTTACAGTACGCACTTAAAGTACGTAGACTACGCAGTATACGCATACTTGACCCGAATACATTGTGAACATCTTCCCGCGAATCTTTACGAGGGGTGGCTGTTACACCGTTGTCGATTTTTTAAGTGAAAACTTCTGTAGGCGCACTTTGCGCTCTTTCTCAACAGTTAACGTAACTGATCCGTCACGTTCGGTTTGATGACGCTGAATCGGGGATACTCGGCTCCAGTCGGTCGGTGACGCTGAATCGCGTATACTCGACGCTGAATCGTGTGTACTCAACTGTAGTCGTAAGTTATCACTTCTATCGTCTGGTCACAAACACACGCCCTCTTTTTAAAGTGAAACTTTTATTACATCGTCTCAAACTTTTTCGTCTGTGTGTTGCATATAGCGTGACGGTCGGCCGCGGAGTAGGGATAAAGTGAAAGGCGCTCGTCAGAGCAACCAAGACCTATATGGCGGTGCCTATAGTTCGCTTAAAAGTTTTACTTTTACCGTGGTTTCATAAAACTACACAATCCTTTTTTTTTATACGATTGTACCTATTTGCTCAAATCATGAACACCTTGTGTATTACAAAAGGGGCTATTTGTAAAACACTAGCAAAATTATATAAACAATTTCTTTTTCATTGAAACAAAATAATACTTTAAGTTTTCATCTTTCTATGTAAAAGTGACGATGGATCATATCAAGTTGAAAAGGTGATATCTCTTCTTGTTCATTTTAATGGTCATAGAATGAAAAATACCTACTTGCTTAAAAAACCTTGCCAATTTTTTTTCATTATTTTTATTAAACAATACATGATTAAATAGCTGTTTCGTAATGGAAGTTTAACATAATTTTGTTATAAACTTAAAAACATCAAATTCTAATTATGCACGCCCACGTTTTTGAAACCTTATTTTAAAAGATTTTCACTTAAAAGGCTGCATAAACTCCAAATCAAATTACATTTTATTTAATCTTATTTTATTACGTAAACAGAAAAACATTTTTTTCTCGTGATTGGATTTTGATAAACAGTTTTCCAAGTATTTGGTCGTAAAAACATTAATACATCAAACCATCAGCATTTTTTCCCAAAGTGACTTTGATGTCGAAATAAGTTTATGAAAGACGTTATTGATGTGTAATAATATTAACGATTTATAAAAAAAAAAGATAAATTGCTGTCAATGAAAAATAAAGGCAGACATTTATGAAGCGATTTTTTTTAAAATAAATATCTATCAATCATTCCAAATTCACTTGATGAAAAATCGAGACTATTTTTGTGGAAGAAGTGATATGCAGTCACACTTTAACTTTATACCCGAAATAATCTGAAACATAAATTCTTTGCTGAACATTAAAGCTATGATAAAGTACTCAATTTTCTGCAGCAAATTGGGGCTAGAGCTGAACAGATAGAATCGCAGCCATTCAGGAATTGTATCAATTCGAACGATACCGAGCGCCAAATTATATGAAGCCTGCAGGCTGCGATATAATATACCTTCTGTGAAATGGATAAGTTTCCAGACTGGAATAACACAATTTAACGCTAACGTTAATATTGCACAGAAATCGACAATCACAGATTTAGGACCATCGAGTTTTGCTTGAAATATAAAAACTCCTTTTAGTTAGACAGCAGTCTATTGCGGGATACTTCTCCACCCTCCATAGCTTTTTTGGACTAGTTGCCTATTTAAGTTAGTTCGTCCATCTAGTCAGGTTGCTGCATCTAGCTTCCTCACTGCCATTTCAATGTCTTCTCTTTCAAGTTCATACATCCTACATCATCCTACGCATTTTTCCCATGGTACAGAACGCCACCTACTGCGATCCTTACATACTCCTTTAACTTCGTTCTTTCAAGTTCATTCAAGAAAAAAACCCGGCCAAGTGCGTGTCGGATCACGCACAATAAAAGGTTCCGTAGTTGGGATAAATTTATCCCAAAAAATAACTTAACTTTGTAGTTGAAAAAAATGTTCTCCCATACGGAATGTATGGGAAAACATGTTTTTGCAACTGCAAAGTTAAGTTGGTCGATTATTACTCGTTAACTTGTAAAGCCTACTTGGCTGTGATAGTTTTCCTTTTAATTTCGTTATATAAACTACTGTTGTGATTTTTTCACACACCCAAAACCAACCATTTAGCCGGCAGGGGGGGGAGACACTTGACTCTAACAAAAATTAGCACTTTAAAGCTTAATATTTCGCAAATGGATCCCTACATCCAAAAATGGTTTCCACAAACTCGTAATGTTTTTAAAGGACCTTTCCAATGATACCCCTCACCATGGGTTAAAAAAATAAAAAACAACACTTTACGTGTATGAGAGGTACCCTAAAAAAAAATGTTTTTCATAATTTTGTTTTACCACTTTGTCGACGTAATTAATATGTATACCTATGCCAAATTACAGCTTTCTAGTACAAAGGGTCTTGGAGCTAGACTGCGGACAGACAGACAGACAGACAGACAGACGGACATGACGAAACTATAAGGGTTCCTTGTTTACTACGAAACCCTAAAAAGAACAAATTTCATAAACTTGCCGACGAATACTACATTACTTAGTCAAGACTTCCGCTCACACCAAGCATAAAATCAAAACAATCAGCATGACATTAATTCCATCGTTTATTTCTAACACGGTTACGCTTCGGTGTGACAGGCCCCCTCATGACACCACTGACACACGCGGCCCACATTGAGCCCGTCACGTCATCGCACATCTGACACATAATCAGTCGCTCCGGAACCAAAACATGATCCTTCTTCCTGTTCATTATATTTTCTGTTGAGTGCTGAGGATTGATTTATTTCTTAAGGTAATGAGGTCAATGTGTGGAGAGGAAAGTTTTGTTTTGGTCATTCAAATGTCACAATTTGTTGAGTTATCGTGTCGACTTTGAAGCGTTGGGTAGAATATTTTTGTAGTAACAATTAACTTTCAGAAAAGGGCTTGTGGCTAAGTAATAACAGCTGCACGGGTCGATCGATCAGGTTAAGCTACGCTTGCCGCGGTTGGTCCGTGGATGGGTGACCATCTTTACATACCAAGTCCCCTCCGTGCCTCGGAAAGCACGTTAAGCCGTTGGTCCCGGCTGTCATTTGTAGATCTTTGACAGTCGTTACGGGTAGTTAGAAGCCCAAAAAGTCTGACAACCAGTCTTACCAAGGGGTATCGTGTTACCTAGTCACTAGGTTGTGGAGGTCAGATAGGCAGTCGCTCCATGTAAAATACTGGTATTCAGCTGCATCCGGTTAGACTGGAAGCCGACCCCAACATAGTTGGGAAAAGGCTAGGCAGATGAGAATTAACTTTCAGAAAAATTGTAATAATAATAATATTGAATGAATGTGTTGCTTTCAGGAACAGCTGATATTCTTTGTAGCTCAGTTGAGCAATGACAGAATATCTATGCCAGTGATAGATTCGATTCTCGTTCGCAGCTTACAAAATATTTATTTAGGAAATATTCTACCCAAACCGCTAAAATTAATTTCGCTCGGCCGAATGAATTCTGCGATTATTTCGGATTAACTCCGAAACGGCGAAACTATTGTTAGAAAGTACCACTTGTGACCATTATCCACTTCCTTCTTTCCTGTTGAAAACATAACCATGTCAATTAGAAAATAAGGTCCATAATCGTTTAAACTATTTAAACCGTTTAATATAGGTCGTTTGTCCAATTTCACAATTCGAAATAGCGCGGTAATCGCGTTATCAACTGGACTATCACGATATAACCCGGCCGTGTTATGGTCATTACACAATTATATTAATCTAAACTATGTGCCCTACTTCGCAATTATACAGGGTTATAGGTATGGTAAGAACTCCCGATGTCACAATTAGAAGGTAATGTGTTTTTTAAGTGTCTCGGGTTCTGTTCAGCGCTTTGTCCGTATTAAATAGTCTATTTATTTCTATTGTTGCTAGATATTTTAGTTTTATTTGCACTATTATTATTGTCAGTTATATTTAGACTGGAACATGAATAGATAACCCCCGTAAAGGTCTTATATGTAAATAAATGGATGCGTGTGGAGTCCAAAGTTATTGTTTACGTTTAAGCGCTCTTTACACGAGTATCGTTAGCAGGTATTTAATTATGTTTACCTGTAAACTATGTGGCTAATTTCAAGTAGATAAGGCGAATAATTAAAGAGTTGAGAATGTTATAATTTTTATTTTCTTGGTGTTAAGAGCGTGCATTCTGAAAGTGGGCAACGTTGCAAATGTGTGTCAAATATGTCGCTGTTTCGATTAATTTGGAAATATTGCTGTATGGAAATATGAAATACTAGCTGCGCCCCGCGGTTTCACCCGCATAAGTCTCGATCTCGTGGGAAAAAAAAAAGTATCCTATGTTCTTTTCCAGGGCATCATCTATACATATATGTGCCAAATTTCATCCAAATCCGTTAAGCCGTTTTAGCGTGAAGGCGTAACAAACAAACTTACTTTCGCATTTATAATATTAAGGAAGGATGAAATGCGATAATTAATACCGTAACACTGAATATTTCGTTTTAGATGTAAAAAAAGTGTTTGGAATTTTTTCAAATACTCTGTTTACACCTAAAACGGTTACAATATCAAATACAGTGTTATAATTTTATTGCAATTCATTATTAATATTTTAGTTCACTATAGACCGATATTTCATATTTCCATAAAGTACGTATAATTTTAACAAATGAATAAAAACAGGTAAATATTTGACACCTATTTGCGACGTTGTATTTCGAAAGTCTCACTTTTATTAGGTACTAGCTGCGCCCCGCGGTTTCACCCGCAAAAGTCTCAATCCCGCGGGAAAAAAAAAGTATCCTATGTTCTTTTCCAGGGCATCATCTATATATGTGCCAAATTTCATCCAAATCCGTTCAGCCGTTTTAGGGTGAAGGCGTAACAAACAAACTTACTTTCGCATTTATAATATTAAGGATTCCAAACTTCATAGCACGCATAATTACCCCGCTTTTGTTGGTCTAAAACTAGGCATTATACTTACAAAACTACAAGAGGGTGCTATTTCCACTAGAATGCCTTTAATACTTAAACTATGAAAAGTTAAGTAATTGACGATGAAATAACCCAACTTCTCTACATAGAAGAAGTCTTCATATCTTAAAGAAACGTTAGCGCCTGATAAATTAGGTAGAAAACTAAAGCGTAGACAACTAAAATACCAGAGAGCGTGCCAAAATCTCAGACATTCTGCCCCAAACTTAATAACTTGTTACAATCAAAATTGAACTTTAAAACAACTACGTATAGTTTAGATTTAATTTAGCAGGCAAACATCTAGAAGTTATACAAAATTGCACTATAAAGTTGAAGGGGTTGAGTCTAATTTTGAAAGAGATTGTTGCTGTTAAAGGCTGCTCAAATAGTTTTAGTTGTTCTGTCTTAAATTCGAAGTGAATCGCTGGCGTGCCTTGCGATAGCTACTTGAATAGAATTCTCTGAAAATGTTGGACTACATTTTTTATTCTTATGGCAGCGTTTGGTGATCAGAGTATCGGCTAGTTGGACACTACCTTACCAAGCACCAAGTAAGAAAAACAAATCGTTAATGAACATAGGAATAGGGTTTAAGTTTCTGTAAACCTGAATTTAGTTCAGGTGTATGCACAGATATAAATAGACCTAGATAACGCAAGTACCACGATCTGTATGAAAACCAAGCGTGCCATTTTTTGACTACCTACTATGACGTCACAAGCACTAAGAAACGTTTCTTTTACTTTTTCTTCTCGCATTTGCATAGTTTTTAACAATTTATAACAGCGTAATTAACCATTTTCAATTTTTTTACTGACTTCCGACAAGCGTGGCACCGATGCAGACTGAGCGCGAAAGTGGCAGCTTACGATTATTGTACGTAGGCTAGGCACGCGAAGTAGTTGGTCTTGCGTTATCTAGGTATATCTATATCTGTGGGTGTATGTGACATAACTTTATCTTCATCTTTTGATTAGTGGCTTTTGTGAAAAAGTCACCACAATTTTGCTAATGTCACTCACCATACATAAACAATAAACGTGTGAAATGAAATGTTTAGTTTGGTTGAACATGCTATTTGATAGGTCCTTTTACTTGAAATGTTAATTAACCTGCCTAATACATACTTTAAGTGTAAGTAAATAGCGAGCATTAAGTAAACGTAAACATTACTCGTAGTTTCATCTTTCAAGTGGTCATGTCTAAAGGAATTAGCCTGTCTATCAGTTTTCCTGAGTATGTACGTACATCTCACATCTTCAGAAGCTACTAAGATTAAATTAGGGTGATAGGAACTAAAGTCCCCGTCACGAGAAGCTATAAATTTTGTAAACACACATTCAGGGGTTTGCAATCTTTGGGTAAAATAAAATAAAAACAGTTTTGTACTATTTTTACAGGGATATAATTATATTAACACACACATCTAATTACAAACAAACAATATAACCTAATCCGCGAAAACA
Source organism: Agrochola lychnidis (assembly GCA_963680765.1). NCBI lineage: Eukaryota > Metazoa > Arthropoda > Insecta > Lepidoptera > Noctuidae > Agrochola > Agrochola lychnidis. The sequence goes on from OY796856.1 coordinate 22,653,623, forward strand.
CCACAAACAAACAGACGCATTCGAAACTCGAAAGACAGCAGAGACAACATCAGCGTGAACTTACTTCAAAATCGTGGCTCAAATGTTTACGTTCCATGAATCAGATGCGTTCCAGTACCACAAAACCTTAGACGACAGCGCTTTATATCGCTAAAATATAACCCGATCAAGTGAAATTGCTCATTAGTTTCGTATAACACGTACGTTACTTTGACTTCATTGAATTTGGGATTATTTGTTGTTGATTAAATTGTCGCTACGTAACTTGGTAGAAGTTCTTTATTTACAAAAATTATAGCTTCTCGTGACGGGGACTTTAGTATCCATACGCTCTCTAATACGGTTATGAGGCGATGACCAATATCGAATTTGGTCTAAAAGCTTCAAGCTGGATAGGGGTTCTGTTAGTTTATAGTTTAGGGTTTTAATGCTTCTGGGGTAGGTACTCAATTAATTCAGCTGTGTACCTAGTTAGTAGGTTCTATCAACATATTTTCGGTTTAGGTACCTAGTAATAGTTTTGTGTTTCTGAGAAACTCTCAACTTACGTAGTTCTGAGAATGTTTACATTGGTAAGACATAGTGTAGGTAGATAATTTAATATAAACGGAAATATAACTATTAATAAAATGTATCGTGGAAAAGCATATGTTTTTTGCGATTTCTGAGGAACAGTTCAAACTGATTCTACATGACGGAGGAGGGGGTAGGAGTCTCGTTCGTTATCATCGGCGATATTTTAACTACTGTGGGCGTACTGTGGGTAGTGTTGGTTAATGCGCAATAGAAAAACAGTTTGCAGTTCAGATCACATTATAATTTACTATGAAATTAATTACACGGCGTTTATGAAAATCACAAATTAACACAATGATCACAAATTACAATGAACACAACAACTGAGCATAACGAATCGAGTACAGTTCCGCGACGTCTTAACTCCGATGCGATCAGAGACTGAATCCTCCTCGCCGACTCTGTGGAAGCGCGTTTTAGGTGTGGGTGGATCACGTTATGTCGCCAGTGGCGCGCTTGCGATTCGTTTCGTACTAATGACCGGATCTGACATAATATAAGTTCTTTGTCGAAGATCAGTAAGCCCGTCTTTGTGTTCGTGCTGCCATTCTGTGGTATTCCTTCCCCAGACAGAGAGAATCAATTTGAAACAAAAGACAGTGCTTTTTTCCCAATACAGGAAAAATATTAAATTAAATCATCTTTTGAGAAATCCAGTTAGATAATTAAATGGACTTTAGTCCCTATAGGTAAGCATAATATTGGATTACTTTTTGTCTAGAATTTCTAATTCATTATACTAAGAGTACACATGACTATGATGTATCTTATAACTATCAACAATTTCCTTATTTGTACACACAATTACAAACAACATTATCTGAATCATTTTTGTTTTTGCGGCTAATTATTATTGGAATCATTGTTATTTAATTATGAACCGATCGTTTCAAATAAATAGATTCTACGATGACCTGAGAATCGTCACTCAATGTCATTTATTAATTTACTAGCAATACGTGCTAGTTTTAAGAGTTACTTAAGCAGATATCAGCACGCGTAGCATGACCACCGTAGAAAGAGGTTTTGTCGACGGAAGAATAGACAAAATGACAGATAAACAATCACAATCTGTCATTTTGTCTATTCTTCCGTCGACAAAACCCGATTCTACGGTGGTCATGCTACGCGTGCTGATGTTTCACTTCTTGTTCATTTTTGTCTTACATTCGAAGTGAAACTTCTGGACGTATAGCTCCATCTCTTTCTCACACTGAAGTAATATTAAAATAATACTGCTTTATGAGCTGGTGGTAGGCCCCCAGAACAAAAAATAAATCAAAAGTGAAAATGAATTCACTATTGTACTGATCCAACAATGTTGGATGTCGCTTGGTCCATATTGCACTTGCCTACCAAATGATCTAAAAATGAAATGAAAAGAGCAGATTCACGTTAATTCCTATGTAATTTTGTCGGTGTCGTGTGAATGTGGAATGAAACAAAAATGAAAAGTCACGCGAGTGAACCATTCACTCGAATGAAGCGTTTAATAATATGAGCTTTAGCAGGAACTTCGAGCGGGGTGGGAACCGGGGCTCGGGAAAATGTTGTAATAGTATTTCTAAGAAAAAATATGTACAGAAATAAACTGCCCGTCAGACAAGAGATTTGTTTGAGACTTATAAATGTTAAAGGTATTGGACCGCTTAGTGTTATTATTACGAGTCTTGACATAAAATTCGAAGTTGAAAGATTGCTTCTAAAATTATCTTGTCTTGAAAAAAATGTAGGAACGGTTGTCCTTTATTTATTATTTAGTGTAACAAATAATAAAAGTTTTTCTAAATACTTAGGCCCGTATTACAGAGCAGTGGTAGCCTAGTGGTACCGGCCCAGACTAACGAGTTGTGGGTCGTGGGTTCGAATCCAGACAGGCGCTTTACTTTGTATAAATAATTTCATCACCACTGCTCTCAAAACTGTGAAGGAAAACATAGTGAGGAAACCGGATGTAGAACCAAATTTCAAAGACATGTGACATCTATCAACCCGCACTGGCAACCGCGTGGTAAATTACAGCCCACTCCGTCTCACAGAGAGGAGGCCGGTGTCCCAGCAGTGGGAACATTGTAGATTGATTATGTATCACAGAACCTCACTCAAGAACTCAAGACTCAAGCATAACTTAAAACTCGTTTTAATCAATCAAATGGCTTTAAACTAGTCATAATAATTATAATGCTTGAGTTTTGAGTGAGGTTCTGGAATACCTACGGGCCTAAGTATTTAATACTAAGTCAGTTTATACTGTTATCAATTACTTAATGAAAAAGAACGAACGATAGGATAATACATAACCCTTGAAATTGTGGTGTTCAAAAGGCAACTTAGGTATTTTAAGTTAAAAAACTTAAGTAATCAGCAGTCAAGGCAAAAGTCACTTGGACCAAGAAAGTGTTATTGACTGTAACATCAAAAAATAAATAAATAAGTATGATCTTCAATATCGTGAGCGAAAAACTTGAATAATCACAATGTAAAAGTTTTGCGAAAATTCATCAAAAATTCCAATTTCCTCTTTGTTCGACGTTGAAATAATTTGATTCTAGAGAGACTTAATATCTGATACTCGTGTAGCTATAATAATCCTTTGCAAAGTTCTTTTACCTTTTCAATTCATGTTCCCTTGATTACTTACAAGTTGTAGACATGTTTGATTGTTATTGTTATTTACATACTTACGAAGTTACGAGTTCTTTAGATCTTTATTAAAATTCTCTGTATTTATCGTCTTGTCACATAAAGACTCAGTCCCATCATGGTTTGTCAAACTTTGACATTGAATTTACCGTCATTACTTTGGATGAACAGCGTTTGTAAACAGGTCAGATAAAATACAGTATCATCACTTTTCTTTGGTCCAACAATATCTTTGGTTTAATCCATCGAGATGAAGAATTCATGTTTCATGCACACATTGTCATAATACGTGTGTATTGGGGCCGGGCACATTGCTCGTAGAACGGATGGCCGATGGGGCGAAAGGTTCTAGAGTGGCGACCGCGTACCGGAAGACGTAGCGTTGGAAAGCCTCCCACAAGATGGACCGATGACCTTGTGAAGGCCGCAGGAATCCGCTGGATGTGGAAAGCACAGAATCGGGCGAAGTGGAGGTGCTTGGGGAGGCCTATGTCCAGCAGTGGACGTCTTTCGGCTGAAAAGATGATGATGACGTGTGTATTTAGGACATTTTGTAAATGTGAAAAAGTTGTGCAGTGGGATTTCGTTGCCACTAATTTTGTCAAGCATTAAACAGTTGATGATCGGCACATTAATACAAACAATTAGCACCTCTGACTTTTAGGATTCACGTGCGTATTATATCATTATCACTTGCTTTAAAAACGGTGAAGGAAAACATCGTGAGGAAACCGGCCATGCCTGAGAGATATTTCTCGACGGCATGTAAAGCCAAGTCAGAGGCCCATGGGTGGCTTTAAAACTCTGACACCAGGTTTGTCACCAACCACACGAAAAGAAGAAGATTACTTAAATCAAGCTAATATTTATTTATTTCTCACAGGTCAAGAATACAACTTTAACAAACTAACAGAGGAGGAAGTGAACTCCCTAGGCCAAACCTATGACTACGACTCCATCATGCACTATGCGAGGAACACCTTCAGCAAGGGTACCTACCTGGACACCATACTGCCGCTGGAGGTCCACGGCAAGAAGAGGCCGGAGATCGGTCAGCGAGTGAGGCTCAGTGCCAGTGATATTGCACAGACTAATCTACTGTATAAGTGTGCAAGTAAGTCATTTATTCATTTGTTTAACATAGGTGTACAATAATAATGGTTTATAAAGATAATAAAGAGTCGCTATGTTATACCAGAGGGCGTAGGTACAAATGTTTGTAATTTAGTAATTATTGAATTAAATAAGCCTGAACAATAAAAAAAAAACAATTATAAAAAATCACATATTTCATAATACAAATTAATTAATAATAAATAGCAATAGAAATCAATGACAATATAAAAAAATGAAAAATATAAATTTCAATACAGTGCATGACAACACACATACTGAAAACAAATAATAAGGCTATGCCATTAAAATACTAAAGTTAATATACAAATACTAATGTCAACAAATAAAATTTATGTCAAGGATCACAATACATTTATTTTCTTAGCATGTCATCATTTTGTCATTAAATTTTTGTCTGTTATAAATTCCGAAATACTGTAATATGCTTTGTTCACCAGTTAGGACTCAGGCATTTCTTAAATAAGCTCCCGTTCAATTATTAAGACCAAATTTTAGATATTTTATAAATTATTTCCCAGTCCTATGAACCATATTTGAATAACCTTCATGGTGGCTATTTCTTAATATTGGGTCTGCTTCACGGACAGTGTACTGTTAACTTTTTTACTTTGGTATTCTGCATACAAAATTATATGGTTACCATTAAGCGTAAGTACCTACCCCTCCAACTTGATATTATTATTATGCTTTTACTAGGAGTAGGTAAGTCGTGGATAAATATGACGACATATTGCTCGCAAATGCACGCTTTAAACTTGAGTTAGCCGACGTACGCACGGACGTAATAAAATCGCGGTGATTTTTTTTATGCACTGGATTTGCAACGCTCTGCTTAGCACCGAGAGTTGAAAATCCAACAGTGTGTTTTTTCAACGCGCTGGGACGAGAGTGCCTCCCACCGCGTTGAATTCTCAACGTTCGGCTTAACACCGAGAGTTGAAAATCGAGTGCAAAATCCCGCCGTGATTTTATTACGTCCGCGCATACGTCGGTTTACTGCTTTATCACCCTTTTTTTGCTAAAATCTCTGACTACTCTATCATTCAAAAAGGCATCTATTATTTCAACTCAAACTGTGAGTAATTGAATTGTGCCCCCAGAAAATCTAATATCTTAAATCAATACGAATAAAGCTGAGTGATATTTGGAAAATCAAATTACAGAACTGCTGTTTCAACAGTTAATTTTGCGTTCAAAATCCCTTAACATCTGTTAAACTAACTGATGATTTGATTATGCCGGGGCCACACCAACGGGAAACGTCACTGATTATCGCGATGATGGACTTTATTCCTACGGGTTAGCGTCCATTGTCGCGATAATTAACGGTGTTTCCCGTTGGTGTGGCCTCAGCATTACGAAAATTTATTCCCCATTTAAAGACACTGACCATACTGAATTAGCTCGTATCAGTGTTTATAGGTAATAATAATTATTTAATATTGTAAACAGAATGCGGAAGAACCTTGTTGGGGAACTCAGGGTGGTTCAACTCGCCCGGGTGGGGTAGTGAGACACCCCCGACGACCCCGGAACGGTGTGAGTGGAGGATTGTAGCTACACATGGTGAACGAGTCGTATTGAATATTACAGGTGAGTTTTAGCATAGGTTTTGTTGATAACTTGAGATGGATGAACTCAGCATCGGGTTGAGGTACCATAAAAACACAACGACATTTTTCAAATATAGAGAAAGTTTTACTTTCGTGCATGAGTTTTTGGGACTCACACAGTTACTCGTCTTCGATTACTACGTTAAATAGGTATAGTAAATCGATTCGTTTTTGCTGTCAATGAGGTACCTTCGGGAGCAGTGGTGGCCCAGTGGTAACGGCCGCAACTTAAGAGTTGTAGGTCGTAGGTTCGAACCCAGACAGGCGCTTTACTTTGTGTAAATTATTTCATCACCACTGCTCTCAAAACGGTGAAGGAAAACATCGTGAGGAAACTGGCATGTCCTAGAACCGAAAATTCGAAGACATGTGACATCTACCAACCCGCACTGGGCCCGCGTGGTGGATTACAGCCTAATCCCTCTCACAAAGAGGAGGCCTGTGTCCCAGCAGTGGAAACATTTATATGCTGATGATGATGATGATGAGGTACCTTTGTGAAAAGAACAAAAACAGTTAGTTTCTTAATTAAGAAAACGCTTTACTATCTGAATTGGTAGATATAAAGAATGGAATCAATACCTACTATAGTCATGTACCTATCATCATCGAGATATTTAAATCTAACGTCCTTTGAAGGTAAAGACCACTATTGTGTAATACACTCAATCTCCTCAGCTTTAAATGTCAAGTGTTCATCAACTTACGCAAATCGTCTCCATCTCATCGGGACGTACTTCGCTAAATTCTAATTGATTGAATTCATTTCCAAGTGGAAATGGCATATTCTCAACTTTGACTTTTAAATGTGTTTGCTTCGCCTACAATGCTAAATATATTTTAGATAGATAGATAAACCATGTAAGTGCACACAAAAGAAATAACACCACAAATTAAAGTCTAATTAACTAAAGAAATAAAAGCACACGAATATAAAGAAAAAATTAGGAGCAATAAACAAAAAAAAAAAACAGTGGCACTCCGGGAATGCCGACAGAAGTGAAAACTTGAACAAGATTGCCTTGGTGGAAGAAAAATACTTGTAAAGAACATTTATCCGTAACCTTATCTAAATAAAGAGCACAACCGCGTTTACAAAAAAAAATACTTCCAAAACCTTTAAAATAAAAATACTTGCATAGAACATTGATCCGTAATGTTATATAAATAAAGGGCACAATCGCGTTTACAAAAATGAGGTGTCGGTAACGATGTCACGAGTTCAATTATTTTTCCCATCTCAAAAATGCCCAACGTGAAATAAGTTTTCACTTCAAAAACATATTATTTCACCTTTACAATGACTATATATTCTGTTCACTGATTGTTTACAACATTTTGTGATGTTTTATAATAGACCGTCTAGTTGAGTAAAAGGAACTATAATCGAATAATAATTCGATTTTTATTATGAGACAACTCTAAAATCAGTATTTTTGTGCGTCGTGCAAAACATCACGAAGAAAACAGTGAAGAGAACAGAGATTAAAAGGATTTTTCGAAAGAATCATTCGTACAATTTACAAAACCACTGAATTAATTCGCCCGAGAAGCAGACATAACTCTACAGAATACTAATGCAGACCCACAGTGTGCCAAAGACAGTATTTGTATCCACTTAGTACTGTTACATTGTCCGACAGAATTTTCCGCATTCCGAGTATAATTTCATTTTCAAAGACAAAGTCAAAAGCATTTATTTCAATTAGACAATTTACTGGCATTCTTATATTGTCAGGACTTGCTACGTTCCAGATTTATAGTGTAAAAGATTCTATAGAAGTCCCTCTAGAATCATTCCTCGTATTAGGAAGCCATCTTTATTTGTAAAGGTACACAACAGCTTCTTCTTGTATTATATTTAGTTTCGTTCTACAATCTGCTGTTAGACTTTCATTTTTTATCTGAATTCGAATTATCCATGAAAACGGCAACCAGCACCAATTTTACCAACTCAATAGCCTAGCCTTTTCCCAAATATTTTGGGGTCGGCTTCCAGTCTAACCGGATGCAGCTGAATACCGGACCTCCACAACCCAGTTACTGGGTAACACGATACCCGTTGGTAAGAGTGGTTTTCAGACTATTTATCAGGCTTCTGACGACCCAAAAATCCAAGAATGACAGCCGGGACCAACGGCTTAGCGTGCTTTCCGAAGTAAGGAGGGGTCTCGGTTTGTTAAGATGGTCACCCATCCACGGTATGACCGCGGCAGGCATTGCTTAACCTGATCGATTGATCCGTGCGTCTGTTATTACTTAGTTCACCATCTACGGAAACGTTTTCATAGAGTTACACAGAAACCGGTCTTGTCGCTGGGGTGCTAGCGATTTGGCAACTCTGCCGCTGTAGGTTGCGGTTACAGTTGCTTTCGGAATGGTACCTTTGCATATCTACCTGTGAGGCTAGTTTTTATAAGCTCTAAGTTGTAGAAAAACAAGTCGTTTGTGTTTACGCTTAGCACTTTTAAATTACTTTAAGAATGTTGATGCCATTGTCACCAGAGCATTTCGTGGCTAAGTAATAACAGCCACACGGGTTGATCCACCAGATCAAGCTATGTTTGCCGGGGTTGGTCCGTGGATGGGTGATTATCTTTACATACCGAGACTCCTCCGTGCCTCGGAAAGTACGTTAAGCCGTTGGTCCCGGCTGTCATTCGTGGATCTTTGACAGTCATTACGGGTCGTCAGAAGCCCGAAAATGTGACAACCAGTCTTACCAAGGGTAATCGTATTACCCAGTTACTGGGTTGTGGAGGTCAGATAGGCGGTCGCTCCATGTAAAATACTGGTATTCAGCTGCATCCGATTAGACTGGAAGCCGACCCCAATATAGTTGGGAAAAGGCTAGGCAGATTGATTGATGCAGTTGTCATCATTATTAGAGAGTATTTCTTGAATAAGGTTCATGTCTTATATTCATATTTCGCCCGTGCAAAGTTGAGGAGGTTTGCTTTCTTATAAAGATGACATCCGACACATCACTCGAACATCCCTATTCTTAGCCCTACCTTCCTATTGTCTCGGCATTGTATCCAAAAATCCATATAGCACTGCTGACTCCTCAATACGAATAAAGGAGCTCCCTCCAGGAAAGCTCTAAAGTGTTTGCAAAGAGCCTTGGAAGCCCAATTTTGTTGAAGAGCCCACTTGAGACAACCCTCGGCTGTAAGCGAATCGTTAATTTTTATAAATGGACGTTTTACGTCGTCATGTTCTGAGTATTTAATGATAGTATGAACTATACCTTCTCTAATAGATGTCTACCAAACTACGGTTAATTTGTAGTTATATGCTTAAGAATGATCTGCCGTTGCCATTCCTAAGGTCTCAGTCCGTAAGCTTATCGAATAAAAATAATTTGTCAAGTTAGATGACATAGGTACCTAATCATAGCGAGGTGATAACGCAAGGTGCTGATGATAACGCAATATGTCTGAAAAAAAACACCTTTCAAGTTCAACCCGCACATAAGCAGTTGCCATATTTTACGTTCTCACCCACATACCTTCATAAACAAGGAAACCAATTTACCATGAATTTTTAAGACTATAAAACCAAACACCTAAATACGACATAAACCTGAATCTCAAAAACATCCCAACCCAGGCATAACATCTTAGCGTTTTCCCACCGAATCGATGGACCATTACATTCTGTCCATAATTTCCGTTTGACTTGTTACAGCACCCACCAACTTAAACCACTCACAGGAATCTATACAACCTTCCTTTATTATTTATATAATGCGGAGACGAGGATACGACAGTAAATTTAAACTACATTATTTTATTTTATTATTTGGAGGAGCTCGTGGCTAAGTAATAACAGCCGCACGGATCAATCCATCAGGTTAAGCTACGCTTGCCGGGGTTGGTCCGTGGACGGGTGACCATCTTTACATATTGAGACTCCTCCGTGCCTCGGAAAGCACGTTAAGCCGTTGGTCCCGGCTGTCATTCGTGAATCTTTGACAGTCGTTACGGGTCGTCAGAAGCCCGAAAGTCTGACAACCAGTCTTACTAAGGGGTATCGTATTACCCAGTAACTGGGTTGTGGAGGTCAGATAGGCAGTCGCTCCATGTAAAATACTGGTATTCAGCTGTATCCGGTTAGACTGGAAGCCAACCGCAACTAGAGTTGGGAAAAGGCTAGGCAGATTTTATTTTATTATTTATCCCAGTTTGCACTCAAAGATTCAGTCAATATCCATACTAATTTATAAACGCGAAGTCTGTTTGCCTGTCCCTTATCTTTTCTCGCATTAACGGCTGAACGGATTTCTCACTGACGTCACGCAAAATCCTGCATAGCGCAAGCAGAATTTACTGGGCGACCAGCATATATACAACGTCCCAACAACAATCGTCGGGTAGTAGCCCATCAGACACAACACCCGTTTGGCCGAAGGATTTTCACTTTTCTATAGAGAATGAGTGAACTTTACACCCTGTTCCTCATACCTCTGTAATGGCAAAGACCATGGTTAGGACATAGGATACTTTTTATCTCAGTAGTACGTCCTGTGGGATAATTTTCGACCTTCAGGGGCGAAGCCGCGGGAAAAAACTAGTATCCAATAGTTTAATTACTATGGGTCGACTCGACCTTCACTACAATTTATTTAGATTTTTTTAAAGTGAAAAGTCCTTTAGGCGCATTGGGCATTTTTGAGATGAGACTAAATCACTGATTTCGCGCCACTTTGACGACACCAGCTTTTGACCATTAGAAAGACATCAACGTGTTGATTACCGCGGTACGTGGAGTAAAAGACATCAACGCGTTGATTACCGCGGTGCCGATTTTTTTTCAAGTTTTCACTTCTGTCGGCACTCCCGGAGTGCCACAGTTATTTTTTTTTCTAAGTATGATTTTATTTAACAGTTTCAAAATACTCCTAAGCACTAGTACTGCCAGTGTTTTCCTATTGTCGTATTGTCATCTTCTCATTGAATATCGATAAATTATCTCGAGAGTCTGTAATCCTTCATAGTCATACTAAGTAGTAGAAATACTTTGACGGCCGTATCTCGTTAAGCCGTATCTAGCAGACAAATGGGTGTTTGGACAAGCGGTTATAATCCAGTTTATATTGTTAGTAAGCCCCTGTCAAAGGAAGTTATGTATATTTTTTGTAGGAAACTGGTAAACAGATTTGTAGAGGGTAAGGGTTTGATTAGATTGAGAGCGGGGCGGATAGCGGGTAATACTGTTAGAGAAGTTGATAGTGTCAAGATGCATCATACCTAAACAGACGTGCATCAGTTAACTAGTTAGTAGAATGAGCAGTCGAAGCGCGACCATTAAAATTTGATATGCATCTAATAAAGAAAATGTCATAACCTGTGGAGGCATATATTAGGCAAATAATGCAAAAGGAATATGTAAGGATCGTAGCAGGAGTTCTGTATTCTATTAACCGGCTTCCAAAAAGGAGGAGGTTATGTGTTCGTAACGTATGTATGTTTTTTTTATTTATTTTTTTATGTATGTCCACCGATTTTTCCGTCAATTGTTGACCGATTTTGGAAATTATTTCTTTTTTTGAAAGGGTATTCTCTTGAGGTGGTTTCATATAAATTTTATTAACTTTACTGTGATAGTTTTTGAGTTAGCTTCAATAATACATATTTTTTCTAACTTCGCATGTGGGTGATATACAAAAACTACAACACTACAAAGTGAAAAATAACTTTAATTTCGGAAGTCGGTGGCAAAAAACGAAAATTCTAAACCAAAGACACCGACTTCCAAAATTAAAGTTATTTTTCACTTTGTAGTGTTGTAGTTTTTGTAAAAAGTTTTACCTTCCCCAATGCCGCCCAATGGGCGTGAGGTTATGTATATGTATGTGAAGAAGAATATTATGCGAAGAATAAACAAGAAACTCCTGGTTAGATACAATATAGGTGTGTCCGTGCTTTTCAATATCGCAGCAGTTTTTGGCCTCGCACGGCCGCTATTTTTTGTTTCCGTTTATTTATTCGATTTTTTTTTTTTAATTTAGCTAGTTTTAAATGTTTCTTTTTTATAACTGTTTAACTTCTATTTCCTGTGCGTGTCCCAAATGAAATAATTTTCTTTCCAACCGACTGTCGTTTCCGCTTTTGCTCCCCGCTCCGCTCACTAACATGTAGATTCCCTTTACTTTCTTTACGAAATAATTATTTTGCACAATACTGTTACAATCCTTCTAAGAACCAGAATCTACCTTTAGTAAGCAATTCTTCAACATAATGAAGAATGACTACTCCAAAGAAAGTATATTTCTTTCAACTTGACACTCATTTCTTAAGAAATGGACTCAGTAATTGGTGTAATTAAAATAAATTAGCTTAAGAAACTTATCTGGATGATTGGGACAACTTAATAACGAATTATGTCGTCGTTCATTTTCTTTTAATTTTTATGCTGTGGTCAGCTTTTGTGGACTTTGAGAATTTTCGATTTATGGTCAAAATAGCAGACAGATATTTACATGAAAAATCGGTAAGGGTATAGTTAATTCAATAAATGAGTCCAATTGCGATTTGTGATACCTACGACCAATTATTACGACAGGGGTTTCAACTAACAACACACGATTAAAAACATTATTTTGATAAACATTTAGTATTATCAAACCGATTTTTATCGTTGTCAGCATTTGTGGACTTTGTGATTTTTTTACTTTTAAGGGCACACCGAGCTTTTTAGCGTGCGGGAAAGCGGGGAAGCGTGACGGTTCTGGTTAAGGGCCTATATTGAAAATAAACAGTAGTTTGATGGGCGTGGCTTATTGCCCCCGCACGCGGGGAGTGGCGGTTCTGTATTCGATGGTTGGCCGTCACATCGTCGCGCTGCCACAAACGTATTTGAACCAGTAGCAAAAAGTGGAACTAACGAAATAACTGACTGGAATTTGAAAACGTTAGTTACTTAGCATGGGCTTTGGCTAAGCATTATTCTTGTCACTGTCGCACAACTGTCATACTAAAAGTGCATGATAAAGACGGAAACATATCTAAGAAAAAAGTGCGTGCTAAGTAACGATAATTTATCTCGGTCTATGAAATTTTGCATATAGCGAACTATGGAGTAGACAAATAATACAAAATATTTAATTATCAGCAAAGAATATTTATTGTTTATTTCCCACACACAAAATGTATAGGAAAAGTTTTTTGCGATTTCGGACTTTTCTAGTACTCAAACCTCAGTTGGTCCAATAAAGTTTATTGTTCCATAAAAGAAATAGGATCGATTGGTATCAAAAAAGTTTTTGTGAAAACTGCCCATTTTCTTGCTGACTGTAATATGTTTTTCAAAATCTGTGAATGCAGATCAAAATGTCTCAAAAGTTAAAGACAGTCTTCTAAGACCGTTTTCCTGTAGCAACAACGGTTAAGGTAGTTGCCCTTATTGCCCCATCTCAAAAATCCACCTTGTAGACAGATTGTTTAAAACGTAGTGATCCAAAGGCAAATGGGGTAAAGTGGAGGTGCAGGCCACCCATCATTTAAAAAATTTAAAGTTGAGATATTCTTAACAGTTCAGAAAATTTCGCATTTCAAGAAACTTTACACTTTCACTTAGATTTTTAGACCCTGTGAACAAAATTTTTGACGTAGCGATCTATGACTGGAAGATGTCTTGATACTGTAGATACAAGACTATACCCCATGCCCCATGCCTATAGGCAGATTATGATGGCATTTGGTAATGACAATACAAGTTGTGAAGGCCTACGCATGTCAACAGCGAAAGTAAAAAAAAAGAATTAAAAATAAAACACATGTACCAAAGATCACGTCTAAATGTGTTAAATTTTATTTTTCAGGATACTAGATCATATAGTCAAAAATCATACACCAAAATGTTAAATCCTTATTCCAAATACTTTAAAAGTTACACGATAAAGAAAAAGCCCATTTTTTTCAATATATCACCTTAAGAATGGGCGGTTCGCGCGCGCGCAAATTTAGGTGTTTCCTTCATATTATTAAAACGAATACACATTTTGAAAATGTAAAATGTATACTTTATAGAAAACATGTAGTTTTGTTATTATTAAAAAACTGATGACCGTGAAGTATTTACGCCGTACTAAGGGTTTATTTTGTTTTTTAGACATTACTTTGTTTTTTTTTCTATCGAGGAAACTACAAGTAATCGTGTTTCTAAAGTGTATGATGTATAGAGTGAATATCTACTTAAATATCTTACATATTAATTGCATAACTAAATGTTAAGTTATAACGATGCAGAAGGGATCAAACGAACGCAATTATTACGCCAAATCCTCGGTGCGCTCTTAAGAAAATACTTTGGGAAAAGGGGTCCGTATCTTTAATGATAAAAATCTTGGTCTTGAGATCTCCTAGATAGAATCCTACCTACTTAATTCAGGCAAACACTTCTCATCTAACCTAGATGAAAATCAATCTAAATAATTATAAATCGGACATTCATAAACGATGATTTATTATAAAAATAACTTTGTATCGAGTACCGTCGAAAACACTGAGCAGAGCATTTTAAAACCTTACTGCCGTTTTATTTATTAAACATTTTTGGAAAGTTCCTTTCAAGCCTAAAAAGGAAAACGCATTATGTATAAATAGAAACGATAAAAATTCACAATTTTCGGTACTCTCGTCCAAAAATTTAAGGGATTTGATACGGATATTTGATCCTAAATACCAAATTAACGTTATAGAAAAAAATATTCCTTTAAAAGATCTTTTAAGCGCCCTTTATCAAGCACCGTGAAATAGGATCCTCTACACACACATGGGTACGATACCTACATAATATGTGGGGGTGTGATGGTGTGTGTAGAATGTATGTAGGGTGTATGTGGTGTGTGTGTGCGTGCGTGGCTATCTGTGTAGAATAAGGTCCAATACATGCAAATAAATTTACCATTTCGTTTGTCCGTTACGAATATAAATGGATTCTGGTGAATTAATGAATTTATTACCCGCTTTTATTTTAAGTGGCGTCACTTGCGACCATAAATCTTTGTGGCGGTGCCACTGGACTGGCTCCAGGGACTGGATTCTTTGTGATCCTGTAAAATACAGTTACTTTTATGTATGTTCTAAATACCTAGGTTAGAAGTAATGTTGTCGAAAGAAAAGAAATGGTAGTTGAACTTATTAAATCTCAGACCAAAAATAAAACCAAGACATAGCGCTGTCAACAGTGACGTGAAGCTGGTTTCGTAAACATGTGTGCACTTAGTGAGGTGTAGTTTGATTGTATTTTGATTGTAAACGGTTGCAAATGTAAGTGTGTATGCACACTCACACAGCAATAATTCACTGTATTGTTCGCAGCGTTTATGTCTTGTTTTTTTATTTGGTTTGAGCTATTAAATATATTTCTTTTCGGAAAAAAATATCAAAAATAGTTGATCAGCGACCCAGCTGTTAAAACAAAGATAACTATACAAGATAAGTTTTTATCCAGTGCGCAAACTTTAACACGTGACTTTACTCATCATTATGATCAACTTTTACTATGGGACCAAACCTGAAATAGCGAAAAAAAAAAATCTGCTGTTCCCTACATTTTGACGAGTTATGCGAACATAAATGTAGGGAACAGCTGATTTTTTTCTGAACTTACCCTGTATTTCTCTATGGCTCGTAATTTCATTTTTAATTATGTGCTAATTAAAATACTCATAAAACCTTCAGATTAAAATCTTGCCAGATCTTTATCCGTTATTGTTTAGTATAGTAACTCACATTAAATCCAATAACCGGTGATGTTTTATAAATTTTTTTTAGATTAAAAAAAACCTTAAATCCAGCATCATTTTCATAAATTTATTAAGTTTTGTTTAAATACCAATATTAAAAGGCCTGAAAGGGCTATGCAAATTGATTGAGTGATTACATACTTTGTAGTTGACTTTAGCATGTCTTTAAAAAGACATTCCTGTCAATCCACCAAATCCCTGATCAAAATATGAAAAAGAAATACTTACCTGCATTGCACAATTTTAGTAGCCAAATTCTGTTTTACCGCTGAAAGTTTCATATTCAGAATAACGCATGATGTTATGCCAACGATGCCTTTAATTCCAACTATGTTTGTATACATCGGCACAAAATGCACAGGCCACAATCAGAATAATGTTTCGCAGTGAATTCACAAACATAATTTTAAACTAATTACGTGATATTTACTCTTCATTGAATGAATATTCAACATTTAAACTATTCCTCCAAACATTGTTTGTTGCAGCAAGAATTCATAATAAATAATATTAATTCAATAAACACTAATTTAAAAATAAACCACTGAACTACTGTTTAATTTCATAATGATATCGTCAATGTCTGTGGTGAAGCTTATTATAATTTTATAATTAGTGTCACAGTGGAAAAAAAAGTTAAAAAATGTTTCAATAGCTTTGCAAACCTCCTTTTTTTTTATAGGGCATCTCATAGCTGGCCTCTGAGGCCATGACTATTTAACCGAGCAAACCTGTGGGTGCCTTAAGCTGCTACACTCAAAGCCTCCAGCCAGGGACTTACAAACTAAACTTATAAACTAGGTGAACGCTCGCTAAGGGCATCCCCTGTGGGATACGAACCTCGGCTTAGGGCGTTTACCGGAGAGAGGACATCAAAGATGGGACGGGCTGGATCAAAGTTTTGATCATGATTATTAATCGGGGAATTTAAAGCTACGTGCTCAGCGGCAACAACTGCTGGCATCTCGTTTTCGAGTAAGGGTCGGGGGGAGTAACATTTACTCGGGGGCGCAGCGGTCGCGATCGCAAAGGACCTCGACGGCGAGGTCGAAATTGAGCATACCTCCTTAACTGAACGGTATACATATATAGATAATGCCATTCACGAAGACGCGCCCCACTCCGCGATTACTGTACTGTAAACTGTACTCTAGTACGGAAAGGAGCGGAGTAGGGCGCGTCTTCGTGGATGGCACTATCTATACATAGCTATTCAAACATTTAGACCAACACAACATCGAAATAAATGTGTACAAATAATCTATACATATAATAAAATCGTAGCGAAGTCAAAACTGTACATTGAATATTTTTGAAAAAAGTAATTGCTACGAGGTCTAGGATCGAGTCTAATGCCGAAAATATATTTTTTAGAATTTTTGTCTGTTTGTCTGTTTGTCTGTATGTATGTATGTTCCAGCATGGCGCAAATTCTACCGGACAGATTCTGTTAAAATTTTGCATAGATATTCCCTGTGTGTCTGGTCAAATTATAGGGTATAAATTATCACGCTATTCGCTATGGGGGATGAGCAATATTACATTATGTCGTATTTTTATGTTCTAGCATGACGCAAATTCTACCGGATAGATTCTGTTCAAATTTTGCATAGGTGTTCCCTATAAGTCTGGTCAAACTGTAGGGTATAAACTATCACGCTATTTACTATGGGGGACGAGCAATATTATATTATGTTCGTATTTTTTGGAAAAAAACACGCCAAAATTTTAGGATATTGTGATGGTTATCGATTTAACTTTTAGAATGATTATCATCACGCTATACCTTTATGGTACTGAGCAGTCAATCATGAAATATATAGGAACGGCTATTTAAGATATAATTCAACAAAGCAATTAACTCATCGGTTGGACGATTGCTTTGCAAACATGGGGTTGTAAGTTCGATTCCCAACTACGGTTTTTGTTTTCTTTTTTTTCACATTTTGTTACACGATTTTTTTTTGTTTTTATTATGTCCCTATAATATATTATAATAAAATCGTAGCGAAGTTAAATTTTTTGAAAGAAAGTTATTGCTACGAGGTCTAGGATCGATTCTTATGCGGAAAATATAGTTTTTAGAATGTTTGTCTGTTCCAATTGTAGATTGGTTGTTGATTGTATTGTTGTTGTACTATCACGCTATTTGCTATGGGGGATGAGCAATATTACATTATTTTCTTATTTTTCTCTGCAAATTATAAAAGGACGCGCCAAAAGGTTGGGATATTGTAGATAGTTACCGATTTAACTTTTTAAATGATTATTATCAAGCTATACATTTATGGAACTATGCAGTCAATCATGACATAATTATATAGGAACGGCTATTTTAGCTAACTTTCAACAAAGCGAATAAGTAAGCGGTTGGACGAATGATTTAAAGTCCTGGTAGTAAGTTCGATTACCATCTGTTTTTTAAACTATTTTTTTACATTCTGTAAAACGGTTTTTTTATTAATGTAGGTATTAATTCACAAAAAAAAAAGTAAAACTTCGTAAGCTATGGAAACCTACTACGTCACAAGTACTTTACAGTCACAAAACATTCAAGGTTGTATTCTGATCATTTAAGAGCTAAAGACTGTAGGAATAAGATGATTTTTACAGATTTTGACAGCAGATTTGTCCCAGCGATTTTAAAATATGTATGTGTGTGGATCTTCTGGAATCGCTGCCACACTGCTTCCTGGTGACAAAACAGCGCACGCCATGTTTAAGATTCCCATCGATTTAGAGAGCAACGAAACGCCTGTTTGTGGGGTGTCACGCAACAGAACAAGAGATGTGTGCATAGGGATTGCGCTTCATCGTATAGTATGAATGTATTATGGCAAATAGAAAAGCAGTGGAAGCTTTAAACAGAACCCTAGAGGACATCCGCAGGAACCAAGATATGATGGGTGGTGTCACAGTTCTGACAAACAAAGCAAATATTTCGTTGAAAAGGTCGACTCTATGGTGGAGAGTTCATAAACTGCGTTTGACCATCATCATATGAGCTCGGTTTGGCGTGAATTCAAATGCTCAAGAATTCTCCGATGTTCTTCTAAAAGTTGGTGAAGGCACTTTACCAGAGACTCTTGGTAGAGTAGATCCCACTTTAGAAGATCTTATTCGTTCTGATATACGAGAACATCAGTCAAATACCATACCAAGAGAATTCTTGGGTGTGTGTCCATTTTAACTCCGAAAATGATCAAGCTGCAGCGATCAACCACAGTATTCTCTCACAAATTGAAGGGAGTGAAGTGATATAGTACACCTCCATTAATGCCACATATTACCCCGTAGAATTTCTCAATTCGCAAACGGCAAGTATCTTTTCCGGTTGTATATCTGTGTAACGAAAACCGGCTCAAAGTCATGTCTTTACAGAGAAACGTCATCGAGACGGAAATTCTAACAGGTTGTGGCGATGGCGAGACAGTGTTTATAGCGCGTATACCACTAATTCCCCACCATTACCAGTTTAAGCGCGTGCAGTTCCCTGTGAGCGTATGCTTTGTGATCAACAAGTCACAGGGGCCGACATCGAAGACTGAAGGCTGCGGGTGTTGACTTCAGGACAAGCTGCTTCTCATACGAACAACTGTTACGTCGCTTGCTCCCAATGTATATTTTGGCTGCTGAGAATAAAACTACAAACGTAGTATACAGGGAAGTTTTATAAAAATTGTAGCTATTATTGTAGTAGTATATTGTGATGTTTAACGACTTCCACGCGAACGAAGTCGCGGGCAGAAGCTAGTTATATATACAATTTACTTAATGAACTAACTACTTGAACAGTGGAGTCTTTGCGCTGAATAATGAAGATGGTGATAGTTTCACGCCGTTTTAGCTGAAATACCTATTAACCAGAAAGGAACAGTGTGCCATAGCTCTATTTAGAAATACTGTCCGACAAACAAATACCTATCTATAACAGTAAAGGAGCCCAAGAATGTCAAACAGCATTCTACCCGTACCTATTCTATCACTCGCTACTTGGGTAGGGCCGAGATTCAGATTTATTTAGACACATTTGGGTTAACTAGATACAAACCTTAACCTGCGTTTTCACTGCTTTGCCGAGCGAATATTTTGTTTAGAAAAAAGTGTTAGCTGTTCTGCCGATGTTCGCTCAAAACAGAAAACATCAGTTTTCACTATATCCTGTCGAGCGAACATTTCATCATCATCATCATCATTTCAGCCGAAAGACGTCCACTGCTAGACATAAGCCTCCCCCAAGCCCCGCCACTTCGACTGATTTTGCGAGAAGCACAGAATCGAGTGAAGTTCAGAGCAAATTTTTGCTATTCTGCCGATGTTCGCTCAAAACAGAAAACATTACCGAGTACGTCCAACGTCGAGCGAATGCACAGAGCAAATGCTCGCTCGCCGTGATGGCGTTTTTACTGAATGAATGAGCGAGCGAGCATTCGTTCGCCGAGTCCAACCGATCATCACTGAACAAACATGTTCGCTCGCTCAAGTGTTTCATTTACCGCGCGAACAAACGCTTCCTTACTCAGAACTGTTCAGTGAAAACGCAGCTTTACAATGACATTTACAGAAAAAGGACGAACCAAGAAACTAGGGTTTGTTTTTATAATTAGTCCTAGCCTAGCCTTTTCCCAACCATGTTGGGGTTGGCATTCAATCTAACCGGATGCAGCTGAATACCAGTAGGTATTTTTTTTTGGACTGACTGTCTATTTGGGCTTTACAACCCAGTTACTTGGAAACCCTGGTAAGACTGGTTTTCAGATTGTCGGGTTTCTAGCTACCCGTATCGACTATGGCAAAGATCAAATCACAATGTAGGGTAAAATTCCTGAATAAAAATGTTTGACAAATAATTGTCAATAAAACCTTCCAACTTTGCCCCAAACCCCTTAATTTTAAAATAAAGGCAGACTCAGACTCACAAAAACATCATCCATTACGTGTAGAGAAGTGACAAATACAGCAAAACAAAGGCGAGACTTGAGATTTATTGCGCCTCGAATTGGACGGAGCGGGCTACGGCGTAGAACGGTCCCTAGGTACGTAGGATAGGACCATAGAACGAGAAAACTTTATAGAAAAATACGACAGATTTAATTCGGTATGAGTAGGTAGGGTAGTTATGTATAGGAAAAGACCATCTCAGAAATAAATCTACATTGTTCTCATATGGCCTAACCAAAATGATGTCAGGAGTTTAATAGAAACCTCTGAGTTTTGGTCTGTCATCTCAGAGTAATCGAATAGGAAAATATTTGAGATCCTCCCTTTAATTTTTTTTTATGTCGCACGGTCAGTTTACAAAACTTATTTTTAAGCTATTGCATAGCTTTTATCGCGGGCTTTAAGCGCGGCGACCGAATCAAGAAATTCCGTAACGTAACGAAAATAAAACCTAACACTCCGCCTACCATGTAATGACGGTTCCCATGACGACGTGATGTTGTCATGTGTTGTTATAGGAACGTAATTTTTATTTATGTCACGTCATCATCCCAAGTGTAGCGTTGACAAATAGGAAGTATGGAGGTTACAAATGCTATGCAATAGCTTTACCGCGGCAGTCCCCGAGTGCCACACGTTTCTTTTTTAATTTTCTTATTTGCCCCCCGAAAAGTGACTACCGACCGACCGTATTCAAAATTTATTTATTTACATTACACGTCCCTGTTTTGGTCACAGAAATATATATGTGTAGCTTTCAACTTAATATGTGCATTAGATTCGGAGTAAATTGGCTGTGACAGACGGATAGACAGACACACGAGTGATCCTATAAGGGTTCTGTTTTTTTCCTTTTGAAGTACGGAACTCTAAAAAGAAGTATAAAAAACTTTTTTACAAAGTCGGTGTCTTTGGATCAGTAAGTATTTTAGTGTTTTGACACCGACTTCCGAAATTAAAGTTATTTTTCACTATGTAGTTTGGAAGTCGGTTGCTTTTTTTGTAAAAAAGTTTTTTTTTATTTGTCTTAGTAACAACAGCCAACTGCTCATCAAAAATACCCAAATCACAATCGATGTGCCTATAATATTTGAAGAGTTCCCTCGATTTCTCCAAGATCCCATCATCGATCGTAGCCAAATAACAATGGTGACCCTTTCAAACAAAAAAGAATTTATCAAATTGGTCCAGCCGTCTTCGAGTAATCGGGGAACAACCATAAAAAAATATTCCGATGTACTGAGAACCTCCTCCTTTTTTTTGAAGTCGGTTAAAAAGAAGAAAGCAATACTTATGCTACCTACTTTTCTTTGTGCGTGCACCGATGCCACCGTAATAATCGCCTAACATCTCGCCTCGCCTAGTTCTGCTCCAAACTGACTCGCGTATATCCAAGACAAAATAGGTTTTTTTAATTTGTCGTCAATAGAGGCATGGATGGCATAGTAGAAAGCGTTTTGGGCGTTTCAGTTCTATACATTATTATTCAATGGGAGAACCTACCTAGCGGTGAATCTGCCCTAACTGATACCACAATAATTATTATATCTGAAAAGAGTTTCCTTATAGAATTGTGCATTTGATATCTGAAAAAAAAAGGAATTCTTGGACGAAATGTTGATATAAATTATTAATTATTTATAAGTATAAATTACTAACGAATTTCTTCAGCATTCAATAGTAGTTTTGCATTTCATTTTGTTTTTCTTTATAATCATGATTTTTGTGTAATGTATTCTAATAATCTATTTTAATATTTTCGTCCTTGACAAACTTATTGTATCTACCTAGATTCTAAAAGAAAGATGTGGGATCCTGTAATTGGGAGCACACACTAGTATTTGTCCCTGTTCCTGTAAACTTGCATGTAATTTAATTGTGTAGCCTCTGTTGGAGAACCAATAATAAATAAATAAAATTTTATTATCACTTTTACACCTCATGAAATCTTTCTATGTCAGAAACCACATGGCGAAAACTAGTTATTGTTTCCTAATTGAGTACCGACTACGCAAACGAAGCGGCCCACCAAAATAAAAATAAATTAAAGTACGTTCCATAGTCCTGAAACCACATAAAATGCCTAATCCCTAACCAAAATATAAGTAACACAATCACATATTACATAGTCAGCTACTTACACAGGGTGACTTGTAATTTGACGTACCGATTCCTTCCAGGATGTGGTAGAGTGACTCTTATGCAGAAATTAAGCACCCCAAAAATCAAACACGTGCAAACCAGCGACTTTTGGTCGGCGTGTGGTCACGTACACTGTCACCGTGACCACACGCCGACCAAAAGTCGCTCCAAGACTTGTAACCTGGTCATGACCACCTGGGTGCCTAACGTGTGATGGATTACTGGGATGGCACAAACCAGTTAATTAATTAGATTATCACAATTTTTTTAAATGAAAATTTTGCCTATTTCGATCGTTTCATCGGCACCTTTAAATAACTTTGTAACTTTTCGTTTCTTTTTCTTCCTTAGAGTTTTCTCGAATCCTATGAATTTTCGCTTAGGTTTTATGCGGTGTCAATTGTTGTAAATGGGCCACACTACCACGTCCTGGGAATACGTCAAATTACAAGTCACTCTGTATATAGCCACATCTTCATTTCGACTATTTGGTCAGCAATTAACTGATGAACTAGCACGTTGATTGATTGCTCGCTTCATCAGCCAGAAGGGTCCAAATGAACATTGACGGAACCTCTACTTATTACGCCGAAAATGCCAATATTAGTCCAAACCTAAATGTAGCTGTTTCACGAGTTTATTAAAACTTTACGGAGTGAAATGAACAAGGCGAGAAAAACCTAGCCTTTTGTGATTCGCCTGAAAAAACTAAAAACTATTTATCATGAAAATATTTATTTAGTTTTGAGCCAAAGATTGGCTAGGTTTTTAAGCTCATCTCTGAATTTATTTATATAAAAAAGTGATTGATGTTTTTAGCTATAAAAATAAACTTTTAGATGCTTTTATTAAATCGAATTTCACTTAACGATGCTAAGTAATGCTGTCTTTAATTCATTATCGAAAAAAAAGTTCAGAAGAATGCTTATACCAAATTCCCTAGACGCACGTCTAAATGAATCCTCAAAAAAAATGTTTTGGCGGTTCTATTTCGATCCTACAAAGTCAACTGGAGTTGGGCCCAATATCCTGCAACTTTTAATATTCGTGGGGTCGCCAAACATCGCAACATCAAACGGTCTGTAACGTACGCGTAAAAAGAGCCCTGTATGGGAAACCAGTCGACTGAAATTATAAGCGTACCTATTGTGAGTAACTTTGAAGTTGTTCGTATCGATAAAATACGATTGAAAGTAGGTCGAATATGTTTACAGGTCGCAAAAATGTAAAAAAAAAAGGTTATGAGAGGAAAAGCCGAAGATTTCAATGTAAATACAGTTTAAAACATATTTTTCGTGTCACCTGATTCAAATAATCTTCAAGAAAATTTTCGTATTTTCATTTTCGTCACGTACCTAAGTACTTATTCATTTATCTCGAAGAGATAGTACCTATAGGTAGGTTATGTTTGTATAAAAAATATTGAGGTACCTATTTTTTACTATCATCATAGATTTTTCAAAGAATTGTTAAAACTCGTTAACAAAACAACTCAAAACCTCAACCTCAGAATAAGGCCATCGAAAACAATAAGTTTCCACTTCAATTCGCAGCGTTTAGTGGCCAGTGCTGGAATCCTGTTCAACACAAACTTTCCAACTTAACATGGCCTCCTTGCTTCACAACCTTCTCCATATACCTGAACAAAGTTGGCTAATGAAGGAGATACAGGGATCAATGTATACTGGTCGCATAAGCATGGGACATCGTAAATTCCCACTGGTCACTACCACCTAAGTTTACGATTGCGGTTGTACTGCTAAACGCCATTAATTTATGGGCTTGATTATAGAAATAAATTGGTTACGAATACAGTTTTAATTGAATCAGTGAGTCGAATTTGCCGACTATTGTTTTAGCAAGAGTGTCTCCGAACGTTTCAGTTTCGAATTTAACACGAAAAGAGTTTTGTATTTTGCATCTGGTTATATTATTTGGTGCGGAAATTCAATTTTCTTGTAGTTTGCCGTAATAGCATAAGTATAAAACCATTTAAACTTTGATAATAGTTTGTCTAAGATTGGTAAGACTACTTTAGTACTTGCATGAAGTTTATCTAAGGTCGCACATCATGTAACTGCGTATGAGGTATGCGTCGTAACCTTTTCGAGAGCAATTAGTTATGCATAAAAGAGAAAGTAGTGTAAGAGTTCACAGGCACTCAACAGTCAATCGTAAATTGAATAAACGTTAAGTTAACGTTTCAGTAGCCTGTACGTTTAATTTGCAGTATGGTTTCACATGACGTCAGATTATCGATGCGGCGTCACAGTCCGTTGTCGTGGGTTCCCATGAGACCAATCAGCGATGCAGCTGTTAATTACACGTCCTGTTAAATGCAGGAAATTCACAAGTGCTTAAAAATATTACCTGGTATCACTATTCAAGATCGTATAAAAGGTCGCATTCATATATCACATTTTTTTCGGAAAATCGGAAGTTCGGGTTCGCCGAACAAAATGTACGCGACAATCACATACCCGCGCGACGACCGTGTTGGTTAGGACGTGAAATTTTATCCTCTAATGGACGCCACTGAAACCGATCCTTCACCACTTTCATCATTCCTCATAATTAAAGCTACGTACGTAAGCTACGTGCTAAGTACAGTGTTGCGGAAACATTCAAACCTGTCTTTTGAACCTGAGTTTAGAAGACAAAAACGTAGAACTGACAGAGTCTGCCCGACATCGGGTGTTATATTGGAAATTGTCCGTCGGCAGTTTATTTTCTGCAGTCAAAAAGTGCTTGTTATTTATCGATGTACTCTCCGGGATTGCAAAAAAAATATCATTCAATGGCTTCATACTCTCACATACGAAGAATTGGAGAATTTTGTCAAACACTAAAGATCCTTCTTCCGTAGACATGCACAACAAATACACGTAGCATAGAGTGTGCTCGTGGGGATTTCCACAAGCACACACGTTTTAAATAAATATAAAATAGTGAAAAATCAAAAGAGTTAAAATAAAATTTGTAAAAATAAAATTGTAAAAATTAAAAATGTAAAAAATTAAATCGGTAAATGCTTATTGTTAAATAAAATTTGTAAAAATAAAGTTGTATGTGAATGTAGTGCGTGTCTTCACATACAACACACATGCAAAACAATAAGCATTTACCGATTTTATTTTTTACATTTTTAATTTTTACAATTTTATTTTTACAAATTTTATTTTAACTCTTTTGATTTTTCACTATTTTATATTTATTTTACTATTGTTCTTTTTTAATTAACCTCTACTGTGTTTCCATCTCTGGAATCTGGAACGCTGTCGTCTTCCTCTTGCGAGGTGGGCGTTAATAGCTGCGACACAGTTTTATAACTAATGTAGCTATGTAAAATGTATTTTTGTTCCAATAAAGATTTAAAGAAAGTTTGAATTAAGTAACCTTCTGACCACATTGCGGAGAGTTACCTTCAACCAAAAAATTTTTCTTTCAGAAATCGATATCCATAAATCCGAAGAGTGCCGATCTGAATGGGTTGAAGTCAGGGATGGCTACATGCCGGACGCTCCCGTCCTTGGCAGAATCTGTGGCTCCGGGAAAGGACCTATGATGAGGTCTACAGGCTCAAGACTGACGGTTGTGTACCAGCCTGGACCCAGACCCAAACCTCATAAAGGATTTAGGGCGTTCTACGAAGGTAAGTTGGAGGACCAGACAGAAATTCAGCACTTTCTTTTAGGTATAATATAAGGTTTTACGTTTAGGTTTTATTAAAATAATTTCAGACATGTCAATCTATTATGTTATCTTTTGAGTCCAAACATTTTCAACTGATGTGCCTGATTAATTAATGACTTTAGTTCATTCAAGTCGCAATAGATTACATTGGTTGTTGTTGCCCTTGCTATTAATATTTAAACGAGGTTGCTTATCAAAACTAGCGATGAGTACATCAAAACGCAGATTATATTTTTCAGATAGGTGAGCATCAGTATTATGAAAAACAGGATAAAATTGAAGAACCATTAAATTATAACGTATTTTTTCCAGCTGTCTGTGGTGGAGATATAGAAGTGGACAGTACAGGACATCTGGAGTCACCGAACTATCCTGATGACTATCAGCCCAATAAGCTATGTATATGGAGACTGTCGGTACCTCAGGTAAATAATACCCAGTGTTTTTCACAGAATTATGTTTTTTTTTATCCACAACGGGTAATATCTTGCCCTGCATCTAACCTGATTGTAAGTGATGATCAGGCTGAAGGTGGAAGCGAGCTTCACCCGGAATCCTCAACCACAGAGGAACTGGCTATCTTATCTCCAACTGCCGAAACACAACAATGATGTTAATATTGTTGTTATGGCGACAGACTTAGATAATCTGATGGTGGTAGCTAGCCAGGCGAACTTAGAATAAACCCTGCCACCAACCAAACCGAGCAGAAATTTTTGGCCTCGGTGGGGATCGAACCCGAGTCTGTTGTCTCGGATCTGTTGTCTCGGACCCAGAGCTTCCGAGACAACAGATCCGAGACTAAGTGGTCTAACCACTAGACCACAGAGGCGGTAAAAAACTATAACACCTAATTCAAATTGTCATGTTTTAAGCACGTGATTCCATATATCTTTAGGTAACTATGAAAGCAACCATGTTGTGTCACGACTATCATTGTAGGCAATTGTTTTCCTTACTACCAAAAATGGTCATCTGCCTAACCATTTTCCAACCATGTTAGGATCAGCTTCCAGTCTAACCGTAAAAGTCAAAGTCTTTAAACAAGTCTTTTTATTTTACAGGATTATCAAGTAGCTCTTCGGTTCCATTCGTTTGAGGTGGAGAACCATGACACTTGCTCATACGACAAGGTCAAGGTCAGAGATGGTGACTCCATGGATAGCCCTCTCATCGGCATGTTCTGCGGACACAAGATTCCTCCTGACATAAGGTAAGTCTATCTCAAGATAGGAAAACCTTTCACTGCAGGACATAATTTGAAACGAAATAGGTAGTTAGATATTTCTGATTAATTTAATTTTGTATTCCAAAATAATAACCCAGGGATGCCAATTTTATTGTAGCTGGTTGACGCTGTTTCCACTTGTTGGTTGCAATTATAAACCCTGAATTTCAAGAGCAGCATTGTTTTGCCAGTAGTATGGCAGGATAGTTTCTGAAAAAGTCTCAGAAACTGATGCTACTCGTCCAGACCAATCTTCTTCTATTCAATTTCACACCTTCACACCTTCACTTTCTTTTTCACCTTCTTTTTTTTACACCTTCAAATATTCTAGGTCTACCTCCAACAAGTTGGTCGTCATCTTCGAGTCAGACAGCACAGTGCAGAAGGCGGGTTTCTCCGCGACCTTCATGAAGGAGTTCGATGAGTGTGCTTCAATAGAGCATGGATGTAGTCACTCTTGTGTCAATACACTAGGAGGATATGAGTGTGCTTGTGATATTGGGTACGAGCTGCATTCTGATGGGAAGAAGTGTGAGAGTAAGTAGACTTTGTGAGCCTATTAAATTGGTGATTTTTGCCAAGGGAAGGTCGATCTTTGCTCAATTGCATAATAATCAGCCTATAATATTCCCACTGCTGGGATACAGGCCTCCTCTTAGTGAAAGGGAGTGGGTCATAATCCACCACGCGAGCCCAGTGCGGGTTGATAGATGTCAGATGTCTTCGAATTTTTGGTTCTAGGACATGCCGGTTTCCTCACGATTTCTTGCTCGATTGAACAAGCTCTATTAAAATTTTGGGGATCTGAATACTCAAAGATGTCATCTCGACCTAAATGAAATAATTGGGGTTATGGCCACTAATTGGGGTTATATACTTTGGTACATCCAATTTTTAGAAGAGAAAATTGCTGCAAATCTGTCAATACAGTTAACCAGCTAACTAATAACACATTTTTAAGATAATCCAACCAACAACCTAAAAAAACTCCTTCAAAATTTCGAATAAATTATTTAAAAAATACCTTTTTTGGATCAGATGCTTGTGGTGGTTCCCTATACGCGCCAAACGGGACTATCACGTCGCCATCATTCCCTGATCTGTACCCGCCTTCAAAGAATTGTCTGTGGGAGATAGTCGCCCCACCACAGCACAGGATAACGCTCAACTTCACACACTTCGACTTGGAGGGAAACAATATGTACCAGCAGGTAAAAAACCCACAACTAATCTATGTTCCTATACAAGTAGGTATATAGATCCATCTCATTTAGAATTCTCTTCCATCTTTTAGAAAAAAAAATCCAACAACTAGACAATATCGAGATGAAGAGCAGGCCTATTTGGCAATAAAAAAATGTACATGTTTTTAGTCTTCATTTATCAGCCCAGTCAATACCCACTCTTCTTTATTTTTCGTTTGGTTAGTGACTACCCTAGTGTCAGAGTTTTTATGGGCCTCTGACTTGGCATCGAGAAACATCTCTCAGAAATGCCGGTTTCCTCACGATGTTTTCCTTCACCATTTTTGAAGCAAGTGATAATCATACAATGGTGCCGATTCCCTTGTTCACAAACTAAACTAAATTTAAGTTCAGTGCATCTTTTTCTTTCTATTTCATTAAGAAAAGGACAGAAGATAAATTTTAGTTTAGTCCTGTCAAATTAATCAGCGCTTGACGTAAATTGACGTAATTTTAGTCGGCAAGTTTTTAATCACGTCTAAACTTGTATGGAGAGTGACAGACGCTGATTAATTTGACAGGACTAAACTAAAATTTATCCTCTGTCCTTTTCTTAATAAAATAGAAAGAAAAAGATGCACTGAACTTAAATTTAGTT
Organism: Agrochola lychnidis; assembly: GCA_963680765.1. NCBI lineage: Eukaryota > Metazoa > Arthropoda > Insecta > Lepidoptera > Noctuidae > Agrochola > Agrochola lychnidis. Next base: position 22,683,192 of record OY796856.1, read on the forward strand.
TAGTTTGTGAACAAGGGAATCGGCACCATTACCCACTTGTCTTTGTTTTCATCTTCTCTACTTCAATCATGTCATAATCATTGACACTGTCCATTGTCCATCCATTGTATCTCTAAACTTAAAGAATCACAGTCTCCTTTTACAATCGCCCCCTTGCAAAAGCAAAGGTACTGCTTATAGTCATCACGGAAAGTTTATGTATTTCCAGGAGTGTGAGTACGACAGCGTGACCGTGCACTCGAAGCTGGGAGCTGACGTGTTGAGGAGACACGGCGTGTTCTGCGGCTCTGCGCTGCCACCGCCTGTTACTTCTGATGGATCAGTGCTTAGAGTTCAGGTTTGTTCACCATTTTTGAAGTGAAAACTTCTTTAGGCGCATTGGGAATTTTTGAAACGGGACTAAACCATTGATTTTGCGACACTGTTACCAACACCGTGGAGTAAAAGACATCAACGTGTTAATTACCACGGTGCCGATTTTTTTTCAAGTTTTCTCGTCTGTCGGCACTCCCGTAGTGCCACTGTTTTTTTTATAGTGTTTTGACTAAACTCATTTTAATCCGTGTCTGCATATTCAGCTTACTGCTCTTTATTTAGGTCTTGAAATACTAAAAGTTACGGGAAGTTTTTTGGGAGAGTAATCAATTTAAAAAGTCTATTAATATTTCTTAATCTAAATGAATTGCATGTATTTTAATAATACTTTTTGTGTATTTTGTATATTAACACAATGTGAATTGTTTGCAATTCAATTGCAATTGCTTTATTGTATCAAGCGCATAAAGTTGGTGATCTTAAAAATCCTCTAGTCGCCCTTTATGACCATGGGTGAAGGGATCTATTTGACAAAAGCTGCGTGAACGTTCAAATAGCCCTTTTACTTTCACAGTTCACATCGGACGGTTCAGTCCACCGCTCAGGCTTCGCAGCCGCATACTACATCGACGTTGACGAGTGTGCCGAAAACAACGGCGGGTGCCAACACGAGTGTCGCAACACGCTCGGCGGCTACGAGTGCGCGTGCTACAGCGGCTTCACGCTGCACCCCAACACGCACGACTGCAAGGAGGGCGGCTGCAAGCATGACGTCACGCAGCCACACGGCACTATATTCAGGTGACTTTACTTTGCTATGGTCTGGACTAATTCTGAAGTATCGCTACCTACCTCAAACTTAGATCCTCAGACCAAATAAAAAACCAAGACATAGCGCTGTCAACAAAGTCGTGAGGCCGATTTCGTAAACATTTGTGCACATCGTTTTTTTTTTTGTAGGGCATCTCGTAGTTGACCTCTGAGATCATGACTACTGAACCGGGCCTTAAGCTACTACACTTAAAACCTCCAGCCAGGGGTTATTCAACTATGCTAATTAAAACTAGGTGAACGCTCGCTAAGGGCAACCCCTGTGGGGTACGAACCTCGGCTTAGGGCGTCAACAGGAGGGAGGACATCAAGGATGGGACGGGCTGGAGTGCACTTAGTGAGGAGTAGTTTGATTGTAAATGGTTTTGAATGTAAGCGTGTGAGCATTTATGCAGAGAGCGGAGGTATTGTTTTGGTATACTTCACTGTATTGTTCGCAGTGCTATATATGCCTTGGTTTTTTATTTGGTCTGAGCCTAGATCTAACTGTTTTTTTTTTTATAGGGACCGAATTCTTGACCTTCTCTCGTTTCCATCAACACTGCTCTTCTTCTGGTCATTCTCGTGATGGGTCCATAAGTCTATTGGGTCACCAATCGGAAACCCTTTTGGAATTTAAGATAGCAATTGTTTGGGACAGCATTTATATAACATTTCGTTACACCTTTCACAGTCCGAATTACCCAGCCACATATCCACCACGAAAGGACTGCGTTTGGCAATTCTCCACAACTCCCGGACACCGAATCAAGCTCATCTTCCAGAAGTTTGAATTGGAGCCACATCCAGTAAGTAGCCTTATTAGCCCAAATTTGTCATCTTTTAGAGGTATCATAATTTTTTACAATACTGCAAAAAAACTGTCTGAACTATTTTCCAAGAAAGGATTCCATCCCAACTTAGGGAAAAACAATCTATAAATGGGTCCAGCAATTAATAGGACACTTCAGGTTTTCTTCCAACCCTCCAAGAAATATCTATCAACACTGCCGATTGTAATAACAGCCGCACGGGTCGATTCATCAGGTTAAGCTACGCTTGCCGAGGTTGGTCTTTGGATGGGTGACCATCTTTAAATACCGAGACTCCTCCGTGTCTCGGAAAGCACGTTAAGCCGTTGGTCCCGGCTGTCATTCATGGATCTTTGACAGTCGTTACGGGTCGTCAAAAGCCCGAAAGTCTGACAACCAGTCTTACCAAGGGATATCGTATTGTCCAGTTACCGGGTTGTGGAGGTCAGATAGGCAGTCGCTCCATGAAAAATACTGGTATTCAGCTACATCCGGTTAGACTGGAAGCCGACCCCAATATAGTTGGGAAAAGGCTAGGCAGATTGATTGCCGATTGCAATATAACTTGCTAAAATTACAGCTCCTCATTGTCTTCCCCAGGAATGCGCATATGACTACGTCACAATCTACGACGGGGCATCAGCAGACGAGAAGACTCTGGGTCTGTTCTGCGGCAACAGACTGCCCCACCCAATCGTCGCGTCGCAGAACCAGATGTACGTGGTGTTCAAGTCTGATGGCTCCGTGCAGAGGAGCGGGTTCCTCGCTAACCATTCTACTGGTGAGTTCAAGTGCCCAGTAATTTTTGCAGTACCTACCGCTCATTATTAATCATCTTGTGTATAGCTTTATCCAATTGGAGACTTCATGATTTTCTGTAATTCTCTGACTGTCCAGCACGTATTTTAGCGTAGACAGGAATCTCCTTTAGTTCTATTTATTCTATCCTCTCTCGAATCTTGTTTGTATTGGTAGGGTTTTAGCTCTTCTTTCGCGCCTGAAGATTATTATCCTATTACTTATAGCGGCGACAAATCCTGACTTTACGATCTTAGATACTACGTTCCTTCTGGAACATTCTAGAAGGAACGTAGTATCAGTAGCTAAGATCGAATTATTTCAAGGCAGCTTAGTAGAGGCGTAAACATTTCGCAAAAATTGTCACAAGGGGTTGAGTAAAAGGTTTTACCGTCCTATTATCCGCTCTCTCTTAAAGTTTTTCAACAAATACTGTCAGGAAAGTCAGTCATAACTAAGTAAAAACTCAACGTCTCTCATCTTTTCCTCAGCTTGTGGCGGTTACCTAGCAGCAACCGAAGCAGTTCAACATCTGTACTCACACGCTCGCTACGGCGACAACGCGTACGAATCCAGAGCCAACTGCGACTGGAACATCGAGGCTCCCAGAAACCACTTCGTGAAGCTGACCTTCCTGACCTTCGAGCTGGAACCTGAGACCAACTGCCATTATGATTATGTTCAAGTGTTTGGAGGTTTGGACGGCAGTGGAGGGAACTATGGTACCTTTTGTGGGACTAAGGTAATAAATCTAACTCCATTAATACATACATACATACATAAACTCACGCCTTCTTCTCATGGGGGTAGGCAGAAACTATAGAACGCCACCTGCTACGATCCTTGCACTCATTTTTCATCGTTTACGTTCATACTCATACACGCATTAAATAAATAATTAACATTAATTACTTATTGTTCTCTTTCTGTCAGAATTTTTCAGTCGCACCTTATTATGACTCGCAAAAAATACCGATGAGCCCATCCAGAGTAGGTATCATACGGACTTGTAACGAAAACGACTTTGCTTAGTCCATCTTCTTTGTTCCAGATGCCGCCTGAAATAGTATCAACATCTGAAGCTCTCCTTATCAGATTCCGGACAGATGATTCTCTAGTTTTCAAGGGCTTCTCAGCCTCATATCAGATGGTTAAGCCCGTGTGGAGCGAAGAAGACAGTTCAGAGGGCGCAGAATATGACGAAGAAGAAGATGAGAGGATGCCGCCTTTAGTGGTCGGCAGGAGGGGCTTGCGGGCGTCCATGCCGCGCTTCGTGCGCCGCCCCACGTGACGCTGGCCGCTTCCCCGACACCCGCGACACCGCCGACCGCACCGCAATAGCCGGATCTAATCGGTTTTACGGTTTTAATTTTTTGTAATCTGGTAACACTGACGTTGAACTGGAACAGTGTTGTCGGTATTCTATTGTTGACGTTCAGGAATTGTAGTTGCCATATTAAAATTTGAGTACAATTTGAAATTAGATTGAAATACATAGTTACTGTTAGGATTTTTTTTTAAAGCACCTGTTGCATAAATATAGTGAAATGCGGTCAGTTGCTTTTAAATAGTTGCGATAAAGACACTATTTGAAATGTTATTTTTTACGACTGAATAAAAAATGTAAATAAATTAATATTCCTAGTCTAATTTAGGTCTATTACTTAAATAGTGGTTACCATTACAATATTCGTACAAGAAAGGTATGAATCACGTAAAATTAAATACAAATGAATGATGTTACTCATTATTGTTATAATAGCCTATTACCAAAGAAATGTTCATAGTCTCATTAGTCACAATAATAAGATATTTTTTACTTTATTTACCCGTTTTTACTACGTATTCTCAATTAGTATATCAGCTAATAAATGTTAGACAAGCGCACATAGAATCATTTTGCCATTTACATGCATTTATATAATCTAATGTAAATTAGTGATAGAATTTGAGACAATATATAAATTTAAGAGATATACATATTATAAGATGTAAAAAGTTATTTTATAATAGTGTTCAATTCATATCAACATTTGAATACATTTACTGTATATTGTATACTGGTAGTTAAGCGTTATAATTTGTCTATTTTGGCAGTTAGAAATCAATACTCGTTTTTTTATCAATGTAAGTACATGACACCAAATACTCGTAGAAATTATTTAGTTATAAATGTACTAACTATTAGAAGATGTTATTTTCATTCAACAATTGGAGTTTTCGTTCAAAACAAAATAGTTTTTTTTTTCTCCAGTTCTTAATACTAAAACTTTTTGCATTTTTTTCTTCACTCTGATAGGCAGGTGTAAACTAGTTACTTGCATTATTTGATTTAAATTATTTTTGTACTTAATTATTAAGAACGCAGTTACGAACAAAATGTAGTTTCAGGTTATTGTTTTTTCAAATGAGTTATTTAAATGTGAAATTTAGGTACGTAATAAAAGTCGTTTCCAATGTTTATGTTATAATTGTGCCAATTTGGGATACTTAGTTACTGTTAATGCCATAGAGTAAAATAGGCTAGCGTTTTGTAACTTAATTATGAATATTTATACTACGTAGTAATGTTATTTTTATTAAAATGCAATGAAATGTAACTTTGTTTGATTATTTATTCATATTCCTGAATTCTATAAAACCAAGAACGAATTTGTAATTTGAATTTTGTATTTGAATGGGTAAGATTACACTGTTACAAATACAAATAATATAATAAAAATATATTGTTACATTTTCGCATTTGAGTTGGTTCGATTTCCGATTCAGGCAAGCGACTTTTCCAACAAATATTTGAATGCAGATTTATACTTTGGATAATAATTGGTAGGATCAATATTTAGGGTTTAGCAGCCTGGCAAGAAAGATGAGTATTAATTGGAGAATACCATACTCTGTGCTACCATATGCCCGTGCTCGGGTTAATGTTCGAGGGTCGGTTATTTTACGACTAGGTTAGGTACTAGTTATAAAATGGATTAAGAAAAATCCAAAAACCTTCCCTACTTATAGGTATTTATCCCCTCCAGGGTCGCTTCAACTGTCCCTCGTATCGTAGAGTATATGTTCTGTGAACTGTCCGCCCTATATAGACAGAACATCGTGTATTTCACAACATTGAAATCATCAAAGGTCCCCAAAACATTGAAATCATTAAAGCCCGCAAAGCCCCCGGCTCAGATGGACTCACCAATAGAGAGATCCAACTCTTCCCTGCCCAGTTGATAATGCATTGGCTACCATCTTCAATGGTGCCCTAAGCAACAACATCTTCCCACAAGCGTGGAAAGAAGCCACTGTCATTGGTATCCCCAAACCCGGCAAGCCCAAGTCCGAGCCCTCGAGTTATCGCTCCATCAATCTACTCAAGGTCCTCAGCCTTAGTTATAACCTCTACGGCGCTCAATGGGGCCAAAATCGACGCTGGTGGACGTTTTATTATTGACAAATCAGTTTCATCTCAGTAGTTCCGATAGGAACTGAAAAAAAACCATATTCAATGTATAAATTGGAAATGGACCTATCAGGTCGTTTTTCCCAGAACTACTCAAAATTGTAGAGCTGATAAATAATAGATATTATGACTGGGCCTACCACTAGCGCATATACGAATATAACGTCCCTGGACCCCGGATTAGACACCGTTTAAGAGATAATAAAAAAAAATCCGATGAACGGAAAACCTTCTCCTTTTTTTTGAAGTTGGTTAAAAGACCACATAAAAGTCGTCAAAATAAACAAAATTGGCTGTATGGATAAGTATGTAGTTTCTTTACATTAAAATGCCTTGAATTTACTTAATTTTTTCATTTCTAGGGGGGCAGCTGCCCCCTTTGCGACGCCCTCGTGCGGTTCTCTTCAAGAAATCGCGTCTCAAATCCTCCGTTCCCCGACTAATCACCATGTTTGGCAAGCCGATCCCCTGAGAGAAGCGAGCCAAATATCTAGGTGTCCTCTATGAGCATCTCTCATTCTCAGAGCACATAAAGCAGGTTCGTTCGCGAGCCGGTTTCGCTCTCAGTAGACTCCACATCGCCCTGAATGCACGTAGCAAATTGTCATTGAGTGCAAATTGCGTACCTACACAGCGTGCATTCCACCAATAATGACCTATGCCTGTGCCGTCTTTGCACACGTAAAGCCCCATCACATCCATAGGATGCAGGTCCTCCAAAACCGTTTCCTTCGAACGGCAACCTCAAACCTCAAAATCACCACTATCCACCAGTTTCTCAAACGCAATTCCAAGCGTTACTTCGATACCGCCGCCAAACATCTCGACCCTCTGGTTATAGAGGCCGTCAGCTATATCCTCTCTCAAATTAGTCATGTCCGCCGTCCGAGGTATGTCTCACCGACTCAGATGATCCCATAACTCCAGGAGAGCAGTAGTTTACAAAAACAAACTAAGATCCGCATTCCGACCTCGCTGTAGAGGTCCTCCGCGATCGCGACCCTCAGTAAATAATATTTCCCCTCGACCCTTGCTCGATGAAGCGCCAGCCCGCACCGAAGCTGAGCATGTAGCTTAAACCTCATTTTAAATTAGATATTCTAACGAAAAAGTCCCTATAAATAGGTTCAGTCTGCTCACAGATTCACGTTTATGGTTTGGGCCACTTTTACTACCGCTGAGTGTAATAAAATTTTACTAAAAAACAGAACAAAAATTAAAGCAAACAACGTGGATTTTCATCAGAAATACTGCACGTGACAACGATCTCGGATTGCGATTTTGAATTTTTCTGGCCCTTTCTTCTCTTCTTCAACCCTCCTCCTGCCTACGGCCTTGCTTGTTGGTTTTATTCATTATAAAAATCTAAAACTCTTTAACCGTCTCTTACCGAAATAAGTGAAAACCATGTAATATCTGTTATTCAATTAAATTTTGCTATGACAACATTTTTCTAAATGTCATCTTATTGTTTGTCATTTCAAAAAGAAAAAGTCAAATCTAGTAATTTATATTTATTTCATCTTTATTAGCGTCTTTTTGACCTGATTACGACAAACTTAACTGAACACGTATTATATTACTTACGGAGCGTATATTTTGTTAAAATGACTGCGTTAGCGTTTAAAGTTAAAAGTAAAAATGGTCAACAAATACTTAAAGATTTGACCTCTGATAGCACCGTGGGCGAATTGAAGATGTTTTTGTCAAGTATATCGGACGTGAGCGCTGAGAGAGTTAGTGTGCTGTGTGGGTATCCTCCGAAGCCTTTGGACATAAGTAATGACAATCAGAAACTCAGTGACATTGGTTTGAAAACTGGCGAGACTCTGATTGTGGAGGAGAAGCCAGCACTCACGATCGTTCCAAACAAGTCTCACGAGTCTAAACCACTAGAAAACGGCATTGCGTCACACGAAACTTTAGTACCCATCAGACCAGGAATTTTAATGAAGAAGGTGGTCCCTTCTGATAATTCCTGTTTATTTACTAGTATAGGTAAGTTTTTATAAGATTTCTGAATGACAAAGTGCTTATTTATTACTTAGTTTATTTGTTTCAGTCATTATTATGTAGGAGGCATTCATGTCTAGCTACCATTATTGGTAATAACGTATAAATGGGGCATTTTAAGGTCATGCAGATTGTAACCACAGTTGGTTTCTAATTATAGCTGTGTGTTTCTAATTAACTGTTGTTATTTGTGATGTTCACTAGTTGTAGAGTACATTTTTAAATGTCATGTGGTATAACAATGGATCATAAAGTTTTATGCTCCAACTAGCCTCCTACACTGCAGTCATATGAAACTAAATTGATGTTTTCATAATAGATAATAGCATTCATGGAACTTCGATACAAAACAACTATTTCCCAAAACAAGAAGTCAATCCTCAATCTTGATTTCATTTGTATGAGTTATATAAATAATAAATACTTTCAACTTACTTAGTTTTCTTGAATCATCTTCAACTCTTTCACCCATAACAAAAACAGTTGTTTTTCCTAAAGCCTACATACCTACAAAATAAATAGATAAAAATGCACAAAGTTTTTTAAGATTGTTGTGGGCCAAACTTGCCTTAGCATAACTTTTTTACTCACCTATGGCAGAGCAAAAAGAAGGGTTAATGATTTTGTTGACCATAAGATGCATTAATAAATTAGTAACATTTTTTTATTCAAAACTAATATTTTATGTTCCAGGTTTTGTATTAAATGGAAATGTAGATACTACAGTACATACTCTAATGCGAGAGATAATTGCGATGGAGGTAGCTAGCGACTTAGAAACTTACAATGAAGCGGTACTCGGTAAACCAAATGCTGACTACTGCGTGTGGATCCAACAGCCGAGTTCATGGGGTGGTGCTATAGAGGTACTAAACTGTCTTTGCATGATATTTTCATAGCCTACAGATCGTTTTTTTCGCATGCCGTAGGTCTATGGGCTAAAATAACCACATAGTTCCAAACAACAGCAAGAGATGGCAGGATGAACAACTTCGTCGTATCTTTCCTTAAAGATAAAATGACTACATACAGCAATAAATAAGGATAAGTGGAAGAAGGGAAGGGAGGCCTTTGCCCTGCAGTGGGACATAAATGGCTGATAATATATTATTATATAGATAGCTTTATTGGGTGATAGGTCAACATACTTGCCTGTTCCGGTTACTTAAATAGTAGTAAGCTGTAAATAGAGTGCAACTTACACTGGTCAATAAAATAGTTAATTGATTCAGGCATGACCTTGCGGAAATCCATTATAAAATACAATAGACGTGGATATATTTAGTAACCTGTTCCGCTTAGCTATTTCTAAAGAGTCATAAAAAACTGAAATAAATCGACACGTGTTTCACCTCTCAACGAGGCATCCTCAGGATGACGATGGACTTGTTGCGAACTCGAACACGGCGTGTTGCCACACCGAGCGCTGAGTGCTGCTGAGTGGTACACTCAGCGCTTGGTGTGTTATATATAATAATTCATAAAATCTATGTCAAAATAAATGGTTCTTTCAGAAATTCCTTAATAATATAGTATGCTTTGTCAGTTAGAAATGACTTAAGTTATTTCTTTAATTGTACATTATTAAGCTCTCTCCAACTTTTCGGTAACTTAATATAAATAATAGGGGCCATGTAAAATACACTTTTGTGCTTATGTGCAGTCTACTACTGCTACAACTACTATGCAGACAGAGCCGCCTTTGATCACGCCTGTTTCTGGGAAATTTAACTACTATAGTTTTAAGAAAAACAACTGTAATACCTACATATAAGGTTCCATTTGCGCTACAACTTCATAATTACTTTTTCAACAGTACTAGTCAGTCTAAAATCAACTTAATTAACATTTGCATAAAGTTTATGTTTGTTTAAAGTGGAAATAATATCAATTGGAAAGAAGGATTTGAATAGATCTTAATAGGTAATAGTTACAATAGATTTCTCGATTCTATTCAGTCTCATTTCATTTAATTTTATTATTCTAATGATTCCATAATAGATTTTTACTTTCAGATAATAGTTTGTAATGTCACATACTTACATTAGTTTAATTAATTCCAGGTAGCGATCCTATCTCGTTTCTATGGGCTTGAGATGGCTGTTGTAGACACATTGAACGCAATAATAAATAGATTTGGAGAAGACAAGAACTACGGACAACGAGTTTTCTTACTCTTTGATGGTGTGCACTACGATCCCTTGTATTTGGAACAGGTTGACGTGAGTTCTATTTATATTAATTTAATTTCAAAAATGCACAATGAAGGGTTCCGTGGTTGAGATGAATTTGTCCCAAGAACAAATTTAACATTGTAGTTGAAAACCATGTTTTCCTATACATTGCAACTGCAAATATAAGTCTGTACACACAATATTGAGAGGTTTACCAAGTTATTTTAAGACCATAGACTTCTTCTTGGTTTTCTTGTAATCTATGAGTACAGAAGCATTCTCTGTATTTTAAAAAAAATTTAGGCTCAGTAGTTTCGGAGATTAGGAATGGTCAATTTTCATCTATTTTCTGAAACATCTTTTAAAACATTTATTTCAAAATTCAAATAAAACATTTGAGATCCTCACAACAAGCCATTTAATTTGATACGTCACACGGTACATTTTGTAAAACTTTGTTTTTTAATTTTCCAATTTGCCCCAAATAAGTGACTCATATTCAAAATTCATTTATTTACCTTACACGTCCGTGTTTGGGTCACAGAAATTCATGTGTACCAAATTTCATTTAGATTGGTCCAGTAGATTCGGAGCAAATTGGCTGTAACAGATGGAGAGACAGACATACAAACAGACAGACATACAGACAGACACACAAGTGACCCTGTAATGGTTCCGTTTTTTCCTTTTGAGGTACGGAACTCTAAAAATATAACTAGATGATTGCAAAAATCCATACATTTGGTCAACACAAGCTGCAGCATGTATAGGCCTGGTAAGGTCCAAAGCTACAATACGCTTTTGACCCACTACTTTAATACAACTAGCGTCATTAATTTAAGAGCTATTCCTAATGACAGAAATTGAATAATTCGCGGAATTTCTACTACACCACCATGTCTTGACAATCTATGGGTGACTTGAAGGCGACTAAAGGAATTTACCACAAAATTGGCGCAGCATCCACTGGCTACTGAACAGTGACATTCACATACTCTTAATGTCCAGCTCTTTGCAAATCATGGTGATAGGCCATCACGAGTTCGTGATACGACGAATATTCTTAGCATTCACTCACCTAAATATATTTTTCACAGGGTGGTATCCAAACGATATTCCCAACGGAAGACCTGGAGATATACAGAGAAGCGGAGCAGTTGGCGCACGAAGCCAAGTCGTCCAGACAGTTCACTGACGTCAATAAGTTCACCCTCCGGTGTAATGTGTGTGACAAGTTAATAACCGGCTACGTCGAGGCACAGAAACACGCTAAAGAAACCACACACACGAATTTTGGTGAAGTTTAGCGAACAATCAGTTTATAAGGTGAATGTATGTTTATGTTACGGCTAAAACCCGAAGTGCGGCTACACCTAGTTTTAGCCGGCTACAACTAGTGCGGCCGGTAGCAGTTGGTTAAACTTGCCTAAATGGACCCTGGAACTCGCCGGCCGCCGCCGCGGCACCGCTCGCTTCGCTCGCTCGGCTCGTGCGGTGTGTTATGTGGTCACAGTTCTAACCTAACCTACCTTTCAGCCATTTTAATTTGCTCCAACTAAATTTAACCAACTGCTACCGGCCGCACCTAGTTGTAGCCGGTTAAAACTAGGTGTAGCCGCACTTCGGGTTTTAGCCGTGACATTTATATGATTGTGTCTGCTTGCCGAAAATGTTGGTGATGAAGACGATAGATAATATTATTAATAAAGCTTTTAACAAGACGGTATTATGTATTTATGTTCTTTGTGATTTCAGTGAGTTTTATTGACTGATTCATGACTATTGTAGCATGTCTTCCGACTTTCACACTTGTTTTCGTTGTCAAGACTTCGTGTGACTCATTTGTACCTTTTCTAGTTTAAATTACATTTTTCTCTTCCTTACAATACAATAACCTCATTTTTACTTAGTATCAAGTGCACTTATAATAGAAGAAATATTCCTATTAAAATAATATAATTGTCAAGCGGACACAATCACATATATTAGCTTAATTTTGTTAGGATTTTTGATAGTTTTTCCAATTCCCGAAGACCTTTATCCTAAATGACATTAAATTAATGAACTTAGTACTTACATAGTTCAATTCGAGATAAATGTTATTTGTTTATAATCTCAATTATTAATTGTTGAAGCGAGATTTATTTATATGAGCACATATCCTAGTAACATCTATTTTGTACGAAATACATTATTTGCGAGCAAGGTCTCGGGTGAAATAAAACAATTATTTTTACATGATCACAAGCCCGTTCGAGTCTAATATTGTTAGGAACGGCGTCTTTTTTTAGTAATGACACAGATAAATACAGATAGTTCACTCCGCATTTTGGGTATGAAGCTACAAGTACGCCGCGGGCCCGTCTGGTCGGGCCAATTCACTGAGTGTAACGTAGAAGTCAAATAATTTATTTCAATTAGGCACATAAAAGGCATTTTTGAACGTCAAAATGTATAAAAAATTGAATAGAATTGATAATGAGTTACGCGATAGAGAGGCAACTTCTATGTGAATACAACTGTTGGTAATTAGCGCTGTGCAACCTGAATTGCACTTTATTGTGTCATAGCAAGAGTCTCTTTTTATTTAAATGATTTTGCGGAGTGAACCATCCGTATTTATCTATGGTAATGATTATTTATTTATATGTTGTATATTTGTTAGACGCTCAATGTTATTTTCACCAAAGTAGATTACTGAACGCAGCACATATAGTATAGTCAATTATTATTATCAGCTACGCAGGTGAATGTATCGCGAAGGCAAGAATTGTGAGCGCCAATTCATATTATAAGGAAATGTGAATTCTGATATAAATTATTATGCTGTCTTACGAAGATAACATGATATATTTCTGAATTTTCAGCTATTTTAACTATTTCATTATTACGTCATAATATTGTCTCGAATGTAAGGTAATAATAATAACGAAACGATTCGTGTACAAACATAATGAATTTAAAATCGATCGAAGACGATTTGCACGCTATGCATTTACTAAACAGACAATAAACATGAATGTTATGTTTATTGAAGCTTGTCATACTTTTTGGTTTAAATAATTCGCTTAATTTCGAGTTATTTCGTCAGATGATTTATTAATTTGTGCAAATAACTGGTACCGTTGATGCAGGCAATGTATCGATGTCCAGCGTTATTCTGGATACTGACTTGTGCACCATGCAGTGTTACTAATAGTGGTGTATTGCAACATGGTCCTGCGGTCATTACACGGTTGACAATTTGGACAAAATTTATTTCATAAAAATTGTGGCACAAGTCTGTATCTTTGCAGATACGATGAAATTAAAAAAAAAAATGCCAAGAGTAAAATATTTTCGTTCTACAATGAACTCAGAAATGAAATTTTAGTAAATAATTTATGTGTTCTTACCTACCACATTATAATATCTCATCCCTCTTAAGATTTATGAATTGGCAAGAAAAGCGTTATTTTGTAATAAGGCTCATTGGCGGCTTAAAAACGTAGAGGCGTAAGCTATTTATTTTTTGTATCACGTTGTTGAGTCGCCAATGTAAAACATGACTTGTAAATTGTAAGATAAGGCTCAAAATGGCATAAATAAAATTTGATAAATGAAATATTTATTTAATTTAGTTTACGGTGAAAACTGATTGCGTTTTATTCGATTCCTTTAATGGTTTGATGCTCGCTATTACACGATAGGGTATGCAGATGACCTCGCAATCCTTGTATCGGGGAAGGTGACGGGTACGATCTGTAACCTCACTCAGCAAGCACTACGTATCGTAGAAAGTTGGTGCAGGGAATTTAAACTGTCAGTGAATCCCACTAAAACTGAACTAGTCATGTTTACCCAAAAACGAGCATTAGGCCCTTTCCGCCTACCCAAACTTCGATACAGAACTTCAGTTGGCCAACGAGGTCAAGTACCTCGGGGTTATTCTAGACAGTAAGTTAAACTGGAGTAGTCATGGCCTGCATTACCTTCTGGCAATGCAGGAGAATGATAGGTAAGAAGTAGGGCCTATCCCCCAAAATCATACTGTGGCTGTACACAGCAGTGATCCGCCCTATGATCGCGTTCGGGGCCGTGGTCTGGTGGCCCCGCACTCAGCTGGTTACAGCTTCCAACAAACTACAACGCATGCAAAGACTAGCCTGCATGGCAACCACGGGCTGCATGAGGACTACTCCGACTGCAGCAATCGAAGCCATGCTGGGCCTGCCCCCACTCCACCTGTTCATACAGCAGGAAGCGACAATGGCGGCGGTGCGTCTTAATGCAATTGACTTCTGGGGTAAGAGAGTCACACAACACACCGCGCTGCTTGAGGGACTTAATAATGAGTTCTTTTTTACGAAAGCCATAAATGACCGGGTGCCCAAACAATTTATCTTCGATAAAAAATACAAGATCCAACTCCACAAGGACCGCAGATCACAACAATCGACGGCCGCCTCACGAAACAGGTTCTCCGATTAACAAAACGGCAGCTGCGCACAGTTATAGCTGCCTTAACTGGCCATGGGTCATTTAGGGCAGCATAAACACCTCTGTCATAGGAGTTACAGACAGTCCGCTGTACAGAGCCTGCATGGAGGACGAGACAGCAGCTCATGTGCTGTTAAACTGCCCGGTGGTCGCCACATACAGGGCCAAGTACTTCGGTAACCCAGGTACCCTACGTGAGATTGTCAGTGACACCAAGGCGTTGCTGGCCTTCTTTGAGGAGCTGGGGTGGATCGAATAAGAGATTTTCCCACCCATACGCAAAATACGCGCTTTGAGGTGGAGTTGCGGATACCAGTCCGTATTACCTATGGTTTGATGCTTTTATGTGGGTGGGAGTGAAAGTTTTAAAAGAAAACTCCTGAACAGGTTTTATTCGATTTATTTTTAACACAAATGTACAATATCAATAAATATAGTCACATCGGCTTTCTATCACCTGTCGTTACACTATGATTCACTTTATACAATGTTGTCATACAACATTAACTTATCTTTACGCTCAAAATAACAAAATTGTGCATTAGAAATTGGGCCGCCCTTTACTTTGTCCCGTTTTAAAGCAAGAAATATTTTTTTGGAGATAATTCGATTACAGAACATTTTTAAAAAAAAAATAGATCGTTGTACGAATAGCTGTGATATATACTTAGTCTTTAAAAAAAAAAATAGTTGTTAAATATCTGCCCGTACTCGTAAAGTCGGTGCATCATTGGAAAAGTTGACATTACAGTATCATAAAGATACTGTAATGTCTTTACTGTAGTATCATAAAGATACTGTAATGTATTTACTGTAGTATCATGAAGATACTGTAATGTCTACTGTAGTATCATGAAGATACTGTAATGTCTGTACTGTAGTATCGTAAAGATACTGTAAAGTCTTCGATACTGAAAAGATACTTCTTGCCTTAAAATTAACATTTCGATACAGTTTTAGGAACCAAACGGCGTTAACTTATGTTTAAGCGTATACACAGCTTTTATTGCTAAATAGGTGAAGATATAGGAAGACGTGCCCAAGCTAGCTCGCGATTATCATTAGAATATTTTAATTTCTTGCCTTGTTCATGCAAATCTTATTTCTTCCAAGGTTTGTCAAAACAAGGCGTTTTTATTCTTAATAATCTCAGTATTCAAACTGAAAAGTTTTAAAGATTTGTCCTTTATGTATCTCTATACAATTTATTATTGGTTTCTACTTGTTCTAATTTTAATCATTTTATTTTGAACATTTTTCTTGGGGACATCCTATCTAGATATTTATTTTGCACTTATTCGTAGTATTTGCTTTTAAATATTTAAACAGCTTAAAAAATAAAAGAGTGATTGGTCTATAACTTATTTAGAAAAATATATAATATTATATTGAAGGCAAGTGTTTAGATATTTAAAAGCTCGATGAGATATGGACATTTCGGATCAGTCTAAGCCGATTCATTTTAAAAATAACTTCACAAAAAGCAGGTTTACGCCACAAATTCTTCAAAACACAATTTTAGTTAGCAATCTAGCCAAATTGATTGACCATTTGTTATAACAAATATAAAATAACAATAAAAAGTTCGCTTTGATTTCGATTTTCGCTTAAAACTAAAGGCATTCTGATATGTTACAATTATCAAGTTAATAAATGTTATTTTTTCACACATAAGTATGTAAATAAATACAAAACGTTGATATTACAATATCTGTTCAAAAATATTACTTTTACTTTAATATTCTAAATGCAAATATCTAAAAGGTTTTCGTAAAAATATAGTGCTTATTGTATAGTACCATCTTAAAGCAAATAAGAGTGGTTCTAAAAACTTGGCAGTGTAAAAAAATGCACAAGTAATGCAATTGGATGAAAATAATAAGTAGGAAAAACCTTAAAAGTAAGTAAATAAATAGAAAATAAAAGCATAATGTAATTCTTAATATTCTCTAATTCTTATTTGCTAGCTGTAACATATCGAATGCTAAAAAAAACAAATCTAAAAATCTGGCCTTCTATTTGAAGTGCCTCTTTAAAATGCTATTAGGTGCGAGATAACTACGCAGTTGTATTTATCTATGTTATGGCCTACACATTAATATGTGCTAGAAAATCGTTGTATGAAAACCCCTATACTCAAAGTTTTTAGACTTCTTTCATAAAATGTAGATTCTCCTTTTTGGACATTGGGTTCATTTGTTTTTACATTTTATTCACCACAGAGAGCGTCAAACATATTAAATAATTTTAATAATCTCTTTACAATTTCAAATTTAAAAATATAATAGTTACTTACAAAAATAATTTCAATCAAGATTAGAGCTACACCTCAGACCAAATATAAAACCAAGACAGCGCTGTCAACCGTGACGTGAGGCCGGTTTCGTAAACATGTGTGCACTAAGACCGCATTCCGAGTTACGCCAAAAGTGATAATATCGCGAATCCGACCAAAATCCAAAGTCACAATTATTACTCAATAACCCTTTTATTTTGTGACTATTAAATTTGGTCGGATTCGTGATATTATCACTTTTAGCGTAACTCGGAATAAGGCCTTAGTGAGGTGTAGTTTGATTGTAAATGTGTGCGTGTGAGCGTGTATGCACAGAGCGGAGGTGTAGTTTTGGCATGCTTCACTGTTTTGTTAGCAGCGCTATGTCTTAGTTTTCTATTTGCTCCGAGGGTTACACAGCCATTTGTAAACTTTATACGCTAATTCTAACTTTCGTAGTTTTCAAGAAGCAGAAAAAAATATGGATGTCCCAACTAACATGTTCTCTTTTGGCATGTTTATTCATAAAATTCTATATTTTCTTCTCACTTACAGAGTTACAGGGTTTTCATACTACGTTGACTAGCAAATACAGCAGGTCTAAGCTCACGTACACGGACGTAATAAAATCGCGGCGATTTTTTTCGTGCACTGGATTTTCAACGCTCTGCTTGCCGAAAGTTGAAAATCCAACTGCGTGTTTTTTCAACGCGCTGGGACGAGAGTGCGTCCCAGCGCGTTGGATTCTCAACGCTCGGGTTATCACCGAGAGTTGAAAATCCAGTGCGCGATAAAATCCCGCCGCGATTTTATTACGTCGAATGTCGGCTAAATGTTGGACCGTGTTTAGTAATGGACACTATTGCTTAGGAGCTTTAAAAGTAAGCAGATTATTTTTATATTTCTTTTAAATCGTGACGTGTTTCAGGGTCTTAAGTTTTTAAATATACTGAAGATATAAACACAACCCAGTCTTTAAAAAATGTTTTTTTTTTTAATATTGAAATGCAAATTTCGTATGCGATAAATTAGCATTATCAATATTTTGCGATATAATAATTATGAACTCTACGGAATACAATTTTGTGTTATATAAAATGTAGTGTTTTTTAAGTATTATTTTTAATAGTCTCACTTGTTATGTCTTATCTTCAAATATTGTTACAAGCTTACATTTTTATTAGATACTGTGCAATTTGACTGGGCAGAAAATCTAATGGTCAATATTCCTTTTAACAAACTTTTTGGTATAAGAAAAAACATTTACCCAGTCAAACTAGATTATGGTAATCTTAAGATTTTTTTCTTGTATCCACAAGTTGGCGCATTTATGTCTGTCACCGATTGGCTGCATTCAAATGTCTTGCTGTCTCGCTTGCACAGTTACAGCCAATTAGCGAGCGAGACAAAATCATATCATAAAGGTGATCTTCCGAAGGCAACACCAACCACAAACTGCACGCGGCAATGCCGCCCAGTCGCAACGACACGACATGCCGCTGCGGATTTAATTCCGAACGCGACGTCACAACTTCGACGTCAGCGGCATTTTTGTTCTTCAGTTTTGCAATTGTCATTTGTCTAACAAAAAATTGGTTGTCTGTAAAGTCGGTTTACGGACGATAATTTTACGTGATAACGTCATAAGATATGCGTCACAAGCCGAACGGTTAGGCCGATCGTGCCTCTCTATCGCTTGTTCCGTGCTCTCGCTTGCACGTTCGGCTCAGGCGGAACGTTCAATTTTTCGTGCGTGCAGCCGGCGTTCATCAATTTATAAGACGTTATCACGTCAAAAAATACGTCTTGTTGCTCTGTTAGTGGCAGACAGCTAGTGACGTCACTACTGGGTTGTACGCTGCCATCGTCAGGCGGCAACGTCGCCATCTACTGAAGTATTTTCATAGAATTGCATAGAAACCAGTTGCGGTCGCCTGCGGAATAGCACCTTAACCCCTAAAAGATTTCCTACCCACAAATACGCCAGTATTTAATTACTCACTCGTCAATATATCCACGTACTCCCAAGCTCCCGCTACACAGCCTACTGCGCGGGCGCCGGCTTGGGCGCGGACCAGCGCGGCAGGGAGATGCCGAACTTGGTCTCGAGGCCGGTGAGCACGGGCAGGGCCACCTGGTAGCCGCCGATGTGTTGCGGCTTCTTCATGGTTTCTTCTATGGGCGTAGCCACGTTTAGTTCTGAGCCCGCTGGGCGACTGTGAAAAGAATTTTAGTGTTATAAAAAAAAAATGCTGATAGTTTCTAATTAACCAAGAAACAAATTAGTTTCGTGAGAGAGAAATCACGTCTTGCCAAATTAAACGAAACGATTTTTTTTTTTCCTTGGGGGTGGTTTGTCGGTGGCAAACCTGATGCCGCTTACAGACATTGCATTACTAAGTAGTAAGTTTTCCCAGAGTCAAACCTATACTATAAAACCGTTGCCATTGATGCATTCAATAGTTATTCGGGAGTATTTTCCTTTACAACCTCCTTCACTGAAAGACCAACTTCTACGTTTCAGAAAACCATAACTATGTTAAAAATAGGTTTGTATACTCACGATCCTCCAAAATCAACGAAGAACAGACGCTGCAGTATCTCATACGTGACTAGCGTCACACCGAACTGCGGCGACGAGCGCATCACTCGCGCGACCGCTCCCTTCCAGAACGCTCGCGCGCCTTCCTCCGCGTAGATCTTACGCGTGGCGTCTATCACACCGGTGTATGACGTCTGGCCTGATCGGGCTACCACCTGTTGCGAAGATTGAAAAACGCCAAGAATTAATTTTGTGACAAGAATTTGGGGCTAAAATTGAAACTGTGATAAATAGAGCAAAATGGTGGAAGAAACTTGTGGCGGTATCTATATCGCCACATGCGAACTACGCATCACACTGACATCACGCAAGTATAGTTTACAGCGCGACTAGAATATATACAACGTCCCGACATCAATCGTCGGGCAGTTGCACACCAGATAACACGCGTCCGGTCGGAGGATCCTCTCTTTTCTATGGAGGATTTGAGTGACATTTACACCCTGTTCCTCATACCTTTATACAGTATAAGGTCGAATTTTGGCATTTTAATTTTTTTTCTTAGCTTCTGTGGGTATTCTGTTTTTCTTTTTAAACAAGATGTACCCAAAGTGACAGATTTGAATTTCAAGTTTGAAACAGCGGAGGGTAGGGGGTCGCAAAATATATCTAATACCTTTAAACGAGCAATTCTTGTATATATATGGGTTTCAATTTTAGAAAATTACCAAAAAAAAGTAATCCAGATATTTTTCATAAGTGGACCGTGCCATGATAAAAATTGAAAAACACTATTATGAGCTCAACTGTCCCGAGGACTCATTGAGATCGATAACAATTAAAAATCTATTGTGTCTTATTAATGACAGTTGAAAGTTTAAAAATTTTGTAATAAATAAACTCATAAACTACTGGATCGATGTTAAAAATTCTTTCACCAGTAGAATGCTATATTATCACTGAGTAACATAGGTTATAATTTATAAAGATATCACGCGGGCGAAGCTAGTTGTTTATATTTTTTATTAGTGCAGTATGTAGCATACCTGCAGGCGCGTCTTGATGACGTCGGCGGGCGTGACGAGCGAGGCGGCGGGGATGCCGGCGATGGCGCCGGCCGCCAGCAGCGTGAGCGGGTGGTTGTAGCCGTTCTCGTCCGCGAACTTCGCCTGGAATGTTTCATCTTATTATTGTAGTTTTTGATGGTGCGGTCAGTATGTCAGCACATTTAAGGCGCTTTTTTCAGCGTTCTTTAGTTCATCCTCGGTTTAGGTGCCAGGGTAAACAGTACCCTAATTGTAATACAACACAATCACAATCTGTTTCGCTAATCTATACTTTATAAGTTGGAAAAAAAAACAGTGGCACTCCGGGAGTGCCGACAGAAGTGAAAACTTGAAAAAAAATCGGCACTGCGGTAATCAACGCGTTGATGTCTTTGACTCCACGGTGTCGGTAACAGGTCGCGAAATTTAGTTTAGTCCCATCTCAAAAATACCCAACACACCTAAAGAAGTCTTCACTTCAAAAGTCTACTCAACAACGTAAATAACGCAATTAATGTTGTTTAACTGTCAAAATGAAACAAATTAGGCATAATTGTTTACGAAAATAAGTTACGCAAAGGTACGAAAAAAAATCTGCTGTTCCCTACAAATGTAGGGAAAAGCAGATTAAAAAAAAATAACCGACGAAAAATTTCAACGCAGGGGGGTTCAGAATCATGTACTAAATCCATGGTAACCGTTTTCGCGTCGATGTCCCTGCCACCCTGTATGTTTAACGCCAAAAAAAAGTTTGGGTATCTCAAAAACAATCATACCAACCTTAACATGAGCATAAGCAGGGAAGTAAATAGCGCTGAAAGGCACATCTCTTAGAAGACACGCCTTCGCCCCCTTATATAGTCCAAAAAGACCTAGGTCTTTGACAACGGACCAAGCGCGTACTTTAGTACCGCCCGCGATCTCTCCGGCCACTTGCAGACGAATCTTTACAATTTCTAAAGGATTTGTGAATATTACTTGCGAACCACCGGCCTGTGGAAGGAAAATAGTTTATTTTAATATAACATCACGATTAAATACCCCGGCGTCGCAGGCAGAGGTGTTCTTATCACACGAGTAGTCTGTGGGTCAGCTATACTAAGGTCGATCAATGATGCTGCTGGGGCTGCCCCGCTTTTGTAGCGCTTCGGGTATGTTTGTGGGGGCTCGGGTTGATGGCTTCCATGCTATAATGCGCAAGCGCACCGCCTCCTTACTAAGCAGAGTGCGGGGCAGCACTAACAGTATCCTTCAAGTAATTGCTGAGAAGTATGACTTGGCAGTCATAAAGGCTTTCGTTCGGATTCTGGTCAGATGGCGTGGCAATCTATTCTGAACTCGGGCGGGAGGTTTCATAAACCTTTTATGTACCTAACTATTTGTAATATGTCTGTGCTAATTATAGTTTGCAACAAAAATTTTGTGACTAACAATTATGGACTTTTCTAAAAATAATAGTATTACCTTCGAAGAAAGGCATACTTAAGCAGTTTGAAAACAAAATCCCGTGCACATGACCCTTTTTTTTCGTAGGTAAGCGTTACTATATCGGCCGGGCGCTGCAAGCAGAAATATTCCTTACGGTCTATAGTTATGCGTTTCTTCGATGGTACCTACACACACATTTTATGGTACTTTTCCGGACTTCCACTGAGAAATTACTTCTGCAACAGCCCAATAACGCTTTTCGCGACCTGGGGATCGAGCCTAAGACCCCATGCTAAGTAATAGCGCTAGAGGGAGTCATATTATTACAGATGGTAATTCTGGTATATGCAAGTCTTTAAAATAGAGAAATATCGTGTCGACCAAAAAATCTTGCGATAAAAGTCAGTTCTCTCTTAAAAAACATGAAATAGGTAATCTGAAGGTAGGATTTATCTCACATAATTAGTATTATAATATTTTATTTGAATAAAAATATACTTACACAACCACCAGCCAAGATTTCAGCGTATAAAGATATATTGCCCTTTTTGTCTGTGAATTTGTCACGAACTAAGTCGTTCATCTGGAATAGTAAATACATTAATATTGTTACGATCATTCTTTAGTACTTGGAAAAAAACTCTACGTTCAATGCTCCGTGTGGCAACACGCCGTGTTCGGGTTCGCGACAAGTCAACCGTCACCCCGAGGATGCCTCGTTGAGAGGTGAAACACGTGTCGATTTCTTTCAGGGTTTTTATAGCTCTTAAGAAATAGCTAAGCGGAACAGGTTCCTAAATATATCCACGTCTATTGTATTTTATAATGGATTTCCGCAAGGTCACGCCTGAATCAATTAACTATCTTATACTTGAAATACCTTACGATTTTATGCCTTATAGATTTCATAACAAACACAAATTCAGTTTCAAGTCAAAATTCATAACTCAGGGTACTCGTGGCCCCCGGCAACATGGCAACTGAAGGAACACGGGTGGGTTTTAGTCAGTAAGAGTCTGACATGCCCTTCCGCTCCACCCAGAGCGGGAGAAGTTATTTGATAATTTCCAAACCAAAAAAAGGGGTACTCGTGTACTAGACTGCACGACCACGACCAGTGGTCGCAATGACCAGGTAAACTATAGAAACCGGTACGAATCGCGCACTTGGTCGTAACGGCCAACAGCCGAAGACCATACAAAACTAGTGCGCGAGATAGTTATATAGTTACACTATACAGCCGTATGCTGTATCATTAGACGATTAGGATGCGACCATCGATGTGTTCATTATCAGTCTCGAAATCGTGATTAGTTTTAAATAACTTCTTCGAGTTTTTATTTATTGACATGAAATAGGCTAAAAAATCTATCCGAAATCACAGAATAGTACAGAAGGCGCACTCCGAATTTTAGGTATGAAGTCGTCTTGTCGGGCCAATTCAGTGAGTGTAACGTAGTCAGAAGATATAAGAGTTAAGCGACAGAAAGAGAGGCTACTAAGAGAATATAACTGTAGGTAATTAGAGATGTGCGACTTGAATTGTACTTTATTGTGTCGTAGCAAGGGTTGCTTTTTATTTAAATGATTTTGCAGAGTTAACCATTTGTACTGTGTACAATTTTCTAATACTAACCGTCAACTTAATAGCCTTCTCAGGGGCCACTCCAATCAGCTGCGGCACCAGTCCTCTGTACAGGCCGAACATGCCTTCGTGCCGGATGACCTTCTTGAAGCAATCCCAGGAGTTTCTATACGCCACCTCCCCAATGAAGGAGCCTGTGCGTTGGTTCTGCATACGAGTCTTTACTAAGTCGATGGGGTATACTGCTGACGCTCCGACGGCTGGGAAAGAGAGATTGGGGTGAACAATAATATACAACCCCCCCCCTCACCCCGTTTTTCTTAGTAACAGCCCGGAGTTTGGAAGTTGGCGGTGTGATACCCCCGTGCCTCGGTGCGAATGTTATGCCCCCAGTCCTGCGCCTGATCTCTCTCCGGTCGAGTCGGATTGCCGTCCCATCCGACTATGAGAATGAGGGAAGAGAGAGTGATTGCAATAAGTCTGCGGCGCGTGAGTCGCCGCCGGAATGAAATGTTGCCATTTTAAATATTATATTGAAGTGAAAACTTCTTTAGGCGCGTTGGGTTATTTTTTTTTCTTTGCGTCATGTTCACCGCAAATAAACGTATTTTCTTCCTTCTCTTTTTTTCTTCCTTCTTTGAGAGTGCACCTGTGTCTGTGCACACACTTGTGTACTATAATTCTCCCGTGTCGAAGACTAGTCTCCGTTGAGATTGACTGCTATGGCCGAAATCCGGTCTGGAGGACCATTATTACATAATATCACGCCCGTAATCCCAGAACGGTTAGGCACAGGTGTACCTTATACGCGCATTTCGCCAGATTGGGTCAAATGAGTTTTCAAACAGGGTTTTTTTATGGCAGTTACGCTAACCTGCTAGTTATAAACCCAGAAGAAAATAGGTTTTTCTTTCATTTCTATGGAAGTGCGAACTTTGGAACGTTCCGTCTATGATTTTTGGCTTGTGAACCATGTTTTTTTTAAGTAGTAATATTACAAAATTAATTATTTACTATTAAAAAAAAAAACAACAACAAAATACACCCACATTTCGTCAGTTAAGTTTAAGTTCCATGTAATAGGGGGCGAGCCTATTGCCATCAACCGTGCACAAATCCAGACTGAGCTACTACTGAAAAATTCCTGATGGAAAAACCCAATAACACTTTACCCGAACTGGGAACTAAAAATAATAAATATTATGCTTTACAAATATGAGATCTTTAATTATTACGATACATTACTGGAAAGGGATTTGAATAAAATTATACTTACCACCAGCAATGGAACCGAGTACAAATCTGTAAGTGCTCTCCAATATCTGAATCACCACGCCTCTTTCTTCAGGACTCTGTAACAAGCATACACGAGTATTTACCGAGATTCTTTGTGAAGTCACATGTCGCTATAAGAATTATAAGAGTTGTTGAATGGTTTGTTGGTACAATACTGAGACGGGACCTAGACGTAAAGTTTTCTGTGCAAAGTATTGTTTAATGGTATCGATACGATATAATTTGTATTTAAAAAGGATTCTTTGACCTTTTCGTGTCGTTTATGTTTATTTATTTTTAGGCCGGTTGATCTTGACCTCGATTAAAGTTCGGCTGTCGAGAGACTGCGTTCGTAACACCTGTCAGTTGGACAATTTCTAGTGGTAATAAGGATCAAATTCGCAAAACACATATATATTGGTTGGTATGACGCTGATAGGTGTCAAAAACGCATTCTCTCGACGGCTGGACTTTAATGGAAAGTAATCAAATTCAAAGCAAAGCAAATGCTATCACACTTAGCCTAGGTTCGCTCGAACGATTTCGTCTCGTGACGATTTTTTATCGCGCACTGGACTTTCAAATCTCGGAGTTGAGCCGAGCTGAGCTTTTATTGGGAATCCAACAGAGTGCATCCCAGCGCGTCAAGAGTCTGTTCGATTTCCATAGTACGTTCAAAATCCAGTACGCGATAAAAAAATGCCCCTGGGTACGAGGGCTTGGGCAAAGTAAAAGACACTGTTTATCCTAAAAGTTGGCAACGTCGTAAATAACTGTCAAATATTTACCTGTTTTGATAAATTTGGCATTATTACTGTATGAAATTAAGAAATGTGGCTAACTAGGGAACTAAAATATTGATTTTAAAATGCAATATTTAATATTGACACTGAATATTTAGCTTTAGATGTAAAAAAGAGTATTCAATAATTTTCCAAATGCCTTTTTTACACCTAAAACGGTTACAACATTAAATTCAGTGTTATAATTGCAATTCATTATTAATATTCTAGATATTTGACAGCTATATTTGTAACGTTGCCAACTTTTAGAACAAATCGTTGTTCAACATGGTAAATATATCTCGGTATAAACAGTATTTTACACACTACATTTTGATTACTTTGTTTCGAATGGACTCGCTCAGTATTGTGAATGGTAATGCAGATCAAAGTGATTCTGGCTTAGTAGATAGATTCGTGTATTGTGAAGTAGCCTAGCATATACTTAGCTTTATGCAAAGGTGTGGCAGTGACTATGTTTAGATCAGTTAAGGTTGAACATGCTGTCAAAATACCTAGGTAAAGTAGGACGATCAACGTAAAACCATTATAGTTGCCGCGTTGAGGCTCGTACAGACCACGCGCTGCATGTCGCGCCCGCGGTATCGCGCTGGTCTGCACGAGCCTTTATGAACTGAGTCGTCGGCATCATTGAATCATTGTTATTGGTCTGTCTCGCTCGCACTTATGGGGGCTTATTATTATTATTAATTTATTTCGGACAGAATCCATAAATATATGTGTTGCTAACAATTTTCTTAAGATTTATGTTAGTAGGTACATAATCTAATAAAGTATTACTTTTTCATTTAAATTTCTATTAAAATCTTATGGAGCAGGTAACAAACTATCGTTAAGACGCAACGCGTTTCACATTCCTATTGCTTCTGGCATTTATGGCCCGATGACTTAGTTCATAACGCGAGTAGTAGAATAATTGCCGAGAGTAATATCAAACTCACGGCTATCATTCTAATTTATACTTTATTGCAATGAATTAAGAGTTACATTGCAATGACTTACTAATGGTTTTACGTTATTCAATGTGCTTAACGAAGTTATAATTTAATATAATTAGTTTCTGAGGCACTTCGCGATAATTTTTATTATTAATTAGGTTGGAATTTTGGTAGGAATTTATTAATTATATGTATAATAAAAAATAAAAAAAATATAAAGAATATATATATATGTGTTGGTTTCTTAGGCTGTTTAATAGTCGATTGATCTGTTTTAGAAGTCAATTATATATATAGGTACCAGTGCCCTGAAGTGTTAAAAAAGAAGTGGGTCTCAGCCGTGAATTATGTTGGTACGTCAAAGAGTTTGATTATAAGTAAATAAAACTAAAGAATTGAGTGTTTTGAATAGAGGCAGTGAATTTTTGGTGGTTAGAATTAAACATTCACATGAATTGTGCAATTAAACATAACGTTACGCTTGTTATCCCTGAAGGGTTCGGCAGAGGTGTACCTATACAGGGTGGCAAGGGCATCGACGCGAAAATCGTTACCATGGATTGAGTACATGATTCTGAAACCCTGCGTTGACATTTTTCGTCGGTTATTTAAAAATAAAAACAGCTGTTTCCTAGAAAAGTGCAATACCTACGCGGTCAAAATGTATGGAACAGCAGATTTTTTTTAAATATCCGACGAAAAATTTCAACGTAGGTCTTATTCAGAATCATGTACACACGGCTACACATCAAGCTTTACATTTCCAGTATGAGCTGACCTCGCATTGTACGGAAATCCTATACAATGCGAGATCAGCATAAACTGGAAATGTATAGCTTGATGTGTAGCCGTGTGTACTGAATACATAGTAACCGTTTTCGCGTCGATGTACCCCCCTGTATAGTGTACACCCACATTTCGCCAATAGTGTTTGTGTATTGTGCAATTATATTTGATTATTTTTAAGGTGCGTGTACAAACAAAAATATCACACGCACGAACACTCAAGACTCACACTATACACATATTTGATTAAAGCAGGGATCAAAACGACGACCTTTAGAAAAAAAAGCCTATTATTTAGCCTCTACGCACACACGGTCGTCTTCTGTGTATATATATAAATGAGCCTAGATTATGACGTCACAGAACTTAAGGAAAGTGTAGGTTTACATTTACTTAGTTTCACGCAGCGTTCAGTTAGACGATGTCATTCAGACTGTGTCTGTAGACTTCATTATAATGACTGCAATATCACGTCTACAAAAGCTGACATCACACCTACCAAAAATCCACTGTCCCAAGAAATGTAAAAGACAGAAACATCATAAACTCCGCCGGCCATACTTACCAGTATTCGTTCCAAACAGTTAACAAATTCACAAGGCTCTAACATAGTTACCTCCTCCTTTAATAAGCATTGAAAGAGAACAATATACCTGTCAGTTAGTGATGTTTCCAAACAAAACACAACTCTTATGTCATAAACATTAGGTCTAAATTACACTAAACATACATTTGAATACGAAGGCTGCTCCTGCAAGTTTAACGAGGCAGCGTTATGCCGGTTAGTATGAGTGTGAAAGAGAGGGCGATACTCACGGAGACTGCTTTGATTTCGGCAACGCGGCGGGTGACTTGTTTGAAGTATTGTTCCGGTGTGATGGAGTTGAGATCATTGTAGACGATTCGGCTGTAATTAGAAAAAAAAAAATGTGTGAGATCGATATTCGTTCACGAGTCAAAATTCCATCTTTTTTTTGTTAGGAAGAACATAATTCAAATTCATTTATTCGTGTGATTTTTGGTACATTTTTACATGAGATCTTAATCATTCGAATTCGCTCCTCAAAAATCTACCTTAAAGGTGTACACACTTTCACATAATAATTAGTTATTTATAAAGAATAATCAAAATATTAAAATAAAATAATTACAAATAAACACAAAATAACTTGAGACAGTATAACAAGCAAAAAAAAAGAAGATAATAATAAAGATAATATATACAATGTCAAAATTAAATAAATGTCAATGTCAAATAACTTACAATTTATCATTAAGGAATTCGTCAATAGTATAATAACATTTTTCCAATAATAAATGTCTTAATTTGTTTTTAAATTGAATAATATTTAAGTCCTTAATTCCATTTGGCAATTTATTAAATATTTTTGGGGCCATGCAAAGTATGCTTTTATGCATCAAGGCGGTCTTTGATGGTCGAACGCATAATTCATGTCTATATACTTGTCTAATCATTTTATAGCGATGTTCAGATGCTTTTCTGAATAGATGCATATTCTTTTTAACAAATAAAGCAGTCTCAAATATGTACAAGCAAGGTAAAGCCATTATTTTTAACAATACAAAATAAGGTTTGCAGCTACAAGTTGTTTTTATACCGGTAATAGCTCTGATGCATCTTTTTTGCGATTTGAACACCATTTCCCTATTGCAGGAGTTACCCCAAAACATGACTCCATAGCGTAGTATAGAATCGACATATCCATAGTATGCAGTGACTGCCGCTGCTTGATTGACTACTTTTTTTAGTTTATACAAAGCAAAAGCAAACTTACTAATTTTTTTAATTAATATTGAAGTATGTTGCTTCCAATTTAGTTGATTGTCGATTGTTATGCCTAAAAATTTTGTATTTGCAACTTCTTCAATTTTTTCATTATTAAAGCTTACATTTAGTTCCGAATTAGCTACTCTTTGACGAAAATTCATAATTTTTGTTTTCTTCAAATTTATAATTAAGTTGTTATGTTCTAGCCAGTTAACGGCTTGTTGTAATGCATTGATTATGTCAGCTTCAAAGTCTTTATTATTTTTGTCATGTTTAACAATGATAGTACTGTCGTCGGCAAACAATGTCATAGGATAGGGTATATTCTTGGGAAAGTCATTTATGTATATAAGAAATAATAAAGGCCCTAGCACACTGCCTTGGGGCACTCCATAAGATATTTTTCGTTCTTTAGAAATGTATTTTATAACGGTTTTATTTAATTTACAAATTCGACTTATTTCTGTACGTTGTGTTCTATTTTTTAAGTAAGATTTTATGAGTGATAAAACATTTCCTCTTATCCCATACGCATTTAACTTGCTCAGAAGTATATCATGGTTGACCAAGTCAAATGCCTTGGTCATATCCATGTATATTGCTGATATTGGGACTCTCTCATTCATATTAGTTATGATAACATTAAGAAAGTCATATATTGCCATATTTATTGAATGATCTTTCCTAAATCCCTTTTGTTCTTTCACAAGTATATTATGTTTGTTGAGATATCCGTCTATGGACCTATAGATCCATTTTTCGAATATCTTGGATATTACCGGGATAAGAGCTATTGGCCTGTAATTTTTAATGTCTTTCTCATCGTCTTTTTTAAATAAAGGTTTTATGACAGTGGGTTTAAGCTTATCAGGGTAGGTTCCAGACTCAATGCTTAAATTAATTATGTAGCTGAGAGGATCTGATATTATTTCTGAAACATACTTTAGAACTTTTGTTGAAATATCGTCGTATCCTACACTATTTTTATTTTTTAAGTTTTTTATTATTCTATTTACTTCATCTGGTATGATAGGGGCTAAAAACATTGACTGTGCAGAGAAACTTATTTTATTGTCAATTAGTTGTGTCGAAGAAGTAGAAAGTTTTTCTGCTTGGCTTATGAAGTAGTCGTTAAAGGTATTTGCTATGTCTTTGGGTGTAGTGAATGTAACTCCGTCATAATTTATTTCTTTTATATACTCTGGTGGAGAGTTGCTTCTATTTTCATTTATTATTTTCCACGTCATTTTCGATTTATTACATGCTGTCTCTATTTTATAATTATTCTTTGCCAATTGTGTCAATTTTATAATTCTTTTAAGTCTGTTTGAATAATTTTTAAGTTTCGTCACATTGATTTTAGATGGACTTACTCTATGGTGCCACAACAATTGTCTTTTTATTTGGCTACACCGTCTAATACCAGGTGTTAACCAATTTGGATTCTTTATTAATTTCCTTTTTTTGCACGTAATCGGAAAACATAAATTATAAAACAATTGGAATAGTTCTAAAAAATTGTTGTATGCTACGTTAGGGTCTTTAGTGAGGTAGACATCAGAAAAAGATATTGATTTCAAACAGTCTTTGAATTTCATCAAGTTTTCATTACTATAGTCACGCACTTTTATGTTCCAACTTTTGATTAAACATGTCTTTTTTACTGGAAGCTTTAAAGTTTGCGCGGTGTGATCCGACATATGTAGATCAAGGACACCATGAGTACATTTTCGTGAAATATTATGTGCAAAATTATCAATACACGTATTGCTTTGCAATCTAGTTGGTTGATTAATTTGTAAACATAGATTGTACTTCAATAGGAAACTAGTAAATTCAAGAGATAATTTATCTTGTTTTAAAATATTAATGTTGAAATCACCACATAGAATTACATTCTTGTTCGAGTCGTAACAGTATTTTGCTAATATAATGTTTAATTTTGAGTAGAAAACCTCTAAATTGTTTAACTTTGGTACTCTATATACGCAAATAATGATTGTGTTATGTGGTATTAGTTCAATTGCACAAACTTCGACAACGCCTTCAATTGACATTTTACTGATATTCGTAAGTTCTTTGTACTGGAGACCAAATTTTACTAAAATACAGGCTCCTCCTCTTTTCGTACTTCTTGTATAGTAAGCGGCTAATTTATAATTAGGAATTGAAAGAAGCTCCTCGTGTCCTCGTTCCATAGTGTTCTGTGACGCAAATTATGTCTATACTGTTTCTTTGTTCGGCTAGTTCTTGCAGGTGCAGTGTCAGTTGATCCACCTTGTTGATGAGTCCCGCGATGTTTTGATGCATAATAATCAGATAATTATAGAAAAAACGTGTCAGAATGCTTAATTTCTGAGGTAGAAGAATTAGATGTTGTCATTTTATTTTCAGTATCGATTTCAGTTATAGTCTTCTGGAGATTAGTGAAAATATTCTTCATTCCTGTTCCATTTATGTGTCCTTGTTGCGCGGAAAACATTTGATAGTCATAAGTTAATTCTGCATTAGAGTCAAGTAAATAGGCATATTCGTGAGTTAAGTTGTCTAGATACAGGAGATTATTAAAAGTTTCTATTCTAGTATTATATATAGTTGTATAATTGCCACATTTGTAGGTCGGAAGGCAAATAATCACATTGGTGTTATTGATTTTTCCGATGGTTTCTCTAATAAGAAATATAGTGTCGTGATAGTTTCCAGTCCGTATGAAGTCCATCTCTCCCACCATAATAACACAGTAGTCATTTTTATTAAAGCTTTTTATTTTATTATTAATGCCCTGTAGCATTTGTTGAATATCACCGCCTGGATATAGATAGTGGCAGTAATCATACTTATAAAAAGTGTCCTCAATTAAGTTACTTAATTTATTCCTTTTATTATTGCTAATTATACATACATTTTTCCTTGTTTTGTTTTGTTTTAAGAAATGATTTTTTTCGCCTTGCAGGTTCGTCATTAAATGTATATCATAATGTGTTGCTTTGTCAGCCATCTGCGCGGGCAAATAGTTAGCAATCTTGGGTGTTATCTGGGGGCTGTCATTTGTAGTATTTGTTTTGTTTCTCCTATTCTTGTTAGTTATTGGAGATGTACTGTTGTCGCTAACTATATCGGTTGTTATTTTTTTATAGATATTTTTCTTCTTAGTAAATTCGTCGATAGTGTTTTTAAGTTGAGTATTCTCTAAGTTTAAGCTCTCCACTTCTGCGTGTGCTACCTCTAATCCCAATGTTAATTCTTTAATTTTATTTTGTAGTTGGGTAATTTCATCGCAATGTTCTTCGTCTGACATATCCGGCATACTATTGCTAGTGGTACAGTTTAAGTCAGTAGTTATGTTTAAATCTTCATTTGACTCCGAATGTCTACGCAGGCGCTGACATCGCTGAGTGATATTTCCGAAGAAGCTCATGACAACTAGGATTGTCAAATTAACAATTTTATTATATTACAAAAAGTGATCCAGCCGGCAGGGTTTGAACGTACGACTATGTGCGCGGCAGTCGACTGTATAAGTTATCTCACCAACTGAACAGTTACTAATGACTTTGAAATTGGTGATAGTTTTAAGCGAGAAAGATTTTTAAGTATTAAAAAGTCGTTAGATATGAGTCATGCCAATGGAATTTTTTCCTCACAACTCAAGTGATTCAAGTTTGAATTGCAAATTATTTTATAAGTTTTGTTCACTTATTATGCACTGTTAGTCACTTATTTTGCACTGTTGCTTCACTTGAGTTCATATTTTATAACTATTGTTTGTAAGATGGCTTTTTAACACTAATCACAAATGTTTAATTATCTTCCATAACACTTAAGTTTTTTCAAGGATAACGTTGACACTTAATATTTGTAACTTGCTTAATGTTTTTGGTGTACATTTATTGTTATTACACTTTGTTTATTATTTTTTGTGAATTTTAAAAACAGAAAACAACAATTCAGATGCTTGTAGCTAAAACGCCACCTACCCTCGCCACATAACATCACGCCTTGTTTCCACGAAGGGTTGGGCAGAGGTGTCCTAGGAAGGAAGAAATTACCAGATAAACCGATTCAGGAAGGTTGTGAAATAATATCAACCTTTTTTGTAAACCCTAAGTCATTGTTAGTACTTTTAAATGATATGTGTTATAGTTTGACCGCTGTACCGCGTATTAGGAATGCGCGGCAAGGCGGGGGGCGGGACGCCGTGAGCGTTGACGAATGAGCAGCCTGCACTGCCCCCCGGCTTGCCGCGCACATACCTAAGCCGCCGTACAGCGGTTTCGGTTTAAGTAAAATTCGTCAAAACTCAAGAAACTCCCAAGAAACTAAAATCTAGAAAAAAACTAAAATCGAAGATTCTCAAGTGTGCAAATAGTGAGGATACAAAACTGTCTGTAAAAGGCTTTGAGTCTCGTAAATTAGACTGTTTTGTGTTGTAATAAAACCTATTTTATATAGGTGTTAATTTTTCATAAGTTTCAAACACTCGCATTCTTCCCAAAATTATAATGTATGACCAACCCTCTACCGCCGGGCGTCGAACTCGTTTCCCCACTGTCGTCGCAATGTAATAAAACTACAATTAGAATACAATGGATTTTATTTTCACTAACCATTAATAATTTGAGAATGCGTTTCTGACATCCAACAGTTATAAAACATACAGTTCTTTTACAGTTATTTTAATCTGAAAGCAACCTTATATCAACAACAATAAAGATCACTGTTATGCCCTAATCATGTCCAACTCACAGGTGTCAGGAGCGCATTCTACGACTACAAACTACTACTATGATCTGATATTTCTAGGAACTGGCTTTGAAGGCTATCAAGATTCTAAGCAGTTTAGTTCTCACGCTGATCGTTTTTGTCGTACTGCTTGAGACAAAAGTAAGCATGTACATTATTTTTCGCAGCGGTTAAACTGACTCTAGAAAGAGTCTATCATAATGGTTCATTTATACTTAAGAGTTCGTACACACGGCTACACATCAAGCTATACATTTCCAGTATAAGCTGATCTCGCATGGTAAGGAAATTCTATACAATGTGTGTACCAGACAATTAGCGCCTAAGCACATTCTCGCCACACAACAGACGAGAAACTCTCTCCCTGTAATTGGGTCTGCTATAATTTAGCAAGAACTCTAACAAGACCTTGGCAAAGATCAAGGAAAACGTCTTCACGAAGAAGTAAAGATAACCAATTGATAACAGGCTGTTCTTGTAACTCGTAGTAAAGTTAATGGAGATAAGATTGTCGCGGCGTATATTGTGTAATTTTTATTACTATGACATTGTCGTATTTTGGAGGTCGAAAAAACACGTGGGACAGGTAATTAGTGCATTAGTGCAGTCCCAAAATAATATGAAGGTCGAAGTGTTAATAGAAAAGTAATTAGCTGAGAAATATCGAGACGGAGTGGTGCCTTTGCAAATATTTTTCTAAGTATTTTTTGTGTTATTGATTGGGAAACAGGCCGACCATGTAATATCAAGAGAATCGATGGTGTAGCATAAGCACAATCAGCCTATAATGTTCCCACTGCTGGGACACAGGCCTCCTCTTTCTGTGAGAGGGAGTGGGCCGTACTCCACCACGCGGGCCCAGTGCGGGTTGGTAGATGTCACATGTCTTCGATTTTTTTGTTCTAGGACATGCCGGTTTCCTCACGATGTTTACCTTTGCCGTTTTGAGAGCAGTGGTGATGAAATAATTTATACAAAGTAAATTGCCTGCTTGGGTTCGAACCCACGACCTTACTACTCGTAAGTGCTTGTTCACGTTGAGTCGCGGGCGCGGTCACGAAATATCAAACACATAGTATAGTATGCAAGTGTTCACGTACAAAACGCAGGTGCGTGAAAGTGCGGCGCGCTGTTGTTTATGTATGTTCACGTCGAACTAGCGGCGCGGCGGAGCGCGCAATTCACTCGCGACGTCAGGTAAGTTCAACCAGTTTGAACTTGTCGCTAGAAACGATAGCACGTTTTCATAATGTCGTTCAATACGGAGATCGTCGTCCATCTTTTCAACCACTGACAATGCGTCACACTAGCGCAAACGCCTGGCGGCCAATGTGAACACGAGCTCGCCACGTCTCCGCGCCCGTACCCGCCGCCGCGCCCGCGCGTTTCTACGTGAACAAGCACTAAGGCGAGGCCGTTACCACTGGGCCACCACTGCTCCAATCGACGGTGTGTCGCCCAATAAAGAGACGAAGTTGAAAAGTCTCATGTTAATAAATTAACAAATTATTCCCAATTTCGACAGACGACATTGTTGCCATCGTGGGTAGAACCCGGATGAGGCTCGCATATGAACGAGGAGATTGGCACAAGCAAGGAGAGGTCTATGCCCAACAGTGGGTGAAGTCGAGCTGTGGATGCTAATTTCAAAGATTTTACACAACGAAGACCGTTGCCAGGATAGTCTGTAGCAGAGCGCAGAGCGCAGAATGCAGAGCGCTCGGTGTGGAAACACGCCGTGTTCGGGTTCGCGACAAGTCTTTGAGAGGTGAAACACGTGTCGATTTCTTTCAGGGTTTTTTATCATCATCATCATCATCAGCCTATAAATGTTCCTACTGCTGGGACAAAGGCCTCCTCTTTGTGAGAGGGAGTGGGCCGTAATCCACAACGCGGGTCCAGTGTGGGTTGCTAGATGTCACATGTCTTCGAATTTTCGTTCTAGGACATGCCGGTTTCCTCACGATGTTTTCCTTCACCGTTTTGAGAGCAGTGGTGATGGAATAATTTACACAAAGTAAAGCGCCTGTCTGGGTTCGAACCTACGACCCACAACTCGTAAGTCGCGGCCGTTACCACTGGGCCACCACTGCTCCTCAGGGTTTTTTATAGCTCTTTAGAAATAGCTAAGCGGAACAATACATATATCCACGTCTATTGTATTTTATAATGGATTTCCGCAAGGTCACGCCTGAATCAATTAACTAGTATGTAGCCCGTTTGAAACCTACCAGAGGATATCGGTATTGCACAGATTAGTACAAATGGGTCACTCCGCAAAATCGTTTAAATAAAAAGCGACTCTTGCTACCACATAATAAAGTGCATTTCAGGTCGCACAGCGGTAATTACGAGTACCTATAGTTATATTCATCTAGAAGGTGTCTCTCTTTCTATCGCGTAACTTTTATATCTTCTGACTACGTTACGCTCACTGAATTCGACAAGTCGAGCCCGCCGCGTACCTACTTGTAGCTTCATACCTAAAATACGGAGTGACCGATTTGTATTCATCTGTGGTATTGCACAGCATAGTCAGAGTTGTGTAGGCCCAGCCAATATCATCACAGTTAAGGTAAAGGTGGTTAGGACAGACTCGATGTGGAAGGCGGAGGACAGGGTGTTGTGCCGCAGTCTGGGAGAGGCCTATGTCCAGCAGTGGACTGTGATAGGCTTGACTAACACAGTTAGGGAATAGGTTATACAGGATGTACCTGAAAGGGGTCAGGTTTTTGTATGAGACAGTTGATAATTTATTCGCGATTACGATTTTGGTCCCATGTAGAAAGTTTGTATGTCAGTTTGATGGTCT
Organism: Agrochola lychnidis; assembly: GCA_963680765.1. Taxonomy (NCBI): domain Eukaryota; kingdom Metazoa; phylum Arthropoda; class Insecta; order Lepidoptera; family Noctuidae; genus Agrochola; species Agrochola lychnidis. Next base: position 22,720,069 of record OY796856.1, read on the forward strand.
GTACCACACCCTTAAAGAAGAAGGGTCACCGTAACCCAAACCAAACATATCTCATTTTTTTTTGTTATTTTAAGTATTTAAATAATAGTTTTTTTTTTCTTTCGATTTCAGTGGCTAACCTATTTAAATTGCTTTCATAAGGAAAAATATTATTTTTAAACTAATACCAACTAAAATCCCTTTGAAAAATGTAAAATCAATTGAGACGAGTTATTAACTACCAATAACTACAGAATTCAAAATAAGTAGCTTTACATTATATAGCTAAGTTTTAGTAACAATTTTGGAGCGAGAAATACTTGATAATTGATGTACATAAAATAATGAAAAAACTAAGTTAAGTTCCGTTTGTGCCGGGGCCTGGATAAATTTTGTATGGATTCTTGACCATTCTTCTTTGATCACAAGTTTCTGGTACATTCTTTATACAGGAAAATAGGTAAAGACAGTTATGCCTTTTTTTTTTGGGTGGGTGGGAAATTATCAAATAACTTCTCCCGCTCTGAGTGGAGCGGGAGGGCGTGTCAGACTCTTACTGACTAAAACCCACCCGTGTTCCTTCAGTTGCCATGTTGCCGGGGGCCACGATTTTTCTTTCGGTATTCTTCGCAACCCCGGCAAAGACAGTTATGCCTAAGCCACAAATAGCAGAAATAGGCATAATGGTGCTAGTTTCCCTGGACGAACTCTTTCAAAAGGAGCTCTACTACAAACTATTCAAAATTAGAACAGTTGGAAAATAAATGACATAATAGGGTTAACCCACTATCCTGTTAGTAGTCGTCAAAGCTTTATCGGTCAATACCTAATTAGGTTCTTGATACATTCTGTGGTTCTTATGTCTTACAACATAAGGTTCAAATTAAAATGACTTAGGTACGGGTCAGCGTGAATTTCAATGGTACATCACCGGAATTTGTAGTTAGGGGAAAATGAATATTATTATATGTTTATGGTAGGTATGTAATTCCCCGAAGTTACCTATGCATTACTGTCATTAAATGTCGTCAATGGCAACTTAAAATTAAGGAAGACCTAATATTATTAATTTTATTTAATTAGTTACCTGATATCTTTGTGGTTTAGCTTACGTAATTGTTGTAACGTCATAAATTAACAATATTTTCGTTAACGGCAATTACAATTTGATGACAATGGAATAATGAGGATAAATAAATACTTAATAGTATTTACGTCATTAATTATTACCGAATATGTCTGGTCAGTTTACGTGTTAAAAGGGCATATTGCAGGAAGTATATGGCGTCATAGGGTACTATGAAAAGATATGTTTTTAGTTTGACCTACATAATATGACGTCTTTGACTCAATATGATTGCAGCATGACGGTAGCCATTTTTCTATGATAGTATCATAATTCTTGGGCCATAATGATGACATGAGTTTTCTGAATTTATTGTTTTTATATCATTCGATTGAAAGTTGCAATAATAATAATCTTCTTCTTCCCAGCTAAAGGCACTTGGAAGTGGTGAAGGGTGGGCGTTTTTGGGGGACTGTCTTATGTAATTTTGACGTTCGAAAAGTGCTGGTTCTCAGCCTAGTTTGAATAAATGACTTTTGAATTTTGAATTTTTTTGAATAAACATTCTGATGGATTTACCGAAAATGACGTAAAGATGTTGTAACTGTGCAACTTTATTCCGACTTTTATTTATTTTAACTATAACTTTTCAGGAGTAGTACTTTCCTAGTGGTGTGACCGTCAGACTGCCAAGTCATGTCTCGAGTTCGAACCCAAGGCATGCAATTCTGACTTTTCGGATTAATGTGCGTATTGTATAATTATCACTTGCTTCAAAAACGGTGAAGGAAAATATCGCGAGTTAACCGGCATGCCTGAGAGACACTTCTCGACGGCGGCATGTGAAGCCAAGTCAGAGGCCCATGGGCGGCTTTTAAAATTTCTGACATCGAAAAGAAGAATACCAAAAAATCAAATTACAAATATTTTATTGGAACAAAAACAGGTATACAATTATTTGTGTTTGTTAACAGCTACATTAGTTTAAAAAAAACTGTGTTGCAGCCATTAGCGCCCACCTCCGAGAGGGGAGACGTCGGCGTTCCAACATTAATAACATTTAATACCGTTTAACGTGAGACCCAATTTACAGTCAAATAACAGTCATAATTTTAGGTCTCTACCACACGGGCGCGTTGTGACTTCACTAAACTACGCTTTATCTGACAACGTCAATTTACCGTGTTAGGTATAGTCATTCATGGAAGTGTCAAAGAACAATAATAAACGGACAATTTAAGTGACTTCACATCAAGATCAACTTTCATTCCTTCTACATTCATAAATGCAAGTTTTATGGTGTACATAATGAGAGGCCAGACTGCCCTTTCCTGATGCACTGGTCCCGTAGACATAGCTGCGGGCCCGGTGCTGAGGAAAGATATTTGAATTGATTTTGATATAGAAGATAAGTTATGTTCATGTTTCAGTTTTAATTTATTTTTGACATAATTTTGATATACATACTTTAATTTGATTTTAATTTAATTTTAGTTCAATGTTATTTAAATTTTGATTTGATGTTGTTTTAATTTTGTTTTGACTGTATTAATGTTATTTTAATTCTAATTTGATTTAATTTTAATTATAATTTAATTTTAATTGTAATTTTGATTTGAATTTATTTATTTTTTTGGTTTTTATTGTAATGTTGTTTTTCGAGTTTAGTTCTACTAACATATTTTTGTAAGTTCTTATACTAACACAATATGGATATTTTTTCCGAAATAAATTATTTGAATTTGAATATTTGAATAATAAAGATAAATCTATCTATCAACTCACCCATTAGTATGATGTATCATATCACACAAAGTGAACAGTATATCGACTTCGAGCGGCGTGATTTGTGACATCATCTGAGCTGAATGTAGAAACTCCTCCTTCGTCACTTCTTGAGTTCGGGTGCCGTTGGTCGCGTTCAGGTACACTCGCTTTATCAACTCCATGTTGTTTAGGAGCGAGTTGAACGCCATGTAGTAGGGAAAGCTGATCTTACGCTCGCCTTGGGGGAAGCCTGATGCCTGAAAAAATGGATTAAAATGTATTATTAGCCTTATGGGGTTAATCTTACCATTTCATATTTTACATATCGAGACCTCTCCGTGCCTCAGAAAGCACGTTAAACCGTTGGTCCCGGCTGTCATTTGTAGATCTTTGATAGTCGTTACGGGTAGTCAGAAGCTCGAAAGTCTGACAGCCAGTCTTACCAAGGGGTATCGTGTTACTCAGTAACCGGGTTGTGGAGGTCAGATAGTCAATTGCTCCATGTAAAATACTGGTATTCAGTTTCATCCGGTTAGGTTAGATGAGGCTAGGTGCATATGATGAGCCATCCTATGTATGGAATCGCACGTCCTTGGTAACTATTTGTCATTAACAGTGCCTTAATGTCATGGCAGTAAGGGCGGTTTTCCAGTGTTAATGTCAAATATTTTATTTCAATTAAGGCACATTTGAATATCAAAATTTACAAAAAGAAATAGGTTTGGTTCTAGTCGCCCCTTCCAAAAGGTAGTTTTCGAAATGGAGAAGATTGTGCAAGAAACTTCACCGTTACTTTTTGTAAATGATTTAGGTACAATATTTTGTATACTTACATTCATCATCATCTGCCTAGCCATTTCCCAACTATGTTGGGGTCGGCTTCCAGTCTAACCGGATGCAGCTGAATACCAGTATTTTATATGGAGCGACTGCCTATCTGACCTCCACAACCCAGTAACTGGGTAATACGATACCCTTGGTAAGACTGGTTGTCAGACTTTCGGGCTTCTGACGACCCGTAACGACTGTCAAAGATCCACGAATGACAGCCGGGACCAACGGCTTAACGTGCTTTCCGAGGCACGGAGGAGTCTCGGTATGTAAAGATGGTCACCCATCCACGGACCAACCCTGGCAAGCGTAGCTTAACCTGATGGATCGCCCAGTGCTGCTGTTATTACTTAGCCACGAGCTCCTCTCTATTTTGTATACTTACATTAATTTATATAATTATATCGTCGGCGTAGGTGGAGAACTAAATAACTGCGATTTTGGTCAAATTGACTTTTAACCATTTTCGTAACACCCAAATCATGCCGCATAAATAAATCGCAATTTTCTCCAAACAAGATTTTTTTTGTTATTTAGTTCTCCACCTACGCCAACGATATGTGAAGACGATGTACATGGAATAAGTTACGTTTTGAAATGGGAAACTAGCTTCAACCTTTTGACTAACTGACCGACTCCTTTACAATTGATGTCTGTAAATGGTTTAATTGAAATAAATGCTTTCAGTTTGGGTTACTACTTTCGTGCGGTTCATAAAAGTATCAAGTCAATGAATAATTAGGGTTATTTTGTATAGCTGTTGTTTATCGACTATATTTTTCCTAAAATTTGCGTGATTCAAAAAACAAACTTTCCATACTTACTCAACTATAATTTCATTGGCATAAATTAATATTGATAGTATCATTTACTGTGTCATCAATATTGTGGTTTGTAGCTACTTTCTTGCAATTTATTGGCATTGCTTGTGCAACAAAAGATCAGAATAAAATAAATCATAGTTTGTTTAAAAACAATTCGTCAAAATTACGCATCATCTATTTAATTTAGTACCTAATGTACATAGTTGTGTAATAAAGAAAAGAAAATTAGAATTTAATGTTAATAATAAAGTACCCCATCAATAATTAAAAAAATCGAATGTAACTACACAATTATTTTTTTTCTTTAATACATTAACTTTCTTACAGAAAACCCTAATGACAGACACTGATTATTTGGCAAACGTGCTCCAATTGCAAACTCTACCTCGAATTTCTACAATTGTTAGGTATCACAAGGACAAAGACTTTGAAAAAAAAAAAAATATAGCATAAGCAGCATTATAGCTTAATCAACCAATAATGTTCCCACGGCTGGGACACAGACCTTTCGGTGAGAGGGAGTGGGCCGTAATCTACTACGCGGGCCCAGTGCGGGTTGGTAGATATCACATGTCTTCGAATTTTTGGTTCTAGGACATGCATTTCCTCACAATGTTTTCCTTCACCGTTTTGAGAGCATTGGTGATGAAATAATTTACATAAAGCAAAGCACTTGTCAGGGTTCGAACCCACGACCACTACTGCTTTGATAAAAAAATTAGCAACAATAAAATTTCCTCATCAATATTGATTGTATCGTCAGTTTACTGTGTCATCGATGTTGTGGTTTGTTACCACTTTCTTGCATTTGACTTAATTTACGTTTTCGCAACAAAAGACCAAAGTAAAATGAATCATAGTTTGTTTACAAAAACACTTTTTCAATATTACGTATTGATATTCAACGAAATAATTGTTAATACATAAACTTTCTTACAGAAATTATAGCCTTTTATTGTGCAAACTTGAAATCTCTTGGTCCAGTATCATAACGACAAGGACTATGAAGGGGCGACTAGAATCAATTTTATTATTTAGTAATTTTTGACGTTCAAAAATGCCATACATGGGCCTATTTGAAATAAATGATTTGACTTTGACTTTGAAAATGAGACAAAAAAAAATGGAGCTACAATAAAATTAAAAAAATATATCATAATATCACATCATTCCCCGAAGGGTAAGGTCAAGGTGTACCTATAGAATACCGACATTGGACGAGTCTATTGCCATCCAGATCCAGATTTGTATCTATCCATAACCCGCATGAGAAATTCCTGATGGGAAACCCAATAACACAGCCCGACCCGGGAATCGAACCCAGCAACCTCATGCTTACTAGTAGCGTTTGTAACCATGACCAACGAGGCAGTAATAAATATGAAATAAAAAGTTCTACTTACATTAATAACCTTCGAATTCAAATCCTTAGTCAAAAGATGCTTCTTGACAGACAACATGATATCCCTAAAGTCGCCCGCACTGATGAACCCAGATCCATCGCTATCACACTTCTTAAAGGCTTCTACTCCGTACTCCTCGTGAAAGTCATGGAGGAACTGGCTGAACTCAGGGTATGTTACCAGTCTTTTCTTGTCTTTACCGAAGTATAGACGGACGAAGGTGCTTTCCATGTTAAAAGGGAGTTTCTGATGGAGGGCTGTCTTGCGCATAACCTCGGCGAATTCGTCTGTAATGGGATGAAGAGTTTTTTATCACTGAACACCTTTTTGGTTAAAAAGATTTCGAATGCTGGTGAATGAGATTTTTTGAAGAGAAAACTTCTTTAGGTGCATTTGGCATTTTTGAGATGGGAAAAAACAATTGAACTCGCGACACCGTTACGGACACCTCATTTTTGTAAACGCGATTGTGCTCTTTATTTATATTAAGTTACGGATCAATTTTCTATGCAAGTAGTTTTACTTTAAAGGTTTTGGAAGTATTTTTTTTAATTATTCAAGTTTTTTTACCGGATTAAAAAAAAGAAAAAAGACATCATTTTTTTTTAGGTTCTTTGCAACAGTTGCAATGTTCTTGCATATACTTACCTCTTTCAGTGTCTCTAGAATCTTTTGAATGCATATTGACAGCCTATTTCACCATCTCCAATTGAGTTCTGTTTAACCAATGTGGCAGAGATTTTCTTAAAAATATTTCGCTTTATTTAAATTATTTGCTGGATAGTGCCTTTATAAAGAGCTTGGCACTGGGCTTGTGAGTTGTGTCTTCAAATAAAGATGACATCACAAGGTTGTATGGTCCTAAAACAATTTCCGTTGCGAAATAATTGTGAGCCATTGTTACACTATGTATGTTTTGAAAAAATACTACATTGTTGAATATTTGTTTATAGAGAAACCTATAGAGAATGTCAGCAGTGATTACATTCGGTGGAAACATTAAAATAAAACCGACACTACCTACTAGATATAGATTGGCATAGTATTGGTTGGAGATCTACTGTAAATTAAGGTAACCTATTAGTTTTATGGTATAAATATTAGAATACTGATTAAATAGTGATATTATGTGGGGAATAGGAGGTGTGATGGTATGGTGTAGAATATTGAATTTGATGTTGGCAAAGAAATATAAGGGACCGTTCAAGTATTACGTAAGCAGATTTATTACAATTATTTACCTCCCCCTCCCCCTTGTTAGCAAAAGTAAGCAAAGGTCTTACCCCCCCCCATGCTTACGTAAACATTGGTATATATGCATTTTTCTTTTAATAAAAGTTCTGTTTTTTTCGGTTGCACGAGGTAATTCTACTCGGTTCTAAGCGAGTATCTAAACGTATTCATTATTTGAGGGAATCCCCAAATATGCGTTTCGTTTTCAAGCATAAACAATGTGTGGGTTGCCATATGTGTAAAAAAGTAAATAATTACTGCTGACGTAATCACCATCTAGACCCCCCCAACCCCATGTCATCAAAATAAGCAAAACATAGACCCCCACCCCCCTATAGTACTTACATAATACTTGAACGGTCAATGAATGACAAAATATCTTGGTGTTTCATATTATTTTCCTTATCCCTGAAATATTGTAAATATGTAGTTTTATTAGTTTTAGTGCTGTGCACTTCTGTAAGTGACGAGTTCACAATACTTATAAAACTGTATGTGATTTTTGTATGTGTATGTTTAAGTGAGCAAGTCGTTGAGGTGCCAAATAAATAAATAAATAATAAATTAAACAGTTTTAGATTATGATATTGGGGTAACGACTTTAAGATTCATTTGGAGATAAGTATATTTTTTGAGGTTAAATAATTATCTTGTTGTATTTTTTAGCTAGTTTTCTCTGTCCATGTAAGTTCGTATATTATTTCCTTATAATCCAACAATATTTTCAACGTTCAGCTGTTAATTTATATGGTAAACAAATAATAATATGCTCTCAATCTTACCAAAAGCGACAAGTCCATTGCCATTAGTATCGAACAGCTGGAAGGCGGTCTTGTACAGCGCATCGGGAACGCACAGCAGCCCCTCAAACGCTTGGAACTCCGAGAACGAGATGAACCCGTCCTTGTCCATGTCCACGATGCCCGCGATGAGCTTGACTGATTCCGCATTGTAGTCATCTGGAAAATAGTATATAGTATGAGTGAGAGAGAGTAGTGTGAGTGAGTATGTGTGTTGTATACGTATGTGTGGGGGTGTGTGTATGTATGTGGGGGTGTGTGTGTATGTGGGGGGGTGTGTGTACGTGTGTGTGTAGTATATTAATTGTCCTATTACAAGGCAAAGGTTTTAGTGAGATTCAGGGCAGACACCTCTACAGTCTCTTTATTAATGTGCTCTTTACATTAGGGCGTCCTTTGTAGGCTTACCCAGAAGGGACGAGTATTGATCATCAAGCTTGCGTGTGTGCAGGAGATCCCACACCATTAGGACTAGGTTAACGTTCATATTTAGGTACCAAAAAAGTAAAAAGTAAAAATAATACAAACATTTATTTAATACTTTATTCGTACCTAAATACTCAAAAATCCACATGTGACATTGAAAGATTTATTGGCAAATTAATTGGTTTTTGCAATTTGGTTTAAGGCCAGATTTTTACACCGGTAAAATAGTCATAATATTAAATGATGACGTTTATTTGCCTGTGGGAAATTCGTATTGGTAAATAGTTATTGGCTAGTAGCGTTTTTATTACACAATGCAGTTTTAATTTCGCAAACATAACCTACTGGAGAAACCCAGAACGAATTAATGTAGAAATTATTAATATATTCATTACCATTCTTTTTATTGCCTTCGTATGGCATGAATTGTTACATAATTTCTATTGAATTATTGCTTTGAAGAATTATTAAGGAAAATATCCTTACATACGAATGAATGAATATACACGTATCATATTTGTGATTGTTTCAGAGAAGCATCAATAATCAATAGGTTCCTATTAAAGATTTATCGACTCAGTAAAGTTATGCTTAAAAGGCGATGATCTAATAACAGGGAGTCTACTAACTCATCATCTGTTACGACGCTTCATTGAGGTGGATAATTCTATTGTCTCGTTAATGACAGTTGAAAAGCTAACTAAGTGAGATCCGTAGTTTCGGCCGAAGTTACGGGCATTTCGAACTTCGTCTCACTTACGGTATGTCTGTAAGTCTTTTAGAAATGCTTGGGTGCGGACATTTTCAGCTGATACCGTACATCGATATAGTAAGTCATACTAAATCAAATTGTAGAAGAAACCCTATGTCAATTATTTGTAGTTTTCGAGAAAAAAATTGTTAAAGTAGCCAATTCGGAGGGTGTCGTAAACAAGATTTTTTTATTTTTCTTGAGATAGTTCGAATTAAAAGCAACGATTAATAACCGCATTATAAAACATAAAATTATACGTCATTCAAGCTTTACAACGGGTAACAATTATAAGTGGGTACAAAAATATTAGCAAAAACGCTAATTTCAGTTATAATTTTTTTTTTTTGGCTGGGTTTCCACGCAATTTTTTTTTTTAAACGGGATGCTTGACCTTCTGTTCTATTTGTATAAAAAAATCAGCGTCCTATTTCACTGCATCATGAATTTATTCACAACTGAAAAAATTCTCATCGCCGCGCCTGTATTGTCCGCAGTTGTATTAATCCCTAATTTTAAGTAACACCACAGCTGAACACTGTCTCTTAAGATACAGGTTATCCTAGTATGAGAGGCAGGGCTCACAATATCTGTATACAGACTTCTGCAGCATAGTTAGCATCTTGTTAATCAGTGTATACTAATGTATTTTTCTTGTGACAATAAACTATTCTATTCTATTTTTACAAAGAGCAAACATATTGTGGGATTAATTTGATAATTTAGGACGTATAATTTTATGTTTTATAATGCGGTTATTAATCGTTGCTTTTAATTCTATCTCAAGAAAAATAAAAAAAATCTTATTTACGACACCCTCCGAATTGGCATAACTTTAACAATTGGAAATACTTGAACAATTTTTTTCTCGAAAACTACAAATAATTGACATAGGGTTTCTTCTACAATTTGATTTAGTATGACTTACTATATCGATGTACGGTATTAGCTGAAAATGTCCGCACCCAAGCATTTCTAAAAGACTGTGAGTCCTCCCGAGGTAAAAAAAAAAACGGCGGATTTCTCTTAGACCCCGCGAAATCCGCCGTTTTTTTACCTCGGGAATGTAATGCAGTCCGTGCCAGTGTTACCAGGTACACGGTAATTACCGTAGATGCACGATATTTTTGAGCAATACACGGTCTACGGTAGTGATTCACTACCGTGTAATTTTCTACGATAATTTTAAATATTACTACCGTGTAATTTAATAAACTAATGAATGCCGATAAAAATTTTAGGACGAAAATTATACGTGAAACGTAAACGCATTCTTAATTTTTCTCGCTTGTCAATACTACGACGCGCGGCGGATTTCCCAAAAAATATACCTAGTTCGTATCAAGTAATCATAATAGGACTAAATGCAAACGTGTTTCTGTTAGTACTTTGTCTGCTTGTCAAACCATAATCAAAATTGGTCGTTTTTAATAATGAATGGTTCTATCGCAGAACCGCTGCGAATTTCAGACAGTTCATTCAATCTGTGTTTGGTTATTTGAGTTACGAGTGATGTTTACGAAACTAATGAAGAAGCGTCATCTTCCAAGATTGTGAGAACTGGACTAAAACATAAGCATAGCGTAAGCAAAAAACCTTGCGTTCAAATGTTCAGCCCATAGACATCATGCTGAAAAAATCAGCACCTGTCGGTGATAAACAAGTGGTTAAGAGGTGGTTTAGATGATTAAGAGGTGGTTAATTATTTATGAATACAAATATTGCATATTCATGGTATTTTTACACTATAATTTACACGGTATTTTTCAAATATGTCTACGGTATTTTGAGTCTTAAACACGGTATTTTTTATCCATTAACACGGTAGTTAATTTGTTTCATCTGGTAACACTGGTCCGTGCTACCATTACACCATGGCGGGAGTCAAATGCACAGAGCCGTCTTTTTATACAAATGTGGCAATTCATACAACCTATATATTATAGCGTCATCATTCTCTCTTGCCCTTATCTCAATTTATTTAGGGTCGCGGAACGTGTCTTTTTAGAGTTCCGTACCTCAAAAGGAAAAAACGGAACTCTTATAGGATCACTCGTGTGTCTGTCTGTCTGTCCGTCTGTCACAGCCAATTTGCTCCGAATCTAATGGACCGGTTAAGGTGAAATTTGGCACAAATATCAATTTCTGTGACCCGAACACGGACGTGTAACGAAAATAAATGAATTTTGAATATGGGCTCACTTTTGGGGGTTAAATTGCAAAATTAAAAAAAAAAAAAAGTTTTGTAAACTGTACCGCGTGACATCAAACGAAAGGGCTTGTTGTGAGGACATCAATTTTCTGTTTTTAATAATTTTAAAGATATTTAAGAAAATTGATGAAAATTGACCACCTCTATCTTCGAAATGAATGAGGCTAAAATAAAAAAAAAAAACAGAAAGTAGTTCTAGACTTATAGATTACAAAAAAAGCGGCCAATTACGAGTCGTACTCGCCCATGAAGGGTTCCGTAGCAGCAAGTAACATTGAATGAAAGGTAAATTGCGGTTTACGATTTATGACGTATTAAAAAAAAACTACTTGCTAGATCTCGTTCAAACCAATTTTAGGTGGAAGTTTACATGGTAATGTACATCATATATTTTTTTTAGTTTTATCATTCTCTTATTTTAGAAGTTACAGGGGGGGGACACACATTTTACCACTTTGGAAGTGTCTCTCGCGCAAACTATTCAGTTTAGAAAAAAATGATATAAAAACCTCAATATCATTTTTGAAGACCTATCCATAGATACCCCACACGTATGGGATTGATGAAAATTTTTTTTTTTGTGTTTCAGTTTTAAGTATGGGGAACTCCAAAATTATTTGTTTTTTTCTATTTTTGTGTGAAAATCTTAATGCGGTTCACAGAATACACCTACTTACCAAGTTTCAACAGCATAGCTCTTATAGTTTCGGAAAAAAGTGGTTGTGACATACGGACGGACAGACAGACAGACAGACGGACAGACAGACAGACAGACGGACAGACAGACAGACATGACGAATCTATAAGGGTTCCGTTTTTTGCCATTTGGCAACGGAACCCTAAAAACCTATTAGAAGTCTGTGTTCTTAAAACAATATGGTAAATCTCCCAATATTGTGCGTATGAACTTACATTTGCAGTTTGAATGTATGGGATACCATGTTTTTCAACTACAATGTTAAGTTTGTCCTTAGGATAAATTCATCCCAACTACAGAACTCTTCATTGTGCGTGGTCCGACATGCTTTTGGCAGTTTTTTATTGCATATTTCTCGGTAGTCACCCCCTTTAAAGCCATATAAATTTTTCAACCTAGATGCATGGCATATAACTTCTAAAATATAAGCCTCATGCATGGTGTAATTTTCTCCTTCAAGACGATCGAACGAACCTGTCATTAGAGTACACTACAACAATGTTATTTATTCGAACACCTTGAAATATCAAACGTATGTCTGTGACTTCAAAAACAATGGACATCATGTGATTTTCTCCTACGAGAGAATAGAATCTGTCATTAAATAGTTTTATAACGTACCGCTATTGAGCTCTAACTTACTACAAAGCAGGGATGTTAAGGAGCTCCGTAACCGTAACCGAAATTATCGGATATTGGAAATGAAAATCTATTCGTAACCGTAACCGAATCCGTTATAAACTTTTCGGATAATTTCGGATTGGGGCGGTGCGCGGTGTCTAAATGAGACACATTATGACAGGTTTTTCTGTCCAGCCGATCCGATACACTTGCCGCGCGCGTCACTTGTTGTTTATTATTGCTTAGTTATTACTAGTCAGTCATTGCGGGATAATATTATAACATTACAATTTCTTAAAAATGTAATAATTCGTAACCGAAACTAACGGATTATTCGAAATAATCTCATATCCGTAACCGTATCCGAAACCGGTATAATATCATTTCTATATCCGTATCCGTATGCAGATCCGAAATTTCATATCCATAACATCCCTGCTACGAAGTACACAAATGAAGATGAATATACGTATGTGTTACTATTTATTACTGAACCAGTATAGATCGTTAGTAAACACAACTTGGCACTGACCAACACTAACCCACGAAGGTAAACATATTATATTAATAAGCCGAGTGTTAGCGGTGTCAGTTGTAATAATTATTCTCACATACAGTCAGTCTACCGAGGTTGGTATCCACGTAAACAAGTAAAATGCAAGGTAGGGTGGTGTTTTCTCTGTCTACCGATCGTAAAATAATACAGGGTGGCAGGGACTACGACGCGAAAACTGTTACCATGGATTCAGTACGTAATTCTAAACCAGCCAAAAGAAAATCAGCTGTTCCATACATTTTGACCACGTAGGTATTGCACTTTTCTATAAAACAGCAGATTTAAAAAAATAACCGATTAATAATTTCAACGCATGGGTGGTTCAGAACCATGTACTGGATCCATGGTAACCGTTTTCGCGTCGATGTCACCCTGTTTATGAAAGTTTTGAGTATGAATGTGGCTGGCTATGAGAATAGAGATAAACCAAAGAAACGATGGATAGATTGAGTAAAAGAAAATAGCTAGAAATTGGGGAGTGAATACTTAAGGGCTGATTGAGATATACACCGTGACATTTTAATCGTTTTACAAAAGCAGCCCACTTCATGTATCCGATGACTACTTAACATATTTTTTTTTTTAAATATTCTTTAACTATTTTTTAATTGCTCCTAGAGGTATTTTATGTCGGGTACACACGGCTACACAATTCCAGTATAAACTGACCTCGCATTGTACGGAAATCCTATACAACGCGAGATCAGCATAAACTGGAAATGTATAGCTTGATGTGTAGCCGTGTACATTGAGAGGCCCTTTGTAAGACTAAAATGTCACGGTGTATATTTTTTTTTTTTAAATGAATGTTTAGTAGTCATTCGATACATGAAGTGGGCTGCTTTTGTAAGACGACTAAAATGTCACGGTGTATATGGAGGAAGGCATGCTACGTCGTCTTCAAATAAATTGGGTTAGAGGTAGGAAGTATGATGATCAGATAAATCATATCCACAATGCTCAGTTTTGCGTTTGATAGCCTAATTCTAGAGGAAGGTTATGGCTATTTAATATCATGCTACGACCCTTAGGAGACGACCAAAAAGAAGATGGATGGTCATTATTTTGGTCCACCTTTTACAACAGCAAACACGAGAACAAACAGCATGTTTACTAATCAAATACTTCGTCTTAGAAACCGGCTTAATTCTCTTATCAAATAAATTAATTAAAAATCCAGGCATTCCATTTGCTGATTCATCGTAATATACAAAAATAATTGTATCTGATTATACTTCGTGATAAGTCAGTCTACTATTATTTATAAGTAGGTATTTCTTTTAACAGTAAGTAATTTACTTTACATTCAGCGTACACGATGCGCATACGCATGGTTAGGCTGTGACGTCTTAATTCAGATATCGTGGTCGATAAAGGTTATCATATTTTTTTCTTATAACTATGATTATGGTATCACCATGTATATGGCTTCTACATAGGATTGTGAATCATTACAATTGATCATTCTGTATTGTAGAATTATAAATTATATCACGATTATTGAGGGATTTTTCATAATCGCATCGCATGATGTGCTTTTGATAAAAAATATTATCTTCTTATCTAATGCTATTTGATGCCAATATAATAATAATTTATCTGATGAAATTAGGACATCTGTTTTATTTGTTTTCGCCTTGCAAAAGAAGTTTGCACTAATGAGTAACATAATTTTTAAGTAGGGGAAGCCCAAAGAAATGTTGAAAGGAAGTGTGAAGGTATACTGAGATGACGATTAACCTTTTCACCGCCACGCCATATCGGTATTCCTATGCCCTGTACGCCAAGCCCGAAAATCTTAATTAAATACCTACAAAAAAATAGGGATTTCAACATTATATCGATACCCATTATTATTATTTTTTTTATCAATACTTGCCAGATAAATGGTCGATCATTAATATGTTAAAAAGAACATTCCAATATTAAATATTTTACAACGTTCCACTCAAGTAGTTCCGAAGTTGTTAATAACATAAAAACAATGATTAAGACACACAACAGTTAAAATGAAAATAACTCTAGGTACAGCACTATTCTCAGTACTGATGTACCTCACTGTCGGGAATAGCCGACATTGGCGCCGTCGACGAGTCTTTTATAAGACATCGTTGCATGTACATTAGAGTTGTACCATAGTGTCATACAGTTTATCGATGTTAGTATCTAATTAAATTCAAAGGCCACAGTAGTTTGTTTTTATTATTCTTGAAATTTACACTTATTGCAACAATTTGGGTTGTTAATGGATTGAATGCAAATAAAACTATTTATTTACCAATCATTTAGTTTAATTATTGAGTTATATTATTAATAATTACTTTGAGATCATATTACTTACATGTCACTTATGAATAATATTATCACGTGATATTATTACATAGCAACAATTTTTATAACAGGAACTTTCTAATATTCTCACTAATCAGATTAATTATATGTATAAAATAAATCAAAATTTTCGTATGAAATTGCGTAGTATATACGTAACGATTTTTAAGTATAACGATATTTATATTCTTAAAATAGATACATTATTTAGTTTCTCGTATCTAACCTAATTAAACATTAAAGGATCAACAATCAACAATTATAAATGCTCACTGATCAGTGTTCAAAAACTACAAAACTCACTAAAAATACTTATAAAATATCAACAATAGTACATAATTAGGTATAGTGTAATAGTGTTGCAATAATAGAAATATCTCTTAAAATGAAATACTGAAAATAAAATTTACTAAACCATTTTTTAAATTAGTCCTAAATCTCGTAAAAATCTATAAAAATTCAAAACATACAAATGTCAGTTATATTAATTATCATAGGTACTCAATAGTCAGTCTTGTAACGATAAAATGACACAGAAAAATAATAATATTCTTATAATAATCAACAATTGTATATAGATAATTTTAAATATCACAGATCAACATTAAAATCACATATTTTGTTAAAAATCAACATGTTATACAACAATAAAATATCTATTTAAAAGTTTGTTAAATTAAATAAATTGTAGACATCTATGGTGTTTCATTTCATTTGTTAGTAACTACAAATGCATATTTATGTAAACTATTCATAATTGTTTCTGATTTATGAAACACGGTAGATTCACACCGAAGTGGCAGCGCAGCGGCCGGCACTTTTACTGTTAAACGATTTTAAGCTTTATCTCGACTAGGAAATGCGCAGTATCGCTTGAAAATTCAAAAAGGCATGCGACTCCGCGAGACCTTGAGAGTTCACAGGCGATACTGCGCATTTTGCAGTTGAGGTAAAGCTTAAAATCGTTTGCTAGTAACAGTGCCGGCCGTTTGGTTTGAATTGTGCCATAAGCTAATTTTAATTTGTGGGTAAAAATTGATTGTGGGTAAAAATTGTTTTCGTAATTTCTCAAGCTCAGTTGAATATGATTATATAGGTACCCTTACAAAATGTAAGCGAGTAGGCGAAATAAGAGAGCACTCTTTAGAATATAATAACCAATTAAGTATGTACATACTTACATGTAAAGCAAAACATAACTTTAAATTAAAATTAACTTACCTCTAAATCATCTTCATCTAAAGATTCAGAAAACTCATCGTCTTCAGTACCTTCCAAGATACGTAATAATTGTTCAGTGGTAAATACTTCTTGTTGTTCCATATTTCCCGCACTAAAATTCACTTTATACGCTTACGACGTCACGAGTCAGTCGACTTCTGCCGACAATGGCGCAGAGGGGACTGCTTATCGAGAGCTTGCTAGGGATGCGCATGATTGGCGATAAGGGAATATCGAAAATGTATTTACGCAACTATGTTTCAGTTTTTAATATAGTAAAACTACTTTTTTCTCAGTGCTTACAATCGTTTATATTTTGTTAGAACAATAAAAACTGTAATGACAAATATTACAATACCTTAAGTTACCTAAATTAATTTAAGAATATAATATACGTCAACATGATACTACATCACTAGCAGTCGGCTCTGCACGACATTGGCGTCATGGGACTTACTTTTTTAACCATAAATTATTTTACTTTTTATCATCAAATATTTAAATGAGGAATATGCATTTTTGTTTACTGTATGCAACTAAATAATGTTTAGACATTCAGCTTTCAAGGTGTATCAATAAAATACATAAAAGTAATGATTTAATAGGTTTATTTTGTATTTTTCTGCGACCTGTTTTTTGTCGAGTATAGCCGTCGTTGGCGCACAGGGCACGCTTGCTCATGTCGGCTATAGCCGACATTGGCGTTCAAAAGGTTAATAGAATAATAGAGACATAGTATAAAGAGTTCCTAGTAGGCTATCTCTGGCCCAATCCACGATATAATTGCCTACCATACTTGCCTGTCTCAGGGTTGTCACTTTTAGCTATCTGATTCACAATTCGACAAATATTTGAAATTACGATTTTATAACTGGAAGTACTTAGTTACTTTACTATACCTACAATACTGAGAAATCGGCATAACTAAACGTAAACAAAGCATTAGCGGCATATTAATTGACAGATCAAAAGTAGGTACCTAATACATTTTACTGGGAAAGTAGGCCTGCCTACTTCGTCTGTCTGATAGATAACTAATACAACAAAAAATAAGTAGGTAGGTATCTCATCATCAAGTAAAAATTATATGCTAGAATAAGTGACTTGGTTATCTTTTCTGTTCAGTAGGTAATCTGAACAGAGACAACTCTGGAATCGATGAATTATTTAGACACCCAAACGCACAGCAATAATTTCTCCTGCGATTATCACTCATTTTTCATACATTTAGCAGTGCCAAAAAACCGCGACGCGCAAACCTTGTGCGGCGTTAGCCCCAACTGGCGCATTCTGAAACGGGCGAGATTTTGTTAAGTGTGCGTGCGGCGACGCATAGATACAAGCCGCGCATACATACAAACCGCGCGCAGTGCGTTTGTATGAAGATAGCATACTTCCTCTCTTTATACTATGATAGAGATGTATGAAAGAACACCGATCCGAACCCCACATTTGGAAATGGAGACGGAGATAATATTATAATAATATATATAGGTGAGGACCGAAAACGGCCACATTCAGCAATTCCTGTAAAAGCAGTTTATTTTCTGAATTCCCAGCAATTCCTCTATGGTGATACATATTTTAACTGAATCATATTCAATTCATATCAGAATCATGGGTCCATATTGGCTCAACTAAAGTTCTTTACCCGAAATTGTTCTTCCTAACGATTTGTAATCCGAATGATCACTCTTCCTAAAATTTTTCATCCTAAAGTTTTCATTCATACTATTTGTAGTGCTACCGGCGATGTTCATAACACTCATGTTTCCGAAAATTGTAATTAATAATATCATTAATGTAAATATATTTAAACTCCTACTGTTTTTTATCATAACGCTTTTATCCCTAAACATAATTACCATAATATTTTCACTCATACTCAGAAAGAAACATTTACCAAGTGTTATAAAAAATATATGTGGGTAGAAGATGATATTTATAGTTTTAATTTAAGGGTATGATTATTTATTATTTGGGGGTATGCTTTACATAACGTACTGTGTTGTGTCTATTGCTAAGTTCATGTCGGTGTATTATCATTATTACGTGCATGTTTGCAACGATTCGTTTCTTGGGGGCACTATGAAAAAAATACTTAGAAAAATTTCGCGACCAATTCCGATGTAGCGCTCGCCGGCCGCTGCCGCGGCACCGCTCGCTTCGCTCGCTCGGCTCGCGCGTAGTTGGTCACAGTTCTAACCTAACCTAACCTATGGATATCTTTAATCTTATCTTTTTTTTTTTAATCTAAACAAAAAAGATATGACTTTGAATAATAGTATAAAAGATGGTTATGTTGAGAAAATATAGGGAAACAAATAAAAGTATAATAGATGTTTATTGCTACTGACATTATGAAGTTGAATGCTTCGGAATTATGAACATTAGAGACAGAGTAGTTAGAAATTGTGATTGTTAGGATGAAAAATGTTAGGAAGAACATTTTCGGATTTCCAATTATCGGAGTTGAAAATTTAGGTGAACTTTGGCGCACCCCAGAATCATATTTGGTGTAAATATTGCCGCATGATAAAAATTAAGACCATAATTTTTCTTTACAGTTTTTATTAATCAAATGAGATTTTTATTTTTTATTTTTACAGTTTAAATGTTATTTCATTCAAATATAAAACTGTTAAACAGGTGAATTGTGTAATATGAATTGAACGCAGATAATATTATGAATTATCAGTTTGTGTGATTCATAATATTTGCATAATATTTAGAGATGGGCCGAATGTGGTTTGAACCGAATCCGAACTTCGGCCGAACATTCGGTTAAAATGAAAAGTTTGGCCGAATTTCGGTTCAATTTCGCGCGCTTTCTCGAGAGCGACACGTCGTGACTTGTTTACGCATTTACTTCAATTATTGCTAGATGTACCCCGCCCGCACACCTAGGGTTACCATCTGACAGGCATTTGCCGGATTTGATAGGCATTTTACGGTTAAGACAGGCGTGCGGCCGGCGCTAAGCTGAGACAGGCATTTTTGAAATTCCCTAATAAGTGCACAGTTGAGTAAAAAAAGGAATCGCTTGACACTAGAGTCAGAAAAAAATGAATTTTTGACGAAAATGACTTCGGAAAAATATCACTCAGTGTGGTAAGTTAGTTTTTTCTAAATTCGTTTAGTGTTAGTAAATTATTCATATTTTTGAACTTTTCATTTTGAATGGATGCATCTTTAAAACTATCTGCTGCGTATTATTTATTTTAAGACGTACAGTTTTTTTACTACAGACAGGCATTTTTCTGAAAAATCAGGCATTTTGTACATCTTAGACAGGCATACTCCCTTACATAAATGGTAACCCTACGCACACCGCGCTTCCACCGTGTGGCCTAATAAGAAGAACTGATTTTCAAGAGTAATAAGAAGAACTGATCTAATTTAAGGTTTACATTTACAATGTTCCTAACTAAAATAAATGACCATGAGTGAGTAAAAGACATATTTTATTTTACAGTAATGCTATTCTAATTCTATAAAATTTCAGTCAAAATAGTGCAAGTAGATATTATTTTTCTTGTGCCGAATGTTCGGCATCTGAACCGAATTTCGGCCGAATGTCGAAGTTCGGTTCAAGCTGCCGAAATTCGGTTGAACCGAATGTGAACCGAATTTCGGCCCATCCCTGATAATATTATATATTATGATTCTGTCAAAGCGGCCGTTTTAAGCCCCGTGGTTTAACATATCTAAACTAATATTATGAAGAGAAAATATTTAATTTTTTGTATGTTTGTTTGTAGTTAAGTGATTCAAGCGTGACCTTGTGGAAATCCATTATAAAATACAATAGACGTGGATATATTTAGTAACCTGTTTCGCTTAGCTATTTCTAAAGAGCTAAAAACAAAACTTTGCGCAGACTGCGCTCAGCGCTCGGTGTGGCAACGAGCTCCAGAATATGCGAAGCCGCTGCGGAATCTAATGTATAATAAAGTTAATAAGTTTTAAATACTAACCTTCTTCGAATAATCCTAAGAACTTGCGTACAAAATCTTCACTGGTGATGTACTTTTCACCGTTCTTGTTAACGGTGGCGTATTTCAGGAATATCTCATGAAGACGGTCTCGGTCCGCCCGCTTAAGATAACCAGCCCCCTGTGGACAATTTAATTGATAAGAAAAAATAAAATGACAGGTAGATAGGCAGCTATGATAAATGAGCCGACGGCCCACCTGTACCCTAATTGAGTAACACCAGATCAATCACAATCTGTTTCGATTTGAAACAGATTGCTAATCCATTGCTTCAAAAGTAGGAAAAAAAAATCTGCTCAACAACGTAAATAACGCAATGAATGTTGTTCAACTGTCAAAATGAAACAAATTAGTCATAATTGTTTACAAAAATAAGTTACGTAATTAGGGTAGGTACGGATCATAATATGGAACATTGGATTGACCAATCAAATTCATGGGTGCCGGTGAAATTAAAGGCATATGGACCAATAGGGATGATGTTAAAAAAAAAATTGTACGTCAGGTAAATTATAAAAAAATTTACTGATTGTTAAAACATAAATAAAATCTAAAAAATATTAATAATAAATATTTTAGATTTTATTTATGTTTTAACAATCAGTATATTTTATACTGATTGTTAAAACATAAATAAAATCTAAAAAATATTATAGATTTGGTTTAGTTAATGATAAGGACATTGCAGTTCTTTAGGAACGAAGGGTTTTGCAACCCCTTAAGGAGGAGGACATAACAATAAGATAGGTAGATATATAGGTAAAGTGGTCTAATCCTAGAACTTGCAAAACGTGACAACACCAACGTGTGATTTACAAGAAAATGCAGTAACTACACATGTAACTAAGTAATATGTTCAATTCTTCTTTTCATATAATGTACTTGTGTTTTGTGCTCAACAATAATATTGCAAATTATGAAAACGTACTTGACCTAGTTTACTCTGATATGACTTGTTTGTCATGGACTGATAAAGGAATTAAATATATTTAAGTATTATGCTCTTTTGTTTTACTCCTGAAGTTTTTTTCATTTTTCCTTTTTTTAGGCAATTACCTACCTACATGGTTATAGTTGCTGTGGTTATAATAAAAGGTTTTTTTACTGGTTAATTTATTTCAAGTCTCAGCAAATAATAAAGTGAAGTGTACTCTTAATAAAATTATGAAAATGAATAGAACAATAATTAAGTATACGGTATTTCACATGATATCATGCAAATTTCCTTAACCATGATTGATATGCAGTTACAAAAAAAAAAAAAAAAAATACAATACCAACATATCATAATCATTTATTTGTGAGAATATGGTACATTATGGTCTTAAGATTAGTCAATGGTTGGTTGGTAATTAGTCAATTTGTAGGCATACAATAGTAATTACTGCATTATTTCACCCAGAAAACCCAGGATTTGCATAAAAAATAATGCATGGTTAACAAGGAAACTTTCTCAGTATCCTCGAAGGATAAAAACACTGCATTGATCTATAGTAGGCACACTATACCTACTGTTGATTGGTTTATAATAAACTAGCTGCGCCCCGCGGTTTCACCCGTATAAGTCTCGATCCCGTGGGAATATCGGGATAAAAAAGTATCTTATGTCCTAATCTAGGTCATAGTCTACCCAAGTGCCAAATTTCATTCAAATCTGTTCAGCCGTTTTAGCGTGAAAGCGTAACAAACAAACTCACTTTCGCATTTATAATATTAGTTAGAATAAATAATTAAATAAATATTTATTCACTAGCGACCCGCCCGTTTCGCACGGTTTTAACTACACACTAAAATGTATTATTATTTAAAATGTATATTTTAAATAATAATACATTTTAGTATATTTATATAAATATATAATATATATAAATTCTATAAATAATGGTAAAAACTGCATCAAAATTCGTTGCGTAATTTAGAAGAACGTAACGCACACAGACACGAAAAGCGATTTTAATTTACTTATAATTATTTTTTCTAATGGATTTAAATCGATTCTACCAACCATTTATCAATACTTCATCTTAATTCAACGGCTAACTGTCATGTGAGTGTACGCAATAAATATGGTCAGAAAAACTAGATGATATATACTGAGTAGGTACAATCGTCAATACGTCGTGACTCGTGATTGCTTGCATATACCGGTATGTATGTATGACTACGTGCATATGTGTATGACGGAGAAGTTCCTACGGATATGGCCTATTATCGAATGGTGAATAGGTAATGCAAGTAAGACAGTAGTACAAGTTTGATACGTCAATTAAATGATATTTTTACTGACTCGATGGTCGCAAGCGCAGCTGCTGAGCAATCCTGCACGGTAATTGCATATTCACATCGCCGAACAGTAGTGCTATTCTGTAACCATCTCACCGTGCTAGCTTAGGTGAAGTGAGCGTGGAGTGAGCTGTCAGTTGCTAAGGATTGACACTATTGGCAGCTCACTTCACCTAAGTTATCACGGTGAGATTTTTACAGAATCGCACTACTAACTTACAATGACAATGCCTTTCATTTTGAGACTAAAGCGTGGGCCAAACAGAAGAGACGAGGACGGGACGCAGACGCGGCAATAGTATACAGATGGAAAATCGACGAGCCTGCGGCTTGTCCTTTCTATATGGGATCGCGTTAATAAATTTTGTATGAAGAATAATGAAGATACTTGCAAGGGACGCCGCGTCTGCGTCTCGTCCTCGTCTCACGTCTCTTCTGTGTGCCCCGCGCCTTACGTTGTCGAGCAGACGAATTTTTCAAACATAATTAAAGGCAAAATTACTTAACCGCCATATAAATAATATGGCGGTTAAGTAATTTTGCCTTTCCAGTGGCTATGAAGCAATGGATTTGCATTTTCCTTAAAAATCCATCCTTTGTGATTGAAAGTGTGTTACGCAATTTGGGTGCGTGCAAGTGAATTCTCAGTCGCAGACTGCTGACTTAAGTTTGTGCCCGGTTAAGGGTTAAAGGGCACTCTCTATTCCTAGCCCTCTATCCTACTATTTACCTAATTATAATAATTTTATTTATATTGGAGTTATTGTAAATCACAAATCTTAAAATTAATTGTACTTATTTGTTGTTGTTAACTGAATATTTGTACACCATATTACTATGTAAAGATGCTCCCTCACCGGGAGCATTCGCCTGTAATGTAACGTTCAGAGTCGAAAATTACATCAGCGAGGGAAGAGAACCGAGCATTACAATACGCAACCTGAATGATAGAATTCGAGCAATTACATCAGTGAGGGAGGAGAACCAGGAGGCATTAATGTAACGTAATGCTCAAAGTCGAATTTGCAACGTTACATTACAGGCGAATGCGGGTGAGAGAGCACTTTAAAACTACATTCTTACAACTAAATAAATTCTGATGCTATTATGTTTAAAGGTGTGTTGCTAATGCACATCTGCCTATCCTCTAGGAGATTACAGTTGTGATGTAACGAATATTTATTAAAGTGAAACTTTTATTACATCGTCTTAAACTTTTTCGTCTGTGTTGCATGTCGCGTGACGGTCGGCCGCGGAGTAGGGATAAAGTGAAAGGCGCTCGTCAGAGCAGCCAAGGTCAATATGGCGGCGCCTTAGAGTATATATCATACTCTAAGGGCGGCGCCTATAGTTCGCATAAAAGTTTCACTTTTACCGTGGTTTTTTATTTAACATTTTGGAAACCATAAATCCCCCACTTCATGTTGTTGTTTTGAATCTATTACAACATACTGAAGACATTCCTCATTAATTAAAAACGTAACTACAATAACAAGTTCATTATACTGGGAATTTCTGGATCAAGAAAAGTCCCAACTTAATCTAATTCTCTGTGGTACCTACTGGTACCAATGAACGCCGGTTTCCCCTGCCCAGGGGCATTGGGAAACACGGCTTCCGAATGCAGTTCTAAGAAATATGATTTATCTGATTCGTCATGTTAAGATCCTGATATGTGTCTACCTATAGCCACTTACTTTTATTACCAAATGTTATGTGGGTACTTTTATATTAATTATTAAATAAGTAGGGCAGTGAATACAGCTTCCAAGTATAGGTATGAATCACAAATATGAATCTGATTCGTTATGTTGCGATGCTGATATTTGCCTACTTGCTTTTACTTTTAGGGTTACCAAAAATCTTGTGGGTTCCTACTTTTATAATATTAAATAAACGGGGAAATTTATTCTCTTCGTATACTGCAACTATTATGCAAGTGGATATGATTAATGAGAATAAAACCTAAAATAATTTAAAAGATATATTAATAATTATTAATATTTCGATTTTTCTTTCTTGATTGCTCCAAACATGCGCTTGGGCAAAGGGCACAAGGGCTTGGCTAGGTATAATAAGGGTCATGTTATTGACTCTTCTCTTAATACCCACGCAATAAATGATAAAATAAATATGCAACAGGTAAAACATGCACCGTCATAATTAAACTGACGTTACAGGGAATATTCAATACGTAATATTTGAATATTACGTCCATCCGGTTACGCTACTAGGGATGCCAATAAAATTGATTAATTTTCCCCATGAACAGGAAAACAGTGACCGGAATGTGCATGCAGCATATACACAGTATAAATAAGCCAGCAGACCAACGACTTGTCATTCGTTATTTAGAACTGCCATCAAGGCAGTCATAACAATAATTCAATTATTAAATTAATAATTGTTATTAATCCTTTCATAGCCTTTGGTTTAATAGTCAAAGTTTGAGTTGCAAATAATTGTTTTGATTACAATGGCGACTTTCACATCAATTATCTTAACGGTAATTATTATTATTTTTTTCCGTTTTATAGAAAAATTAAATCGATAATAAAATATAATCATCATCAAATTATTCAAGAATGGTTATTAAACTGTGTTTTTTTTTAACAGGTGATGATCTTTGTGGCTGTTAGCAGTGCCGCCCCGAATAATAAGAGTAAGTTGTATTATTAGTTTTTTTTTTTTAATTTTTTTTTGTTTTTTTTTTGGCAATAGGCTCGCCCCCTATTACATGGGACTTAAACATAACTGGCGAAATGTGGGTGTACCTGCTACAGGGACACCTCTGCCCAACCCTTCGGGGAAACAAGGCGTGATGTTATGTTATGTTTGTTTTTAATTTTTCCTTATTAGTTTATTATAAAAATAAATAGTCTCATTTAAAAAAAAAAACTTATTTTTTAAATGAAGATTTTTTGAAAATAGAACAAAACATAGCTACTCGATTTTCCTTAAGTCTTCTTGTGTACCAATAAACTAAACTTATACTCTATTAAAGTAATAATTATACTCAGGATATTATATTTATTAATAAATCCATTTTTTTCGCAGAGCTCAGCCTGAAAGTTCCTGATGAATGTAAAGGCAAAGGCTTCTGTGACATCAAGCCGGAAGGATATGACGAACTGCAGGATCTAATCACCAGCCTCCTGACACCCACGATTATTGGAGTAAGTAATTATATTTTTATGATTTTTTTAGCAGTATTTGTTAAAAAAATATTGGTGTGTATACACTTTAGATTGACTGCTAATAAGAGCAGTTGTTATACAGGGTGTTTGGCAGAACGTTGAACATACGAAAATGGTGGATAGGTGGGGTCATCTGCTACTTACTCAGCCCTAATTTATTTGGCCCTGGCGCCCTGGATATTAATTTTTTTTTTTTTGCTTTCTTCTAGTTTCACAACTTTCTTAACTTTAAAGTGTAATTTTTATTTTTTTTAAATGGGTAAAACAGGCATTTTTTTTTATTATTTAATATTGACAGATTCTTATAACAGAAAGATGTAAAAAATACTTAAATACTAATTTCAACCTGCATTAAAAAAAAATATCCAGGGGGCCAGGGCCAAATAAATTAGGGCTGAGTAAGTAGCAGATGACCCCACCTATCCACCATTTTCGTATGTTCAACGTTCTGCCAAACAGCCTGTACATGATGTTCCTAGTTAAAAAAATGAGAATGTGTAAAAAATCATACGATTTTTTATACATTCTCATTTTTTTAACTTTGTCCTGTCCCTTCAAATTCTTAGTTAATTATTTGTAATTGTAAGTAAGTAAATGGCCTAACGGTACTAATAATGTTTTCAGCAAAACATGGGAGACCGGATCGGGGAACCGACAGAGGAACTTTCTCCTGACACGGACTGGCATAACTGCCCTTCCAGAAAAAAGGTAATATTTAATTGCAAAAGTTAATTAATTTTATTATTATGATCACAAGATGAAGACAATTATTTCATCATTTCGAGCTGAGTGAAAATTATTGTGCAATAATTTTATTGAGCAATATAACCACCCATACGAATTTTAATACCTACTAACTCTTAACCTCCTTCTCCTCTTACTCTCTTTGTTATGTCTTTTGTGTTTCACGAGCTGTGTCCAAATAAATGTTTTCTTTCTTTCTTTTCTTTCTTTCTTTCTTTTCTTTCTTTCTTTCTTTTCTTTCTTTCTAATCATCATAAACTTTGCTTAGGTATTACACAGTTCAATCCGCCTTGACTGAATACATCTAGCACTTTCTCATGTTACTTTAAACATAGAAGCTCATCTAGTTTATACTTTTTCAGACTGAGGAACCTTTATGGGCCCCCGTTTCCTCGGACGATTCTGGAGCAGATTATATCATCCAACATAAACTGATTCGTCAACCCATCGAAATCGTGACATGCGCGTGAGTATTCTATTATTTTTGTACCTTTTCATTGATTCATCTATGTTTATGAACTTTTTAAATGAAATATCAGTATGTATGTCTTGAGTCTGGAGGACCGGGTATTGTGGCCTAGCATGTGAGAAGCATAAGTCCAGCAGTGGACAGCGATAGGCTGAATTGATTGATGTCCCGAGATACCATTCTAGCATACAACACAAACATCATTTTGCTATACAACTCTGAAACGTTACGTAACTTCCTCAAATAACTCTCAATAGAGCCCATTTAAGTCACCCATTTATGTTATTTGTCAAAGATTATTTTTCACCCTTAAGAACATGTCTCCTAATCAAGACAAAGTCAATTGCGGGTCACATAATTAACAATATTTTCTTTTGCCACAGGAACGATAAAATCAGCACCGACTCCTCTGAACAATGCTTCCAACATTTAGGCCTGGAAGCCTTCGGCATGAAGACCACTTGCCAGTCCTCGTCAGCTAATCGCAGTCTTCTCGTTTTAGATTATAAGACGCAAAAACTTACGAAGAAGTCCTACTCAGTACCTTGCTGTTGTTCTTGCCAGATTATTAAGTTATAATAACTTAAGCTTTTTACCAAAAAATATCCCTTTTTTTAAGCTTTTTGGTCTTAAAATCGTACCTTGTGGCACTCCTTTACAAAAATCAGAGTTAAGTGATTTAGCTGACATAGAATCTGTTTAGTTATGAATGAAGAATTGTTCATAGCTGGCAAAGGCCCGATATCAAATACCTTTGTGACAAAAACTGAGGACCATGCTCAATATTTGAGATCATGCAACGAATCAAACGGCTAACTAAAGACTGATTTAACTATTTATTTTTAGTCTTACTTAGAAAATTGAATTCTATTAATTATTTTATAGCAAAATTTTATTGAATTTAATATATTCTAAGATAAATTATTATATAGATCCTTAATTTATTGTTATTTTATAAACTCAATTGTTTTATATCGTTATTAAGTCATTTAATTCATTATTATATGTATAGAATGTTAGTCAGATTTTATAAGGTTATTATAATAATATTTAAAAATAAAAAGTATTATTTTGTATTTAATTATGAAAATATCTTTAGACCAATATTATAATAAAAAATATATCAATGATTAAATCGTATTTTTAATTTGGGAAAAACACAATTAGCTACTTACGTCAATTTGTTTCCTACTGTAAATTCACTACATGATTCACATTGGTGCTAACTTGTTTTCAAAAATTTGTTTACCATACGTCAATGTACATATGTATAGTAGGTAGGTAAGTACTTCTGGAAGTACTGCACTAAAGGTTAAGTTTTCCTGTTATTTATATGTATCTGACTCAAAGCTTACTTGTGTGTTCCTCAAATTACTATTATTTTGTTCATTTGGATTGAGGTTCTAAGGCCCGTATTACTGAACCTCACTCAAAACTCAAGCATTAAGTACTTCAAACTCGTTTAAGAGGGCTTATACTAAAAGTTGGCAACGTCGCAAATAGCTGTCAAATATTTACCTGTTTTGATTAATTTGGCAATATTAATTACTGTATGGAAACATGAAATGTGGCTAACTAGTGCACTAAAATATTGATTATGAAATGCAATAATTAATACCGTAACACCGAATATTTAGTTTTAGATATAAAAAAAGCATTTGGAAACATTCCAAGTGCCTTTTTTACACCTAAAACGGTTATCACATCAAATTCAGTGTTATAATTGCAATTCATTATTAATATTCTAGGGAACTAGTTAGCCACATTTCTTATTTCCATACAGTAATATTGCCAAATTAATCAAGATAGGTAAATATTTGACAGCTATTTGCGACGTTGCCAACTTTTAGTATAAGCCCTCTTAAAGCCTTTTGATTGGTTGAAACTAGTTTTATTTTAAGTAATGAGTTTTGTGTGAGTTTCTGTAATATGTTCATTATTAACTGTTAAGTTAAAAAATTGCAAAGTCAATAGAATAAATCAGCCAATTATCTAATGACAAAGAATTGACTGATTGACTGATGCGATTAATTGCGCGGTAAGACAGTCTGGCTTTTTGCACATAACACTATTTAATAAAAGAACCCTTTATGGTCATTCTAAAACAACATGATAATAATTCCGTTACGTATTTCGATTATACACACAATTCATAGAGACATCGATCCGAGTGAAATCATTATAGTCATGCGATTTTGAACGTTATGTCTCAATAACAATATTTATTACCCCTTACAGAAAATTTGTTGGTATCTGATAAGGAAGCGTAGTTATATCGTTCGACTGAAATTCGCAAGGAATTTTCAACCTTATTTTGAGGGTGGAAGGCTCAGATTCGGGTTTTCTTTTGAAGGAAAACGTCGATCAGTTTTATAAGCGTGTTTATTATTTACTCAATGCTCGGATTACGTTTGCTTTACATAAATGATAGAAATTCTTATTTTGGAAGACTTGATTATCCAAGGGTACTTTACATCTAATATTATTATCCTTATTATCAACGACATGGGGCTTCTGCTACCACACCGTAACAGCCTTCATTGGGCGGTCGAAGTTTCATTTAGAATTTTAGAAACAACTGCGAAAAACGGAAATGCAGGGATACCTACAGCTTTACCGATGGGCTCCCACACAAAATTGCAAATTCGCATCGCATTGCAAAAATCTGCGAGCTCGCAGTGCGGACGGCTTAGGCTGAGCTCGCAGATTTTTGCAATGCGGTGCGAATTCGCAGTTTTGTGTAGGAGCCCGATAACCGACGGTGCGTCGAGAATTCGCGATGCGATTCTGGTAGAACAATATTCATGAAGTTTTCAAATTGTTCTAGCCTTGTTTATCACCTGTTTTATCAAAACAAGACATTTCATTTTATTTTTATTTATTTTTTCAAATTAAGTTGAAGTTCTTTAATATATTCTATAAGGACTCTTATCAGCGATCGCGTGTTTTAAGAATATATTTTTCTTACCCCCCGCCCCCCCTTGTTTGTTACCGTTGGCAGTGATTATAGACAACAAGGTTGTCGTTGCAAGGCCAAGGTCAAACAATATTCTTCCTATAGCACATGCAACCGACATTATGTAAAAAATTATATAATAAAACCGACTGAAACTGACTCAAAAATAATATAGAAAATCATGAATTCGTTTCTTTTTACATTATACTTTTGTTGATAATGCATAGCACCATGTATTATGTAAAAATGTATGAGGCCGGCCATGTTACATTGTTATAAGATAAATTGTTAAATAATAATACTTATCATATCCTCAATTAATTTTCAGATTATTTTTTTAATTCATTATTCGCGAATTGCAAATTCATTTTTTTTTTTTATTTTTTTTTTTTTGCGAATGCGATTTTATCTTAGACTTTATAGCCAAATCAGAATTAATCTTTAATAGTTAGTATTTTATATCACTAACAGATAGTTTCAAAATATTACACTTACTTTAACTTGTTGCAGAAAGCAACATTAGACTCAATTTTAATGGTTCTTTTATGAAATTAATGAAATCATTAGCGTCAATGATCCATTACGGAATGGGGCATTAATGTTTGTCTTTGTGCAACTGGATTGGCTGATTTTTCCAACACCAGATATATTTATTCAAGGATTAAATTTATAAATGTTTTTTCATACAAAAATTTGATTCCACAGATAAGGACATCTGACGTTGAAAAAAAATTATAACCGTATTTTTCATACAAAAACTGTCAAACTTCCATTTGATTCCACACATAGGGAATCTGATGTTGAAAAAGCAACTTTATACGTTATCTAGTGCGCATCAGATCTTTATCAATATTGCTTTCTAAATCTCAGGACACACGTAACTTGGGGGGACCAATTGTTAGTTGCCCTGTCACAGTATCATAACTAGCCAATAAGGACTTGTTACAAGAACATTAGAAAGGAAGCAACTTCCTGCATACAAATCATAATAACTAAAGGAAAACACCAACATACAAACATCGCACCCCTTCTTCCTATGAAGATAGACAGAAGTCACAGAACGCCATCTGCTACGATCCTTACATACCAACATCTTTCACAAAATATAATTTTTTCATAAAGGTATTACTGGATGATTGTGATTTCTTCAAGACCATTACTAGAAACATAATTTTGGTCCGTTTTTTATTTAATGTCTTGATCTGATTCTGATTTTTTTTTGCTGGGATAAAGAGCAGTACCCATTGTATAGCTTTATGGAGTACTCGAGCATCCAAAATATGCCATTGACTGATAAGCCTTCATTTGCCAAAACATGATTTGATGGAAAAATTGTACACATTTGGATAGCATGAACATATTATATCATCATTGATTACATATCTACACACTATGTAGATAACAATACATTTTAGTTTAAACAATGTTGAGCCATGATAGATGGTTTTGACGAAAATCTTAAGGCCAAGGAAGGTGACCTTTAAAATATTTTTGTAAAAAAAAATCTTAAACAGTAATTTCAAAAACATGTAATTCGTTGAGTAAAACTTAAATTTGCTTGTCCATTATTCTGGTCTAGATTTATATTTAGCAGTAATGCTTTAAGACTGATATCCATATGGACATTTCACTAAGCGACTAAAAATAAATGACCGCTAATTCGTCACATAGAATAAAGTAGTTAGAGACTAACAGAAAACATGTCTTAGGTAATCAATTAGCATAAACAGGTTCTATTATGTGAGAGTATAAAAATAATTATTTATATTTCAAGGTTTCATCAGCTTGTTAGTAATCATACATGTAAAAATATACTGCTGACATAGGAACAATAAGGTAATTCTGCATTCAATAATATTTTATAGATAATTTGAAATCAATGACCGATTTATTGCAAAGAGGTTGTATATGATATTTTTATAACTTAAAAGAACTGCCAATAAAAAAGATGAATCGCCAATAAGTGTTGAAATAAAAATTATATGAGTAAACTCATTCCAAACCATGTTACGCTGACATTAGGGCACATTTTTCATTAACAAAAACACATTGTAATCACTGTAGGGACACAATCACAGGCACATTTGAAAAAAGAACTGCATATAATTTACTGTTTCATTCTTGAATTAGTGGGATGCACAAGTATAAATAAAAAAATTAAGTTACCCGACGAGTTGACATTTTGTTGTGAAGAATCTTACTGAACTGAACTAAGGCCATCACCA
This sequence comes from Agrochola lychnidis, assembly GCA_963680765.1. NCBI lineage: Eukaryota > Metazoa > Arthropoda > Insecta > Lepidoptera > Noctuidae > Agrochola > Agrochola lychnidis. The sequence continues at coordinate 22,752,657 of OY796856.1, forward strand.
CGTTGACATAACTGATAAGAATAATATTATCTTGTGTACTTAAGTAATATAAAATATTTCACATGCTCTTATCTTACATTTAGCAAGTGTCTTCATTCAAGATCGACATGTTTTCACTTTAAAATTGTAAATAAATGAAAGTTTTTGGATTCAATGAATACTAGGTAAGTGAAATACTTAATTGGTTTATGCAAAATATGTGTTTTTTTATTTCTACATTCGGAAATCCAAGTTCGTGTGAATTTTTATCTGCTTAAAGTGTTGTAATGTATCATATTTAGTTTTTATTTCCTCACAAAAGGTCGAAGAGGTTAGGTGGGTTATCTAATAATGTTTGAACTTGGACATGGTTTGTCAATTTAAATATGGAAAGTAATACAAGATGTTTATCTCGATCATTGTTTAGAAGTTATCAGGTGTTTTTGGAATGCGAAGGTCGCAGAGACGCAGTGACGTACCGCTGCAGTTCAAGGGCGGACAAATCAAGGGCATTTATTCAAAAATATAGCGCATTGACAACATCACTCTTGTCAACAACGAACCACAGGAATAAACTAACTCAATTATACCTTTTTAATAATAATCAAAAACTTACCCACCTCTTGACAGCTGGCCTGAGTGATTACAGAACTCGACAAAGATTTAAACATTACAGTGTTTTTTTTGTCACAACACAATTTTTTTGAAAGAATACTGTAATGTTTAACTCGGCAACAATTGTATAAACTACGGTAGCCCTGATAACACGTCACGATACATAAAAATGTACAAAAGTCTATTTTTGTTAGACACGCACTGTGCTCATGATCGTCTTAGCCGCCCGGCTATGATAATGCGATAGTATTTAAAAGGTCTTTTGTTTATTCGCTAACCTAAAATAATTTTGCACTCTTCAACTTGGCCGCACTGTTCGACTTTTTTTTGCAAATTTTGACGTAATAGTGATGTATACTGAAGTCGTTTTTATGCTTTTCGTAGTGATGTTACTTCACGTGCTGTAACGGTGTTATTTGTACCAACAACTTTTTAGATTTGAAGTTATTATTAGGTATTAGAAGATCAATGTTTTTTGTTTGGAAGTATTTAGTTGTTATGTATTTAGATACTCTTTGGGCTAAATAATAAAAAAAGCTTTAATGCAACAACATTCCAAACAGAAGTTCGAATATTTATTTTGGACTCCTGTATGGACTATTCAATGTGATATAATTCAATTTTGGATTCTATAAAAAAAATGAGATTTGCCATTTTACTACTCACTTATGTATCCTACAGAAAATGTGACATAATCTATAAAAAACAGTTATTTAATTTAATTTTCGTTACTGGTTATAATCTTATCCAACTACAACCCTACCAAAAGTAATTTCTAAGATTGAATCGTTCATAAAACTTGGCTTCTCATTGATTACGATTAATGTTTTATGGCGCTTTTCCGGATTTACGTAATTCAAAGATCAATCGGTGATTTGGTGTAAATAACTCAGAACGTAACTTCAAAAAATGTTTCTTAAAAAAACTTTTGTTTTTGTACAGTTTGCGTCGTTAGCGAAGCTATCTCTTCCTGTTACTAGAACTAGGTGTGAAACATAGATGTCGCTAGTAGCGTAGTTTTTTTAAAATGTTATGATTTCCTTTTCTTTTATATTTTTTCTAAGTATTCTTTTGTTTGGATATCACCTTATTTTATCATTTATTATCTACCTACTGTGAAGATTTATTGACCCGTCAAGTTTGTGCAACGTATTGCAGTGTGATCAAGCGTTGTTTGATAGACCAAGTTTTTTTTTACTATTATACCTACCAACTAAAAGGAATAGGTAGTTTTTTTACCTGACCCCGGTAAGGCAAGGTAAGTACTTAATGAGTTTAATTTCATCCACTCTAAACTAAGAAATGAAGGCAGTGCATTTTTTTAATGCCACCAAAACTTAAAATGGGCACCTTTAAACGTAAATGTAACAAAACAGTACCTAGCAGCCAAGCTCAGCCAAGTTTATTAGAGAACTAATACCTAAAACTACATTAAGTACAGCTAGTCAGTGTAAAACAGACGAGCAATTAAATAAAAGCCACAACCTGAATGCCTACCCACCGACCAAAGTAAATTAGGCACAAATCACCTGTATTACTTATCTGCATGTTTACTGTTGCTCATTAGTGGCCAACACTAGACTTGCCATTTTATGCTTGTCCACCTCCATGACTCTGAAATGACGCGCCTCACTACTTACCGCATTACTGTGTACGTAAAATGCAGTAGTGGGGCGCGTCATTTCAAAGTGGACAAGCCCTTTTAGCTCGTAGAGTATTTAGGGTGGCAAGGACATCGACGCGAAAACTGTTACCATGGATTTAGTAGGTACATGATTCTGAACGCCCCTGCGTTGAAATTTTTCGTCGGTTATTTAAAAAAAATCTGTTGTTTCATAGAAAAGTACAATACCTACGCGGTCAAAATGTATGGAATAGCAGATTTTTATTTAAATAACTGACGAAAAATTTCAACGCAGGGGGTCTCAGAATCATTAACCGTTTTCGCGTCGATGTCCCTGCCACCCTATAAAACGTTCTGTGGATAAGCCTTACCTAATAATGACACGACGAATGTTTTGTATAATCTTAATTATCAATCAATCAATCTGCCTAGCCTTTTCCCAGCTATGTTGAGGTCGGCTTCCAGTCTAAGTGGATGCAGCTGAATACCAGTATTTTACATGGATGGAGCGACTGCCTATCTGAACTCTACAACCCAGTGGGTAACACGATATCCCTTGGTAAGACTGGTTGTCAAACTTTTTGACTGAATCAAAGATCTGAATGACAGCCAGGACCAACGGCTTAGCGTGCTTTCTGAGGCACGGAGGGTTCTCGATCCATGAACTGATTTTGGCAAGCGTAGCTTGCTGACCAGTGCTGCTGTTATCACTTAGCCATGAGCACTGAATCACTGAACCCATGAGAACTGTCATCTAAATTAAGTCCTCTTAGAATGCTTAGGTCTAGTGGTTGCTAGATTTCCAAGTCGGAACAGTTTTATTGCGTGGTTCTCGACACTGATTTTTACTAAGTTACTTCTTCTTAGTAGCACTCTTGTCAGAGCGGTCGTGGTCTTTATGTAGTTTCTTGTCTAGGGCCTGATGTGATTCGCCTCACGATTTCTCGCCATCTACTCCGATTTTTTAACCGACTTCCAAAAAGGAGGAGGTTATAAATATGTTCGTCGCGTATGTTTGTTTTTTTTATGTATGTCCACCGATTTCTCCGTCAATTGTGGACCGATTTTGGAAATTCTTTTTTTGTTTGAAAGGGTGTGCTTTTGAATTGGTCCCATATAAATTTTATTAACTTTGCTTGGATAGTTTTTGAGTTAGCTACAAAATACGTATTTTTTTCCCACTTAGTATGTAGATGAATATGTTTCTGTCACTGGTAGCAGGTAGTGGTATTCGAATGTGTGTGGGGTAGGTACCACAACTAAAAAGTGTCAAATAAAAACTTTTTACAAAAAAAAACAACCGACCTCCAAAAAAAAACACTACAAAGTGAAAAATAACTTTAATTTCGGAAGTCGGTGGCAAAAAACGAAAATATAAAACCCAAGACACCGACTTCCGAAATTAAAGTTATTTTTCACTTTGTAGTGTTTTTGTATTTTTAGTGCAATCATACATGGGTTCGCCCACTACGGACTTAATTTGGTCAGTCCATCTCATGGGTGAGCGTCCGCGTGGTCTACAGCTCTCCACTTTACCTTACTACTAAGTTACAGATAGGTAAAATATTAGGTACCTACTGAGACTACCGTAAAATATCGTTACAAAAATATCAAGACTACAATTTCTACTAAATAATGTGTCAAAGTTAATTCATTAGAACAATAATTAATATCTGCCATGTCCTTCGTATTACTGACAAGTTTAAGAGTAAAGGTTTTGTTTTGTTTACAAGTTACAAATTAATAAAGTTTACTAAGGCGATTGGCACACTGCACCGCATCACGCAGCGTAGCGCGGGGCAGCAGATTTAACATAGTACCAGTTTGTATAGAAAACATAAACTGCGCGCGCGACGCGCTCCCCGCACGCAGATTGTTTTCTATGGCCGCCCCGCACCACGCTGCGTGATGCGGTGCAGTGTGCGAATCGCCTAAAGTGAAAACTTCTTTAGTTGGGCGTTGGGCATTTTTGAGATGGGAAAAAAGAATTGAACTCGCGACACCGTTACCGACATCTCATTTTTAGGGTTCCGTTGCCGAATGGCAAAAAACGGAACCCTTATAGATTCGTCATGTCTGTCTGTCTGTCCGTCCGTATGTCACAGCCACTTTTTTCTGAAAGTATAAGAGCTATGCTGTTGAAACTTGGTAAGTAGATGTATTCTGTGAACCGCATTAAGATTTTCATACAAAAATAGAAAAAAATCAAATAACTTTGGAGTTCCCCATACTTAGAACTGAAACTCAAAAATTTTTTTTTCATCAATCCCATACCTGTGGGGTATCTATGGATAGGTCTTCAAAAATGATATTGAAGTTTCTAATGTCATTTTTTTCTAAACTGAATAGTTTGCGCGAGACACTTCCAAAGTGGTAAAATGTGTGTCCCCCCCCCCTGTAACTTCTAAAATAAAAGAATGATAAAACTAAAAAAAATATATGATGTACATTACCATATAAACTTACACCGAAAATTGGTTTGAACGAGATCTAGCAAGTAGTTATTTTTTAATACGTCATAAATCGTAAACCGCAATTTACTTTTCATTCAATGTTACTTGCTGCTACGGAACCCTTCATGGGCGAGTACGACTCGCACTTGGCCGCTTTTTTGTAAACTCGATTGTGCTTTTTATTTATATTAAGTTACGGACCAATTTTCAATACAAGATTTTTTCTTCCACCAAGGCGATCTTGTTCAAGTTTTCACTTCTGTCAGCACTCTCGGAGTGCCACTGCTTTTTTTTTAATGGCTTTTGACGCACCTACTTTATGTCTAGCAAGTAGGTAAACATTTTGTATAGCCTCGACTATTAAAATCTGAGTTAAACAGTATTATTCAGCGGGATAATTGCGTAACACACTAACAGTAGCAATGGCTTTCATTTTGACAGTTCAACAACACTCATTGCGTTATTTACGTTGCTAAGCAGACAAATTTTTCGAACGAAGCAATGGATTAGCAATAACCTTCAAAATCATTCAGATTGTGATTGAAAGTGTGTTACGCAATTAGGGTGTAGGTTTAGCCCCAGTTTGGCTTCCTTCAGTAGGTACCTACTATAAAATATTCGTGGAGGTTGCAGTTGTTTTTTCAGTAGGTACAGTACTTTCCTACGTCCCGATTATTCTTTAAAGGTACCTACTATCTAGGAGACACACAACTTTTCCGTATCTGCATTGTTGCCATAAAGTGGCTCGTTTGAAATCAATCGCTACACAAACGTAGGAACATTACCTGCCAGTCCACATTGTACTTCCCACCTCCAGTTCTGCGGATTACAATTCGAATTTCGAATAATAAGTTCGTTAGCAAATTCGCTGTTGCGGTCGCGACTGCAAACAAATGCACGTCACTATTTCGCTTCGGGCCTGCAGAATATCCCTGCAATCTATTTCAAACCTCATTTCTAACGTGTTAAGGTCTTTTATATGTTTTTGTTGCTCAAAAAGGCATTCAAAGTTTATCGGTACTGTACGTTACTACATACATTGTAAATCACATTTGTGTACGACTACGTCACGAATTTGAATTTGTCAATACTTTAGTCCGTGTTAATGTGTTTTTCTCGCATGTTTCTGCTTTTTAGGGTTCCGTTAAAAAACGGAACCCTTATAGATTCGTCATGTCTGTCTGTCTGTCTGTCTGTCCGTCCGTATGTCACAGCCACTTTTTTCCGAAACTATAAGAGCTATGCTGTTGAAACTTGGTAAGTAGATGTATTCTGTGAACCGCATTAAGATTTTCACACAAAAATAGAAAAAAAACAAATAATTTTGGAGTTCCCCATACTTAGAACTGAAACTCAAAATTTTTTTTTTCATCAATCCCATACGTGTGGGGTATCTATGGATAGGTCTTCAAAAATGATATTGAGGTTTCTAATATCATTTTTTTCTAAACAGAATAGTTTGTGCGAGAGACACTTCCAAAGTGGAAAAATGTGTGTCCCCCCCCCTGTAACTTCTAAAATAAGAGAATGATAAAACTAAAAAAAATATATGATGTACGTTACTATGTAAACTTCCACCGAAAATTGGTTTGAACGAGATCTAGCAAGTAGTTTTTTTTTTAATACGTCATAAATCGTAAACTTATCGTTACTTGCTGCTACGGAACCCTTCATGGGCGAGTACGACTCGCACTTGGCCGCTTTTTGTTAGATAGTGGTACCTGCTAGCGCATTGCTTGACTGCTGTCAGTTCATTGGCTCGTTTTCCTCGACTTTGCCAAGTTGTCCTCTGATAATATCGAAGATATCAGACATTTATTAATCGGCATTGTCATAATCTGCATCAACATTGACACTTTAACGTGATAGACTGAAGTAGGTAGATAGGTTCATTGACCTTTGTCACCATTCATTCATTATTTTCATTCAGTCACGGATTTGCAATCAGTCACTGAGCCTTTACCTAAGCCTTTCACCTCGCTGCTGAACCTATTGGGAAATAAATCGTGATGAGCAGGATGAGCTAAGGTAGCCCGCGAAATGCAAATTTTCTTACGTTTTTTGCCATTTGTATGTTGTGATTAAAATATGATTCGCGACCCTAAAAAATATGGCTTTACCTAATTATAATCATTAGAATTAGCAATATAACTTCTTAAGTTAGAATGAATGAATGTTTACGTTTAAAATAAGAACTGATGTAGGTACACAGTTATGCAATAAATATATTTTTATCTTTTACTAGCTGACCCCGGCAAACGTTGTTTTGCCAATTATTTATTTGGGGTGGACAACCCTTATCACTTAGGGGTATGAAAAATAGATAGTAGCCGATTCTCAGACCTACTGAATATGCATATAAAATTTGGTAAAAATCAGTAAAGCCGTTTCGGAGGAGTAAGGTAACCAACATTGTGACACGAGAATTTTATATATAAGAAGATAATCATAAATGATTTTATAAAATAGTGATTCAATAGGATTATATGAACTTAGAAAGTTGTATTGCTGATTCTAATGATTATAATTCTGTAAAGTTTTATTTGTTACGGTCGCGAATTATATTTAGTACATCAAAATACAAGCTGATACTGACCTGAAAATTGCAAAAAACGTAAGAAAGATTGAATTTCCCGGGCTGCCCTGACGCTTTCGCTTTAAGGCTATTAAAATTACAAGATAGCATAGTTAACTGGTTATTAGTTAGTATTGTACCTATACAAGAATCGCAAACTATGCTCCACTTCCCATCCTGCCCTCTGTAGTGCCCCAAAAAATGCAGCCATAGTGGTATCTGCGCCGCCACCGACGCGACGATGCCGTGGAAGTAGCGGAGTGTTATTTAGGCCAATCTTTGATAAACTGTCGTGCCTGCGACACGAAAAACAAGATACAAGAATAGTTTGCCGTGACGCATTTGCAATCGTAATGTATCTTCAAGATTGCTACAAATTAAGATAAGAACAACAAACAAGAAAAACATTAATAAATAAGTTTTCAGTCCGTGTTTATCTAACCAACGTAATGTAGACAAAATAAAAGGTTATTATAAACGAATGAATGAGTCGAAGTCGTTGTTGTAGTTGGCGATAATCACCAAGTTTGGCAAACTTTTCGGATATTGTAATTTTTAACCGACGAAAAAAAGGAGGAGGTTCTCAAGTCGACGCTTATTTTGTTATTTGCTATCAGCCGCACGGGTCAATCTTCAAGGTTAAGCAACGTTTGTCGAGGTCGATCCGTGGATTGTTGACCATTCCTAACATACCGAGACTCCTCCGTGCCTCGGAAAGCACGTTAAGCAGTTGGTTCCGGCTGTTATTCGTATATCTTTAACAGTCGTTACGGGTAGTCAGAAGTCCGAAATTCTGGCAACCAGTCTTGCCAAATATAGTGTTGCTCAGTTACTGGGTTGTGGAAGTCAGATAGGCAGTCGCTCCATGTAAAATACTGGTATCCAGCTGCATTCAGATAGACTGAAAGCTGACTTTGACATAGTTGGGAAAAGGCAGATTGACTCATTTCAAATGAGTCAATCTGCCAAGCTTTTTGGAAAGGAGTAATTTCCATTATGATTTTTTTTTCTATCCTGTAACCAGAACAGGATTACAGGAAGACAGAAGGTAGGCTCTGGTAACTAGCAAAGCTCCAATAAACTTTGATTTCATTGTTCAAAATGTAGCTATTCTCCGCATTTACACAAAAAGCTGGAAACAACAAACAAGTTTCTTCGAGAAACAAAGAACTAGAAGCCAACCTAACTCCTATACATCGTGAACAAGTAAACACAAAGTATAAAACAATTTCACAAAGATTTTTATGCAGTGAGGTCTTCAGAAATTCTATTACGGTACACAGAAAAGTACCTACTGTGTGTATCTAGGACATTAAATATTTTATAGATACATAGATGCCCGAGTGCATTCAGCTGTAGGGGCTCAAACACTGAGTATGGACTTGCTTGTACGCAATTTCCATAATAATATTCAATAAACGCTGTAAGGGGACTTTCCGAATAAGCTTTCAGACCTTTATGACATAACTGCGGTAGTCTATGCCCGGTATACATAAACTCCTTGGAGAATAAGGAGGTCACATTGTGAGTAGTGTTGCCAGATATGATTAATATTTTATTTAAAAAATCTGTAAGTTCTAGTGCTTTGACTTTCATTATGTTTTGTAATGAAAGGGCTGGCTTTATTGTCTTTATGATGCTCACATTGGATTTAATGTATAAAATTACGAATATTTATTATTATCTCAGTATCTTATTAATATTATAAAGGGGAAAGTTTGTGAGTGTGTGTATGTTTGTCTCTTCTTCACGCTCAAACGGCTAAACGGATTTAGATGAAATTTGGTACACAGATAGTTTATAACCTGGATTAACACATAGGATACTTTTTATCCCGATATTCCCACGGGATCGAGACTTCTGCGGGTGAAGCTGCGGGGCGCAGCTAGTGTATAATAAATATGATCATCGTTACCATTTGCCTAGCCTTTTTCGCAACTATGTTGGTTTACTAACCTGATGCAGCTGAATAGCAGTATTTTACAATGAGCAACTGCCGATCTGACTTCCAACACCCAGTTACTGGGTACTACGATACCCCTTGGCCTGCCGGGGTTGCGGTTTTGTCCGAAAGGGTTACCGTGCCCCTGGCAATACAGGCAACTGAAGGAACACGGGTGGGTTTTAATCAGCAAGAGTTTGACACGGCCTCCCGCTCCGGCCAGAGCGGGAGAAGTTATTTGATAATTTCCCATAAAAAAACCCCTTGTTAAGACTGGTTGTCAGACTTTCAGGCTTCTGACTACCCGTAACAACTGTCAAAGATCTACTTTACAAATGACAGCCGGGACCAATGGCTTGTCGTGCTACATATATGTGTCGGAGACGGGTATGTGACTCTTTCGTTATTATCAGCATGATTTTAACTACTGTGGGCGTAGTGTGGGTAGTGTTGGTCAATGCGCAATAGAAAAACAGTTTGCAGTTCAGATCACATTATAATTTACTATCAAATTAATCACACTAGCTAAATTACACACACACTAGGTGCGACGGCGTTTATTAAAATCACCAATTAACACAATGATCACAAATTACAACTAACACAATAACTGAGCACCACGAATCGAGAACAGTTCTACGACGTCTTAACTCCGATGCGATCCGAGGCTGAATCCCCTCCTAGCCGTGGCCTTAAAACATCACGACTCTGTTGAAGCGCGAGCTTCAGGTGTGGGTAGATCACGTCCTGTCGCCAGCGGCGCGCTTGCGATTCGTTTCGTGTCCGCACTGATGACCGGATTCGACATATGTAAATAATCAAGCATGTATTTTGATCGAGGACAACGATGAATCGTCATCATCATACTATGTAGGTACCTATCATGTTATGACGATGATGACGTAGTACTGCTGAACATGTGTGTCACCTAATGACTACGTTGGTAGGTAATCAATCGTTGCCAGGCTGCCGACAGATATCATTTATGTACCTACCTACCAATGTACTGCCGTCCTTTAACTAGAAAGCCGTTAACCCTTAAATAGCCAATTTTTAGGGTTCCGTAGTAAACAAGGAACCCTTATAGTTTCGTCATGTTCGTCTGTCTGTCTGTTTGTCTGTCTGTCTGTCTGTCTGTCCGCGGTCTAACTCCAAGACTGTTAGTACTAGAAAGTTGTAATTTGTTGTGGGTATACATATTAACTATTACAAAGTGGTAAAATAAAATTAAGAAAAAAAATTTTTAGTGGAGATGTTTTTTTTTTTGCTATCCCTTGGTACACCAAGGGATAGAAAAAAAAAAAACATCTCCACTAAAAATTTTTTTTCTTAATTTTATTTTTGAAAGACCTTTCAAAAACATTATGAGTTTGTTAAGATCATTTTTTAATTCAGAGATCTGTTTGCGAAATATTAAGCTTTAAAGTACAAATTTTTGTTAGAGTCAAGTGTCCCCCCCCTGCCAGCTAAATGGTTGGTTTTAGATATGTGAAAAAATTCACAGCAGTAGCTTATATAACGAATTTAAAAGAAAAACTATCACAGCTGAGTAGGCTTTACAAGTTAACGAGTAATAATCGACCAACTTAGATTTGCGGTTGTAAAAACATGTTCTCCCATACATTCTGTATGAAAGATTTTTTTTTCAACTACAAAGTGAAGTTTGTTCTTGGGATAAATTCATCCCAACTACGGAACCCTACATTGTGCGTGGTCCGACATGCACTTGGCCGGTTTTACTTTTTAATTGAAAGTGATAGAGTTCAAAATTCTCTATCTTTCTGTCTAAGAAACATTTTTACAATATAAATAGTTCCAGAGATATGAATTTTTTTTAGGCCGTTAAGCAACACAATTAATAATGATTCCATCACTAGAAATCGTCTAACCCACACTTTTTTTAGAGTTTCTGGACAGAAAGGATTCTTTAGGATAAACAGAAAAGTATCTATATCAATTTATGTGTCCAACAATCATAGTTTTTAAGAAAAAACGATTCCCGCTTTTTTTTTGCCATTTTCTCGGAAATAACTTTTTGAGCTTAACGGCATTCTAGTTAAAGGACGGCAGTGTGTGACCTAATTCATTCGCATTCAGTATGAATCGATGTTACGTATTTATATTAAGTATAAACCCACGAAAGCTGAAGAAATCGATTCATTCCAAGCAAAATAGACAGCATAGAAATGACTTATTTCTATTGGCCCACTCTATTTAATTTTTATCTATAAAAGTTATACCAACAGCTTCTGTATATAATATATTTTGTGCCCGGTTGATGGCAATAGGCTCGCCCCCTATTACATGGGACTTAAATATGACTGGCGAAATGTGGGTGTACCTGCTACAGGGACACCTCTGCCCAACCCTTCGGGGAAACAAGGCGTTATGTTATATACGTTCAGTGCCGGGAGCCCTCCTGGAGGGTTCTCACTGAGGGCTCATTTAAAATTTAAGTTTTTCTTAGCGATTTCGGCATTATACACTGAGAAAATAAAATCTGTTGTATAGGTAATATAACAAGATTTCAAACCTAACGCCGCCGCCGGTGACAGCGCAAACGTAATACCGGTGACCCTCCTGGAGTCAACTTGCAATATGTATGGCGGTATGGCGTTTGAGCACTATGAAAAATGGGTGAAGTCAAAAGTTTTAAGTACCTAACATAGGCGCCATCTCCTCGGGCGAGAAAATCGCGGCGATAGTCTCGTCGTGCCGTCAAATTCAATAGGAACTCTATGAATTAATCTTCATACGACGATATCATCGCGGCGATAATATCCTTACCGACCCTGACGACCCCATTACCCTCCTGCAGGAGAGCAGTAGGGAAACCAGCACAGTGTACAAAAACAGACGCCTCCCGTCATTCCGACCTCGCTGCCGAGGTCCTTTGCGATCGCGACCACGTCCCCGAGTAAATAATACTCCCCCCCGACCCGATTCCTCGACTAATAATCATGATCAAATCTTTGATCCAGCCCGTCCCATCTTTGATGTCCTCCCTCCGGTTGACGCCCTAAGCCGAGGTTCGTACCCCACAGGGGGTGCCCTTAGCGAGCGTTCACCTAGTTTTTAACCGACTTCCAAAAAGGAGGAGGTTATATGTTCGTCGCGTTTTTTTTTTTATGTCCCCGATTTCTCCGTCAATTGTGGACCGATTTTGAAAATTCTTTTTTTGTTTGAAAGGGTGTGCTCTGGAGTTGGTCCCATATAAATTTTATTAACTTTGCTTGGATAGTTTTTGAGTTAGCTACAAAATACGTTTTTTTTCCCACTTAGTATGTAGATGATATATGATAAGTTTCTGTCACTGGTATCAGGTAGTTATTTTTCACTTTGTAGTGTTTTTTTTTGGAGGTCGGTTGTTTTAATTAGCATAGTTGAATAACCCCTGGCTGCAGGTTTTAAGTGTAGTAGCTTAAGGCACCCGCAGGAAAGCCCGGTTAAGTAGTCATGATCTCAGAGGTCAACTACGAGATGCCCTACCTAAAAAAAAGGCGATAATTTAAAGGCACAGCGTGACTATCGCCGCGGTTCTTTCGTCCGTGGAGATGGCGCCATAGACTCGGGTCGCCAATAACAGGTTAACTAACCAGCATTCTCAGAAATAGGTGATACATAAAACATGGAAATAGAATTTTGAAATATGTCAAAGTACTTCTTGAACTAATTAATCATAACAAGACAAACAATATTGCAATTTTGCCCACTCACTTAAGACTAAGACATAAACAATATAAATTGTGTTTAAATCCTTCTAGAATCCATGCGACCACTCTAACTCTAGTAAAGAATGATCTTAATTTTATTTTAATAAAGCTTACTTTACGCTGGTTATGTACACTGAAAACATAACTGTCGCTAGGAAGTTCCAGACTGAATGACACCTGTCTTATCTAAGCATGGATTCTAGAAGGATTTAAACACAATTTACAATAGGAAATGCTACAGAAACTGTGTTTAAACATCGCTGCGTATTTAACGTTCGCTACGAAAGTGGTTCCAACTTAACATCTATTTCAAAACTATCCTCAGTGCGGAAAATAAGGATATCTTCGAAACTAATCTAACAGGATGGTCAGGGACGTTTCTCGTTTGGAACAGACCCATTTATACTGAAACAGGATTGCTTTTAGAGGCTTTTAGTTCAACTTGTGAGGTACTAAAACCATTCATGAAGATATAATCTGGACATTGACTATTTAACGTACGATTTTAGTTGTTAAATGTTATGTTACATTGATACATCGGTATTTAGATAAGCGTTATTTAGTGTTATATTGTGTCTATGCGGCATTTTTTTAACGGAAAAATCCATTTGAATCCAAATGGATTTTTCTGTTATGGTTGGTTAATTGATTGGTGGTTGGTTGGTTAATGGTTGGTTGGTAAAATGGTTGTGTTAATGTAGGCGTGCCACGAGCTACGTACGTTAAATGGAAAATAAGAAAAAGAACACAACTAAGTAGGTACTATTTGCCCAATACCTATGTTCACTCCCGTCGCCATCTGCATCTGTGTGTCTTCATCTAGGGCCAGGGCCAGTGTGTCAAATTAGAAGTATAGTTGTTTCGTCGTTGCAAATAAACTCATAGAGACACATTTAAATATTCGTTTTTTTTTGCAAATCTATTGAAACTGAATAAAAATGTATGCGAATCCAATCGTAAAATGTACCTATAGATTTAAGCCCGGTATCCACTGACGCGTAACGTCACACGCCTGTATATTTACAGCACTACCGTCACTGTTCACCCGATTAGAGAGGGATACAACATACAAAACAATAGCATTTTACTTCTCTTTCATACTTGGGTCCTTGTAAATAAATTGCGTTATACGGAGATTGGTCACAATGGGCAACTATCGATGCACGCTCAAATGATGTCATTTTTCGAACGCTACGCTAAATCTATGATATTACGCTTCAGTGGACGGTGGGATTTACATAGAGGGTTGATTTATCTGACGTTAAGTGGGATATGTCAATACTTTATGTTTTCAGAAAAGGGACAGTCAGAATAAAAAGTTGTCTCTATTGTTGCGTGGTTACCATGTTACTGTACTTTTATTTTCTTAATGTCCCTCGGCAAACTTCGAGTTTCGTCAATTGTCGGATTTCTATCAGTTGCCCTTGCAGACCGGACGCTCTCAATCGACTAGGAAGTATACCGAGTTGTTAATACTCTTTTAACTTAATGTAATTTATTAAAAAAATGTGAGAAAAGCTGCTAAAGTCGCGGGCACGACAGATAGGAAAACAGTTTTAAAAGAAAAAGAAAGAAAGAAAGAAAATAAATTTATTTGACACAGGTTAAGGCACACAGTTTTCAAAAACAAAAAAAAAAAAACAGGAAAAAGCAAAGAAAGTTTAAAACAGTATTGTGTGCCTCACGGCTGCGACAAATAGGCCCAGTTCAGCATAAATGCCAGACAACTAGTGCCTGACGCTGGTTTTCAACTGCTGGTTTTACAGCTCTATATAGTTCACACGGAAATCAAAACAACAATAAAGTACTTAGTTCTGAATTCAAATTATTATACACGATAAATCTAATAATTGATGGACATGGAAATTAGCATTCGTTTGTATTCGGAAATCCGATGATACCCGAGGAACATTAAGAAAATATGTATAAATACTATGTTTCTGTTCCTGCTTTATAATAACAAATTAAAGGACTTTTCTCTGCATTAAGTAACTTAATAAAAGGCTGTAATATATTTTATAACGTAGCGTCAGAAAACTCCTATAATATGTGCTCCAAAACGTATCGTATTCATTATTGAACGAAGCGCACGTAAGCGGTTTACAAACGATCAGTGTACTTATAATATAATATTATGGTATGAGAATACGTAGTCGTCGGAACACTTAATCCGTATTTACGGTAAATCCCGAGAGGTATTCGGAAATCTCGGAGTAAATCGTAACATAAGACGAGACAGACTATTTAGCTATTCACATGAATGAAATAGGTGACAATTAAGTACAGCAGTTATACAATACCTACCAATCAATCTGCCTAGCCTTTTCCCAACTATATTGGGGTCGGCTTCCAATCTAACCGGATGCAGCTGAATACCAGTATTTTACATGGAGCGACTGCCTATCTGACCTCCACAACTCAGTTACTGGGTAATACGATACCTCTTGATAAGACTGGCTTCTGACAAAATCAAAAATCAAAATCAAAATATTTTATTTCACATAAACCTACATGGGCACTTATGAAACGTCAGAAGCTAGGACGACCTGTAACAACTGTCAAAGATCCACGAATGACAGCCGGGACCAACGGCTTAACATGCTTTCCGAGGCACGGAGGATTTAGAAATGGTCACCCATCCACGGACCTACCCCAGCAAGCGTAGCTTAACCTGATGGATCGACCCGTGCGGCTGTTAGTACTTAGCCACGAGCTCCTCCTAGAACCTCTTAGAACTACTCCTCCTAGAACTCCTTTGCCTATAGAATACCTACCAAATTAAAAAAAAACAAAATTTAAAAGTCGTTTATTCAAACTAAGCTGAGAATCAGCACTTTTCGAACGTCAAAATTACATAAGACAGTCTCCAAAAACGCCCACCCTTCACCACTTCCTAGTGCCTTTCGCTGGGAAGAAGAAGTGGCGCAACAAACTCCCTAAAACCAATGAACATATAGTACATTAAATATTTGTATGTCCTAGAACTAGAAATAGGTAATCGTAGTTCTAAGAAAAGAGTATCCATGGAGTTTTTTGCCCGTTCTTCTCCATAGGTACCTACAACAGTTTAGAATGGGCAACTAGCTTCATATTTCTGACTGACCGACTCCTTGACAGTTCAAAAGTACCTGTAATTGGTTTAATTGAAATAAATGCTTTGAGTTTGTGTTTCTGGGTAACTAGAAATCATCAAATTAAAAAAATAACAACCGACTTCCAAAAGTTTATTTTTTGTTTTTCACTTTTTGGTGGGGCTTGTGGCTAAGTAATAACAGCTGCACGGGTCGATCGATCAGGTTAAGCTACGCTTGCCGCGGTTGGTCCGTGGATGGGTGACCATCTTTACATACCAAGTCCCCTCCGTGCCTCGGAAAGCACGTTAAGCCGTTGGTCCCGGCTGTCATTTGTAGATCTTTGACAGTCGTTACGGGTAGTTAGAAGCCCAAAAGTCTGACAACCAGTCTTACCAAGGGGTATCGTGTTACCTAGTCACTAGGTTGTGGAGGTCAGATAGGCAGTCGCTCCATGTAAAATACTGGTATTCAGCTGCATCCGGTTAGACTGGAAGCCGACCCCAACATAGTTGGGAAAAGGCTAGGCAGATGAGGACTTTTTGGTTACGGCATCTAACCCATACCAATTTGTATAAGTACCACTACTGGCTATGTAAACAATAGTGACAGGAAGTATTATAACATCAGCAGAATACACAAAGTGGATTAAATACGTATTATCGATAGTAACTCAAAAACTGCTTAAGCAAAGCTAATAAAATTTATAAGGGACCATCGCGCAAGCTTCCACAGATGACGGTCTGCAATTGACGAAAATATCGATGAACATACATTAAAAAAACCTATAACAGACGAACATAATAATTTATAACCTTCTCCTTTTTTGACTCAGTTAAAAAGTCGGTTGTTGCATACACATTTGAAATATTTGTATATAAATTTTAATGGGACGTGCGATTTTAAATAATACACTCTTTCTACCTATGATTGTGTAATCTTACGGACGATACACGAGTGATACGAATGTGGAACGTTTTAACCAGGGATTGAAAGTGGTTACCTTAAAAATGTATCGGTACCGGTTTAAAATAAAGGTTGAGCTATACCGATACCCATATAAATAAAGGTTTGGCTAAATCGTTATTTAACTTTTTCACGATTTCGGTACCGAAAAACATGCTGATAATGCTAATACTGAGTTAGAATCAGCAAGTGACCAACAGACAGAGTGTGGCGGCGGTGCGTCAAAGAAAACCCTTATTTATAAAGGTTAATATACTGCTACTGAAACATTTATAAAGGTTATATTACTTCTACCGAAATAGAATGCATACCGGTAAGTATGCATTTCCAACCTCAAAATTCCGCTACTGAAAAAAAGAATTTTTCGGTATCGAAATATTTCGGTAACCCTTATTTAACGGCATGAAGTTATACTGAAAATTTAATATATCTTAATTTTTGGGTAATTCAGTCCCTGGTTTTATTAACAAACCCTACCATAGTGACCATAATGACATGAGAAAAATAATAAAGAACAACACATGACTATTCCATTCCCTAACACAACTCTTTGAAGCCACTAAAAGTACCAAGACAAAGGTCGCTAGTGACACTAAGACGCTAGTAGATTCGTAAAGTAAATAAATCGAATTTAGTCGTTTCGTAGTCCAAAGTTTCTTTCCACAAAGGTTGAGATATGAAGTTAGTGGAGTTTCTATTATTCTGTACCAGGAGTACAGATCTTGCTTCGTACCAAACCCTGTGTACAATTTAAATGTAAATTGGTTTTACATATTTAATTTTAGTTGTTGAGACTTTCTTCTCCTGAGATTTATGTTTACCTGGTTATGGGTTTGTTTCATGATTTCTGAGCTGTGATAATTGTTTGGGAACTGTAAATTGTCTTTGTTTATGAGAGATCGAGATGTAGGTAAACTAATGTAAAGAAATTTGGTCTGGTGAGAATGGTTGAAAACTTTTAGGATTTTAAGTTTTTTGGTGGCGACGACGGAGGGGCTCGTGGCTAAGTAATATAGCCGTACGGGTCGATCCAACAGGTTAAGCTACGCTTGCCGGGGTTGGTCCGTGGATGGGTGACCATCTTTACATACCGAGACTCCTCCGTGCCTCGGAAAGCACGTTAAGCGGTTGGTCCCGGCTGTCATTTGTAGATCTTTGACAGTTGTTACGGGTCGTCAGAAGCCCGAAAGTCTGACCAGTCTTACCAAGGGGTATCGTGTTACCCAGTACCTAACTGGGTTGTGGGGGTCAGATAGGCAGTCGCTCCATGTAAAATACTGGTATTCAGCTGCATCCGGTTAGACTGGAAGCCGACCCCAACATAGTTGGGAAAAGGCTAGGCAGATGATGGTGGCGACGACGTATTAGGTAATGTTCTTTTTTGTCGCGTAAGTAATCGCTGATAGCTTGAAATTCAAGACTAATGGAAGTTTTAAGCATAATGCTAGACTCTTTCTATAACCTTTGATCTATCTACACAGATATACAGTCTTTCATTTAGGAATAGATTCTCGTATAGACTTTTTATTGAAATTCAGTTTGTCGTTACTTTCGTAGCTTGTCAACCCTAAAACAAAAGCTAACCAAATCTCAGACGACACGAATATAAAAAGAAACAAATGTCAAAAATATCGTCATAACATAAGCGTATATAGGAGTCAACCCGTCACCCGCCGCGTTATTCTGTCGTCACTGGCCATAAACCCTTCAATGCATACAAAAAACTTCATTTTCAATATCGTGCCGGTTCGTTGGCCGGCAATATGTCGGTCGGGTACGGTTCTAAAACATATTTTACGCGTTCGCTTCGAGATCGTGAAGGGTTTACTATGGTTTACGGTCTGACTATCGCTTTCGATGTGCGGATGACCTAATTCGGTTATTTTTACGGAGCTGGATATAAGTTCGTTTGGAATGTTGTTATGGTTTGAGATTGCTTCTGAATTCTGTTATTGAAGTGAAAACTTCTTTAGGCACGTTGGGCATTTTTGAGATGGGACTAAACCATTGATTTCACGACACCATGACGACACCTCATTTTTGTAAACGCGATTGTGCTCTTTATCTATATTACGTTACTGATCAATGTTCTATGCAAGTATTTTTACTTTAAAGATTTTTTAAACGCGATTGTGCTCTTTATTTAGATAAGGTTAAGGACCAATGTTCTATACGAGTATTTTTCTTCTACCAAGGCGATCATATTCAAGTTTTTACTTCTGTTGGCACTCCCGGAGTGCCAGCACTTTTTTTTTGTTTAATTGACAGTTTTAACCTAATCTAACCTATAAGATAAAACACCAGAGGGGCAATTCCCGTAATTTTCGCATTCGTATCTCATTTGCAATCTCTCAAAAATACAATCTTTACCAAAATTTTTGACGAGTTCGACAGATTGCGACTTGAATGTGAATGTTTTTTAAGTCCGAGAATTGGCCTTTTGATAATAATATAGCACTCTATTTATTGATGAGAAAGTAGTACAGTTTTTCTCATATAATACTGTTCCCTATTTTCTTACCTATTGCGAATAAAATCAAAAGCAAAAACCTGTAATTACGAACACCACGGCAAGAAACCAGGAAACCCTATAACCTCCGAGGAAAAAATTATTACACCCCGAAGGCATATTAATATACACGAAGCAATCTATTACAGTCATTCTAATCTTTATTACAATGTATTATATCAGAGTATCGACATCATTTTATGGCGTCTCGTATCCTCGGGGTGTAATTTTCGTAACACCCTGTAGCTATTTACGAGGGACAGGCTTAAAAGCTATCTGGACGTTAAAATTTATATTATAGACGTCTACGCCTCCTATTTTTTTGTTTTCACAGCACTTTTTTAAGATGCTATACGTGTTCTTAAACTTGAATGTTAATAGGATCGTAAACAGTGCTTGTTTTCTTTTTAAATGCCCTGTTAACTTCACTTATGGATAAACTGCTAAGAAAATTAATATTTCTTAATTTATTTGTTACAGAAAAAAATCTTGAAAAGCCAAGGAAACAATAAACAAAATGGAAAGTAATATAGCCCCCAGTTGTATGGTGGTGACACCCCATCACCTGGCCACACAGAGTGCCGTAGCAATCCTCAGAGAAGGAGGAACTGCTATTGAAGCAATGGTGTCAGCAGCTGCCACAATAGCTGTAGTGTATCCACATATGAACAGCATTGGAGGTGACTCATTTTGGCTCATTGTACCACCCAGCGGTGACCCTGTAGTAATCGAAGCTTGTGGAGCAGCCGGCTCTTTAGCTACACCAGAATTCTATGAGCATTACCATAAAATTCCTAGTAAAGGCCCAAAGGTAGCCAACACAGTAGCAGGGACCGTTGGTGGATGGGAAGAAGCTCTTGAATATGTCTCTGAATGTGGCTACCAAAGAATTTCACTGAACAAGTTGCTAGCAGATGCCATCAGGTACGCAGAAGAAGGATTCCCAGTAACAAAATCTCATCACGTGAGCTTAACTGATTTACAAGCCGCAGGGAATCTTTCTTCAGAGTTTGAAAGTGTTTTCATGCCAGATGGAGAAATTCCAAAAGTTGGGGAGACATTCTGCCAAAAGCAACTCGCTGAGACTCTGCAACATCTAGCTGAGAATGGTCTAAACAGTTTCTATAACGGCGATTTGGCAAATTTGATTGCTGAAGACATAGCATTGTTAGGCATGCCTATAACGAAATCAGATCTTGCAAACTACACTCCGGTGAGGAAAGAACCTCTACGATTATTGCACAGTCACGGCGAGTTATTCAACGTTCCTCCACCGACTCAAGGCTTAGTTTCGCTAGCTATTCTCGGAATCTTGGACAAGCTAGGCATTGATGGTCAAGATGAGGGGCAATTTATTCACACTGCAGTAGAAGCCACTAAACAATGTTTTAAGATGCGGGACCAGTACATTACTGATCCAGCGTTCATGAAAATTGATCCCAATTCATTGTTGACGAGCCAAAATTTGTTTAAAATGGCCAGGGAGATTGATTTTGAACAAGCATCTAGTGTTGATGTAAGCAAAGGTCATGGGGACACAGTTTGGATGGGAGCAATGGATAGTAAAGGTTTTTCTGTTTCTTTTATTCAGAGCACTTATCATCAGTTTGGAAGTAACGTGGTACTTCCCCAAACAGGTATCTTATGGCACAATAGAGGCATATCATTTACTTTGCAGAGAGACCACATCCTATGCATAAAGCCTGGAAAGAAACCTTATCATACATTGAACCCTGCTGCGGCACGTCTTCACGATGGTCGTGTTTTAGTTTATGGGACCAGAGGAGGTGATGGGCAGTCCCAAACGCAAGCAGCAATCTTCCACAGATACGTTGTGCAAGGCAAAGACTTGCAGCAAGCAATTTCAGAACCGAGATGGCTTTATGGAAGAATTGCTGGTGATCTACAGACTACTCTGAAGTTAGAAGGCAGATTTTCGGAGGAGACTGTTGAATCTTTAAAAGAACTGGGTCATGAGGTTGTTATGTTACCAGATTATAGCGAGGATGCTGGTCAAGCTGGGGCTTTGGTCAGGCATCCTGATGGAAATATGGAAGGGGCTTTTGATCCAAGAAGCAATGGAAGTGCTGCTGGATTTTGATTTTGAATGACAAACTATTAAGTTTATGTAAATGTAAAAATAATCAGGTATTTACGATAGTTACAAAATGTTTCATAGACTAAAATAGTTTTAGAATAAGACTGTCTGCCTTTTTACACGCGACTCTAACGAATGATTTTATTCTAAAGTGATTATCAATGAAGCAGCTATGTTGCCTGTTTAAATATTTTTTATCAAACGAGTTACTTATAAGGAGGTGTAAACGGACGGTGTTTGATTAGTCCTGGTCCAACTAACTGGAAAATGTAAAAATTTTGGAGAGTGGTAGTGCAACAGGCGGTTCATAAACTTATCTTCCTAGTCTTTATGTCATTTTGATATAGTAAACAGGGTTTATAATTTAAGCTGAAGACAAATTCCTGTATTCAAAAACGTTCAAAATCTAGTCGCAATCTGATTTCAGTTACAAAATGTCAAAATATAAGGAAATTAGAGGTATTTTTGACAGATTGGTACTGAGATCAAGACTGTGAACGTTCTTAAAATTACGGAAATTGTCCCTCTAGTTATAAAACTTGGGAACAGCATTTGGATAGCATTTATTGGCATTTATATTGTGGGTTAGAAATGGTATGGTTATATTATGTACTCTTCCAGAACTTATTTCATTGTATTAATTAGTTTTTAATTGCGTACTTAGTTAATATTTAATCAAGTGGAACATAAAAGGAACGGACAAAATCTTTTAGTTACTCGTGGACTGTAAAAATTATTAAGTTCTATTATTAAAACTTTTTTTAATTTATCGTTCAAAGACACAACCGGAAACTTCTTTGGAAATTTTTGAAACTGTCAGAACCAAAAGTAAAATTTGCGAACTCGCAAGACTTATTTTCTGAGGAAACTTGGAACTCTTTTGTCTTTTAAAAAATGGACCGAAAGTGGAGCTTAAATTAACAGTCTAGGAACAGTTTTAAATTAGACAATCTCTTTGAAATATATGGTTCGTTTCCTGAACAGTGGTCGACGATAATTCACATTTATTGGAAAGATAAGGGAACGAACAAAGAATGGATGTAAATCAAAAAACGACGCTTTAAAATAATATTCGAGTTTGGTTTGACGTGGTATTGGTACGCACTGCGAATTTTTTGATAAACGAAGCAATATATAAAAATTAATGGGAATGTTATGGAAGGATCTCATCAAAAAGGTTTTTTTTAATTTTGGATTTCCATGTCCTTTTGAAGTATTCCGTCCAGATTGCCGATGATTTAAGCCCATTATTAGCAAGGAAAAAAGATTATCTCATCAGCTTCTCGATAAAGATATTTTGATCACGTAATCTACCTTTTATCAACAGTACCTACGATAACAGAGGGTACCTAGATTACTGTCAACATTGTTTGGCAAGTACCAATTTACCAACAATATCGCCAATCTCCTATAATGTACTCATAGTAAGATTTATTTTCAAAATCGTTATCTGTAATGCTCAAGTATACCTTCAGGCTCGAAGATGTGTTTATCTGTGCTTAAAAAGTAGTCAGTAGGCTTTTTATAAGTTTTGTATAATTTATTTCTATAATGCGAATTTATGTAAAAATTTATTAAATATACAATATAATTATACCTACTAGAAACAAGAATTTATATACGTAAATAAAAAATTTAAGTAGTGCTATTCTTTTTATTTTTTCATAAAAAATATGCATTGTATATAATATATACTTTGCTCATTACGATAGATTAAAATATAGCTGTTATATTCCATCTAGAATTTATTTAATATAACTTAAATAAATAAATTCTAGATGGAATATCTGAAAAACGAAGAAAAAGGCAAATAAAAATAAACAATTGACGCACGACATTTAATTTGTGGTAACCTTATAAATAAAAATATTTACCCACATTTACAAACTAAGAATAGACAAACGACTCCAAACTCAATACAACTCTAAATTTCACCAACATTCACTGGGCGTATTGGCCCGAGTCCTCGAATTAGCCATGCCACAAGTAGCACGCACAATGCCCATAGACAACAATAAATCTGTATATGATTCGTATCAGTTACACTGTCTATTGTCTTCCCGTCGGCCCTATAGTTTCAGTTCACTGAAGTGATCTTAGGGATCTATCGATCTATTGTGAAGTCAAAAGGAACGTGATTGGATAGAGATGCTATGAACCTACTATGTATGTTAGTAGCTATTTTTGGAACAATCGGGATTATCCTGTTTGGTTTACAGATCGTGTTTTGTATCATTTGAGGTGGATTGATTTGATTTTGGAACAATGTGGGATTAGGTGTGTGTTTTAGTGGTGTTCGTTGATATGGAATCTGCGAGCATTCCATATGGTTAAGATCGGATCTGGGAATCTTCTTTAAATGCCATTGAAGGACAGGTTTCTTAAATAAATAAAATAAATAAATAAATAAATTCTTTATTGCCATACAAATATTACAGAAAAATTTGAGACCCTGGCTCCAGAGCTAAGTTAGAGTACCTGTATTTCAGGAGCCAGTGACATCTTCCATTTGTGTTACTGTTAGCAAGTATATGCAGCAAAAGATGATTATCTTACTTAAAATTAAGGTTAAAAAAAATAATAATTAGAAAAATTAATTAGAATTAATAAAGCAAATAAAATACTTTCATTAAATTAAAATTAAATTAGAATAAATTTGGATTAATACAAAAATCGGGAACAAATATTAATAGAATAAAATTAAAACAAATTACAAATTATTTAAGTTAGGATTAAACAAAATTAAATAAACATGGGAAACTGGTAAGCGTGTGTGTGAGTGCGTGTATGTATGCGTGTGTGTTGGAGTGTGTGTATGTGTGTGCGAATACCGATGATTTGTGTTCTAATATATTTAGATTGATTGCAGTAAGTTTTCAGTTGCGTTGTAGTCCTGTGTCAGTAGCCAGATCTTTATCTTCTTTTTTGTTTCACGGGTCGTTAGGGGATATATGTTCAGGATTTTATTCAGCTTATTATAATATAATAAAAATGCAAAATATTGATGTAAACGCCACAGTCATGCTCTTAGCATGGTTTAGATTGGAGTTAGCTAGTTCTGAGTTAGTTTCAGGCGTTTGTCATGTAAAGCTCTTGTAAGTGACAGTGGCCTCAGTACTTTTCTTTTATATGTAAATCATACAGATATTCGACAGTTTTTCTTGGAATCACTATTGACGGTAAATTACAATGGGGCCCACACATAGAAAAATTGTCAGGAAGGCTAAGTTCGGACGCCTATACTGTTAAAAAAATTAGACAGATAACTGACGTAGATGCAGCCAGAATTGTTTATTTTAGTTATTTTCATAGTCTTATGTCATATGGGATTCTTCTCTGGGGAACCTGTGCGGACATTAATACTATCTTTGTTCTACAGAAAAGGGCTGTTCGAGCCATTTACAACCTAGGTCCAAGAGATTCCCTTAGAGAAAAAATCAAAGAAATAAATATTCTGACTGTAGCTTCACAATATATTTTTGAAAACCTATTGTATGTACACAAAAATATATCAAATTTTAAGAAAATGTCCGATATTCATAGTTTAAATACCAGGAATAAACACAACCTTGCTGTACATCGCACACGTCTCCACAAAGTAGGCAACTCATTCATGGGTCAATGTATACGCTTTCACAACAAACTCCCCATTGACATTCGAAACTTACCCATTAAACGATTTAAAATCTGTATTAAAACCAAACTTTGTAAAAAAGGGTACTATACAATTTCAGATTATTTAGAAGATAAAAAGCTTGGGATTGAACTGCTCGCTCTGCTAAACCTTGTGATAAAACCATAAAACTAGACATTTTAATTATTATGTAAAATCAACATATACCAGTTTTATAAACACATTGACATTGTTGAAAATTATATTCAAAATGACATAATTACTTTGTAAAGTATTCTATTATTTTAACTATTGTGAAGGTGAGGACTATGTGGATATTATTTTTATTTCTCTCCTAGTTTTAGTGATGGTCTGGCAGTTTGAGTAGTTTTTGCGGCCTACCTAAATGTCCTTTCTTTGGTATTGCTCGTCGAGTTGAGCTCCTTAAGTTCTAAGTTGAGCTCCACGATTACTGACAAATGCTTGCACTGACTGGACAGGTCCACTCAAATCTGAGTGGTTCTTTCCTCAAAAGACCTTTTCAGACACTAATCTACATGGTTCTCATATGGCCAGACCAAGATTATGTCTGGACTTTAAAAGAGACTGCGACCTCTGAGTTTGTTTCGGCCTTTCTTCTCAGAGTAGTCAGATAGGAAACGCCGAACTCATCTAGCTTATTTTTAATATTTTTTTTATATGACGTGTAAAAGTGATTCCTATATCCTATTTACAGAATAAACAATTTCATTTCATTTCATTTCATTATGCTTATGGCAATGAAAAAAAAAAACATGAAGAAGAAAACTTGTGAATACTCATTTTTCCCTCAACTTGCTACGAACTACGCCCTTGTAGTCGCTGTATAGAATTTTCTAACTGTCATTAAACATTATGGAGTTCGTACCGCTTAATTTCCTAGTCATAACTTACAAACCCCTCGTCACATAACAATAATTTTCCCCATATTAAATCCTTAACCAGAACTATAATATTACTAACATGCCAAGGTCCAATAAATACCATGCTTAATACAGCGTGTTGGCCCAAAACTGTCAAAGACTCTCATTGGGGGCTGAACTGTGGCCTGCGAAAGCTCAGCAATACAACTTAGGAGCGTTTATTCTGAAACTGGGCAACGTCGCAAATAGATGTCAAATATTTAGATGTTTTGATTAATTTAGCAATATTAATGTATGGAAATAAGAAATGTGGCTAACTACCGAACTAGGATATTAATAATGAATTGCAATTATAACACTGAATTTGATATTGTAACCGTTTTAGATGTAAAAAAGACATTTAGAAAGTTTCCAAATACTTTTTTTTACATCTAAAACTAAATATTCGGTGTTACGATATTAATTATTGCATTTCATAATAAATATTTTAGTTCCCTAGTTAGCCACATTTCTTAATTCCATACAGTAATATTGCTAAATTCATTAAAACAGGTAAATATTTGACAGCTATTTACGACGTTACCAACTTTCAGGATCAACCCTCTTAATACGACCCTATAGTAAAGTTTGCTCTTACTACGGTAAGTTCGTGAGGCTAGCCTTTGTTTTTTGTTAGTAAGATTTTTCTTGAGGTTCGGAACATACAGACTTTACTTAGTTCGGGTGTTTAGATTCAGATTATTTATTTGTAAACATATGTAACAGATTTGTTTGTTAATATATATTTTGAGTGTCGGTTTTAGTGTTTGAATAGTTTTTATTAATTTATTTAACCATTTATATACCCACAAATGATACACAGACAAGACAAAAGGAACAGAAAAATACGTACAAAGGTGATGCTTATTTCTGATGAAATCTCTTCCAGCATACCTGCGATAGGAGTTGTATTAATTAAAGCAGCAAGAAGTAAGGGAGAAGCATAGGATCGGTCGATGTGACGCTTGGAGGAGGTAAGTTCAGCATTGAACGTCTTTCGGCTGAAATGAAATGAAAGCAACAAGGTGCGTTCATAATGCAAAAATGCTTGCACCGCAAGTATGTAAGAACGAAAAACATAGCGTTGGAAGGCCTCCCACAAAATGGACCGATGACCTTACGAAGGCCGCAGGAATCCGCTGGATACGGGAAGCACAGAATCGGTCGAAGTGGCGCTGCTTGGGGAAGCCTGTGTCTAACAGTGGACGTCTTTCGGCTAAAATGATGATGATGATATAAGAACGATGGTGAACGACATTAAAGAAGACCACACTTTGTTTCTGAGACGAGTATTGCCAATCAGAGCATCTCAGAGATAGATAAGCGACTGAAAAAATGGATGAATAATAAAAAGTCAGAGTCGGAGTCAGAGTCGGCGTCAGAGTCGGAGTCGGAGTCTGGATATGTGCCCGGTTGCTGGCAATGCGGTCGCCTCTTACTACATGGGACTTCAAAATAACTGGCGAAATGTGGGTGTCCTATATTGTAAACTTCTGCATAATTCTTTATACCCCACTGCAACCCATCCTTTTTTTTTGGATTACAGGCGTGATGTTATGTAATAGAAATACAGCTTAGTGACAATATAGTTTATTATTCTACTGGCTTTAATAATGTTAATTCATATAAAAAACTAACGCAAAATTTAAAATGCTTTACATATTCAGTCGACGTGAAACTTCTAATGCACACCACGCCAAAACCAGCAAGGCACCATAAATTACATTAATACTGCGCAATGTGCAGCAAAATCTTTATTATTCACATTTATTATTTAATAGTAGGCGCGACCTTGTCACTCGAAATAGATAGGCACAGAAGATCAGCTGTAAAAATCGAATCATTAAAACTTAAGTGAAATAAGTTTGAAGTAACCTGTCATTCCACTTGATGCTAGGGATTGTCACTATTGACAGCTCACTTCACGCTCACTTCTACTAAGTTTTCACGGTGAGATTGTTACAGAATAGATTGACAGTTCTCTACAATGAGCGAAAACAGGCACACGCACACATAGACGTATACCTACGTACCAGAGATGTTACGGAGCTTCGATTCCGACTCCGACAGGTCGGAACTTCCGATTAATATTACACCTCCGAGTTCGACTTCGGCTTCGATAATTTTGAATCGGAGTTATAGTCATACCGAAGATCGAAACGCAGCGATGCACGTGACTAGAGCGCGTGCAAACAATTTTTAACTTATCGCCCGGGTAATTTTTATACACGTTTGCGCTCGAAGTCTCAGTTTATTGTTTTGTGTATGTCAGACGCGTCACTAGTTCGTGGAGGTCAGATAGGCAGTCGCTCCATATAAAATACTGGTATTCAGCTGCATCCGGTTAGACTGGAAGCCGACCCCAACATAGTTAAGGCTAGGCAGATGATCAGACGCGTCACTATTGCGGCCTTTGTAAGATATTTACAGAATAAATCGGCAGTTGTGCGAGCTCTTGCATGCACTCTATATGTGAGCCGTGTATTCGTATGCGTTGAGTGCGTTTGACTGCCCCATTGTTCTTGTGGGTGCTAGCGCTACTGCAGAGAGCGGGGTCCTGGGTTCGATTCCCAGGTCGGGCATTAATAGTTTTATTGGGTTTTTCCATTAGCAATTTCTTAGTAACAGCCCGAAGTTTGGAAGTGTGATACCCCCGTGACTCGAAAAGTACGTTAAAAGCCGTTGGTCCTGCGTCTGGTCTTTCTCCGGTCGAGTCGGATTACGAGCCGTCCCATCCGATTATAAAAGTGTAGGAAGAGAGAGAGCACCTGTGTCTGCGCACATACTTGTGCACTATAATATCTCCTGCGCCGAATGCTAGTGCTCCTTTGACATTGGCAGGTTTGGCCGAAATACCGTCTGGAGGACTGACTATCTAAATAATTCGTATGCGTTCATTTTCACTCGATGCGTGGAGCCGGTCTTCTGTGCCTATTTACTTTGTGGTATTGGTTAAATTAAGATGAATGCGGTCACTTCATTATTCTGTAAGTTTAATTTCGCAATGTTTAGACCATTTATTCACATTAGTAGGGAGCGTGACAAATAAGGAATCATTGCTGTCTACGACACATTCACTCATTAATATTCATTCGATTCCATTCATACCATTCATACCATTCATTCATACATTCGTTAAGAATTCATCTTGCAAACCACACTGTTCATACGTAGTCAAAATTATTAAAATATTGTAAAGGATTTAGTAAACCTATTATAATCAAAAAATCTTTGTTTAATTTATCATAAACAAAAGTGGCGACCGTGACAGGACTGCAATCGTCGGATCGAAGCTAAATAACCACGCACATTGTTCCCGTACCGTATCAAGGGCATTCGAAGGACATCGTCGACACCGGACGACATCTACCAGTACCAACGGAAGGCCGTGTTGAGAATCCAAGATCACCGTGCCTGTGGACTGGCATCCTACTTCTACCTGGGTCGAGCAACCTTACCTTCGTCAAGCCATTCTGGGAACTCTGCTGGGTCTACGGAACTCCGATCGAGCCAGGTCCACCCTTAGAACGAGGCAGAGGAATCACTATCTACCTATCTACGTGCTCCTGCCTACAAAGGGACTGCTGGGATTAGCTGCCTGCCTATTTAAAGTGAGCTCGTTCCATCTTACTAACATACCTATTGTGTTATCCTTTAATCTGTGCATTTAGCGGATTTAGTTTCTCGAAGTCAAGTGAAGTTCCTACCTTTCTATTTGTGTCTATTGTGCCTAACCATATATTATTTTCGAAAGAGATCTAAATAGGATAGGCAAAGCACAAATTAGTCTAATTAATTTTGCTTATTTGTAGACTTACCGCCGTCTTAAATTAATGCACATTTAACTACCTATATTTATTAATTCTCTTACCGTTACTCAAACCAAGCAATATTTATAAAACTGTTTCACTATTATCGATTCTTTATCCCTTTTATCACTCAATTCAACCTTTATATCACTTACATACTAAATATTTCCCGAGTTAACTGTAAACTTACGAACCGTCGTCGTTTCGTCATACGAGTAATTAGTTGTTATCAGTTTACTAAGACGCACGGAATTAATCTATTCCAGTGATCGTGCGTTGTGATTTGTGACACGGCATCGCTTGCGCATCGCTGATACCTGACTGCCGGCGCCCCACCTGCATAACTCACCATTGTATGCAGTCTACGTGAGCCGCGGGCATCAGCTGATCGGCAAAGCGAGGAGCGTATCGTATGCTATATACCTATTTCGTTATTTCTATTAACATCTGTTTGTGTTAGCTCATTACGAGTTTATTACAATGTCTGAATCTTTAAAGTTAAAGGAACTAATAAGCAAACGCGGTTCTATTAGAGGACGCGTAACGAAATGTAAGTTAAGTCTCGATAGTTTAGCTTTATTAGAATCCATTTCAGAATTAGAAACAAGTAAACTCGCATTGAAGCTATCAAAAATTGAGGCATTGTTCATTGAATTTGATGAGGTGCAGAATCTGATAGAAATTAACAACACCGATAGTCAAAGTAGCGAGTTGGTTACTAGAGACTTAATAGAAAACGATTTCTACCATTGTATTGCGTTAGCTCAAAATTTAATTAAGAAAAATACAATAGTTCAGGGTAATGAGGATAATTCTCAAAATAAATCTATGGCTACGTGTCATCATAACGATCACAGTTGTAATGCGTTAAGTTTTAAATTACCTGTGATTAAAATTCCAAATTTCGACGGTACGTATTTTAAGTGGTTGGAGTTTAAGGAAACCTTTGTTTCGCTAGTTCACAATAATGATAAGATCGAAAGTATTCATAAATATCACTATTTACAATCTTATCTTAACGGAGAAGCCACTCGAGTGATCGCTAATTTGGAGGTTTCTCATAGTAATTATTCCGAAGCATGGAAACTTTTATGCGAACGTTACGACAATAAGCGTCAATTGATAAATAACCATCTTAAGTCTTTGTTCAACATTAACTCTGTTCAAGAAAATGACAAGTCTTTAAGATATGTTATTGACCACGTCACTATAAACTTGCGCGCACTCAATTCACTGGGGCTGCCTACTGACAAATGGGATGTTTTACTTATATATATTATTGCAGGTAAATTAAATAATAGTACATATTTTAAGTGGGAAGAACATAGAAATAGTTTGAGTGACATACCTTCGCTTAATGATTTCTTCAGTTTCCTTAAATGTCGCGCTGATGTATTGGAGACCGTTTATCGTCATAAACATGACAATCAAGACAATAAACAAAACCAGTTCTCTAATAATCAAAACAAACATAATAATTCCAAGTCTTTAGTGGCTGTATCAAACGAAGGCAACACTTCTACTTCTAAAACACCGGAATGTTTGTTCTGTAAGAACAGTCATCGCATGTATGAGTGTCCGAATTTTAAGTCGAGCTCAATAGAGGATAGGTTAGCCTTTGTTGCTTCTAATAAATTATGTGAGAATTGTTTGAGATCTGGTCACATAGCTAAACGTTGTCGTCTGTCAGCTACATGTCGTCATTGCAAATTGCGACATAATTCTCTTCTTCATAAATCGGAAGAAACTGAAAATTCCAATTCAGTTAATTCCGTCACTATGTCCTCAATGTGCTCCTCTGAAGTACTTTTATGTACGGCTCGAGTAAAGGTTACCAACCCAGCCACCAACGAGACTATGATAGTGCGAGCTTTGCTCGACAGCGGGAGTCAGTCGACAATTATTACACAGGCCGTAAAGTGCCATCTAAACCTGATTCCTCAGCCATCAGACACTACCATAGTAGGCATTGGTAACACTAAGTTAAATATTAACACAGAACGCTGTATTCTACGCATTCATTCTGAAACAAGTTCCTTTAATGTGACAGTTTCATGTTTAGTTTTGCCTCAAATTACCGGCAACTTACCTAAATCATATTTTGATTTACAAAAATTAAATATTCATGGATTTCAATTAGCAGATCCCACTTTAAATGAACCATCCCCAATAAATATTTTGATCGGTGCTGACTTATTCTGGGACATCATAAGCGCCCAGCAGCATTCATTAGGACATGGTTATCCTAAGCTTCAGGCGTCAAAGTTAGGATGGCTCGTTACGGGATCATTGCCTTGTTTTGATAAAAATAAAGTTAACTCAGTCATGTGCAATTTTGCCTCAAATGATGATACTTCTAGTAACATACATGACGAGTTGTCTAGATTCTGGGAACTTGAAAATTTTCCTCAAAAGAAGCCCCCGAGTAGTGAAGAAAAATTGTGTGAACAACATTATCTCACCAACACTACTCGCACTAGTAATGGTCAATTTTGTGTAGGGTTGCCACTTCGTGATAGCATAGATTGTTTAGGCAATTCCTATAATCTAGCCAAAAAGAGGTTTTTTAATTTAGAGGCTCGTTTCCGAAAACAACCAGAATTAAAACAACAATACTGTCAATTCATAAACGAATACGAGGAATTAGGTCATCTATCTGAATCTCCGGAGCCTAGACCGTTAAATGCCTACTTCTTGCCCCACCACTCAGTGATACGGGAACAAAGCGAATCGACTAAGTTACGCGTCGTGTTTGACGCCTCGGCTCGTACGTCTTCTGGTGTTTCTGTTAACGACCTACAAATGGTGGGACCAGTAGTGCAAGAACCATTATTTAATATATTAGTTCGTTTTAGACAGCATAAGTATGTTTTAACCGGAGACATAGAGAAAATGTTTCGGTCAGTGCTTCTAAAAGAATCTGATCGCAATCTTCAACTGATACTGTGGCGTGATAGTGAAGATAAACCTTTAAGGAAGCTTCGTTTAAATACGGTTACTTACGGGTTCGCTAGCGCCTCTTTTCTCACTACTCGTTCTCTTTGGCAGATAGGTGAAGAGTGTTCAGATCGGAATATCAAAACTATAATACAAAATGATCTATATTGTGATGATCTACTTACCGGTGCGAGCAGTGATGAGGAGTTACGTCATATCCGTCTTTCAGTTTCTTCTGAGTTAGCAAAAGGAAGTTTTCATCTGCGTAAATATCGTTCAAACTTACCTGAGTTACTCGCAGACTCCGTTAACCTGGAAAGTGGTAATCTCATGATTAGTAATGCGACTAGTACTCTGGGTATAGATTGGACGCCGTCTTCGGATGAACTTCACTTTCAGCATGCTGTCTCGCCTTCTGAAAATGTAACGAAGAGAACTATACTCTCCTCAACATTTAAAATATTTGATCCTCTTGGTCTTCTGTCTATTTTCACAATTAAACCTAAGATTATACTACAAGAACTATGGAGTCACAAAATTGATTGGGATGAACCTGTTCCTCCAGAAATAAGGTCTTCCTGGTTAAATTTTTCTAGTAAATCTTCATGTTTGTCTTCTTTAAGGATTCCTAGATACATTTTAATTGACAATAATTCCTCTGTACAAATACATTGTTTTTGTGACGCTTCGCAGCGTGCCTACGGCAGCTGTATATATTTGAGGTCTGTTTCTACTAGCGGCGCTACTCAAGTTAGTCTGGTATGTGCAAAATCACGGGTTGCACCTATTAAACCCACTACAATACCACGGCTCGAACTTTGCACTGCCCTATTAGGAGCTCAACTAACTGCTACAGCTTTAGCCGCATTACGTTGCCCTATTGAACGTCAGGTGTACTGGACAGACTCTAAAGTAGTATTAGGTTGGCTCAATTCTAATAAAACTAAGACGTTTGTTGCCCACAGAGTAGCTGCTATTAATGAGCTGTCAAATCCCACAGACTGGCGTTATGTTCCCACTTCTATCAACCCGGCTGATTTAGTCTCGCGTGGTATCGATCCAGACCAGGTAGATCTCTCTATATGGTGGAATGGTCCATCGTTTCTTTTAGAATCCGAGAATGCCTGGCCCGCCTGTACTGCGGACTCTATAGAATTGCCAGAGCTTAAGACCCACCATACTTTAGGGGGGGAGGGGGCATCTTCCATGCCAGATTTGTCTGTGGAATTAGCAAAATATTCTAATTTAACTACTCTTATTCGGGTTCTAGCTAGAGTTTTAAGATTCACCAACAATTGTAGGCCACACAAAAGGTCAAACAGATCACGAGGTCCTCTTCAAGTTTCCGAGTTAGAAAACGCTCAAAACGTTTCTATAAAGTTATGCCAGAAAGATTCCTTTCCTATAGAATTAGGACTACTACAAAAGGGTAAATCTTTAAATTCTAAAGCCGCTCTCTCGTCTCTTAATCCATTTTTAGATGAAAATGGCATTCTCAGAGTCGGAGGGCGCATTGATTCATCTACTTACCATTATGACAAACGTCATCCTATCTTGTTGCAGTCCAGTCATTATTTAACAAAGTTAATATTCAAACAGGAGCATCTACGCCTGTTGCACGCCGGTCCTCAGCATCTCCTAGCATCTATAAGGGAACATTATTGGCCTGTAGGAGGCAGGGCTCTAGCTAGACGTGCAGCGCGCGAGTGCATTACCTGTCGTCGTTTCAATGCTCGTACTATGGATAACATTATGGGAAACTTACCTGCAGATCGCGTAGAAGCTGGCTTTCCTTTCTCCACGATAGGTACCGACTTTGCCGGTCCATTTCTTATTACGGACCGCAAGGGACGAGGCTGTAAAATAACCAAAAGCTATCTGTGTATTTTTATTTGCTTTCGGTACAAATGTGTTCATTTAGAGTTAGTCAGTGACTTGACAATGGATGCATTTGTGCTGACACTAAGACGGTTTATAGCCCGCAGAGGTAAACCAAAAGTCATCTACTGCGACAATGGTAGAAATTTTGTTGCAGCAGCAAAAGAAATAAATTCTTTTCTTAAGTCCAATAGCGACTCTATTATTGACTCTGCATCTCGCGAAGGCATTGAATTCCGCTTCTCACCAGCATACGCTCCTCACTTTGGCGGTCTTTGGGAAGCCGGGGTCAAGTCAGCGAAATTTCATTTACACAGAATACTTAAAAATATTCACTTAACGTTCGAGGAGCTGAGTTCGTTGTTTGCCCAGATTGAGGCGATACTTAATAGCCGACCTTTATGTCCTTTAAGTCCTTCACCTCAAGACCTATCTCCACTCACCCCGGGCCACTTTATAATTGGTAGGCCGCTGACGACTTTACCATCACCGTACCTGCTGGACTATAGCACAAACCGTCTTGATCGTTTTCAGCGATTAGAACAAGCTCGTCAACACTTTTGGAAGCGGTGGTCGACAGAGTACGTCACGGAGCTCCAGCAACGCAACAAATGGAAGGTGCATTGCCAAGATTTAAAGATAGACGACCTGGTCCTAATCAAAGATGATAGGACTCCTCCACTATGCTGGCGCCTTGGAAGAGTCTCGAAGCTATTTCCCGGCACTGATGGTGTGCCACGAGTCGCCGATGTATCTACCTCACAAGGCACCATACGGAGAGCCATCAACAGATTGTGTCTGCTGCCTTCACCAGATAACAACACGGACAAATGATCTTGAAAGCTGATCATCTATAACTTTCAAGGCCCCCGAGGATGTCTACGACACATTCACTCATTAATATTCATTCGATTCCATTCATACCATTCATACCATTCATTCATACATTCGTTAAGAATTCATCTTGCAAACCACACTGTTCATACGTAGTCAAAATTATTAAAATATTGTAAAGGATTTAGTAAACCTATTATAATCAAAAAATCTTTGTTTAATTTATCATAAACAATTGCCTTTTTATACACGGCAAGGGAGTTTGTTTTCGGGTTTCGGCAATGAACGTCACAATAGAGACACTGCATTTGTTTCGAACGAAAGACGTTCGAAATTTCGAATTAACTGTCAAAAATACAAGAACAAAACGTATTGGTAAAAATTTGGACGTAGGTACTTAGTGACTTATGATTATTCGAAATAAGTGGGTATAGAGATACTTACATAAGTAAAAAATATAATTAATAAACACATAAAATGAAATGACGCTTGAATTCCTCGAAGGGTTATGCACAAGTGTACCTACTTATTTTCCACCCACATTTCGCCAGTTATGTTTAAGTCCCATGTAATAGGGGGCGAGCCTATTGCCATCAACAGGGCACAAATCCACACTACGGGCTGTTATTGAAAAATTCCAGATGGAAAAATCCAATAACATTGCCGGACCCTTTTTTTTTGGTGGGAAATTATAAAATAACTTCTCCCGCTCTGGATGGAGCGGGAGGGCGTGTCAGACTCTTACTGACTAAAACCCACCCGAGTTCCTTCGGTTGCCCTGTTGCCGGGGGCCACGATTTCCCTTTCGGCCCTTATTCTCAGCCCCGGCAGGCATCGGCCCTACCGGACCCCGTCAATTCTGCTGACATCTCTTTGAGGCGCGCGTGGAACACAACGCGCCCATTGTTCACCGTGCGCAAGTCCGACCCTGGAATCGCACCCAAGATGAGCTGAGCTCATCTTGGGTGCGATTCCAGTAGCGCAGATAATATAATAATTTATATTGATTGAATATTTTAAAAGTTAATGATGATTGAATATTACCTAATTCAAAACATCAATTTGCAATTTCAAAAATGTCACGAAAAAGCATTGATTTTGTTTTAGAAGCTTTTCCGTAAATGGACCTGACAGATAACTTGGTTGTTCACTTGGATGCTTGAATAAGTTATAGGAATCGAGATCAATGCGGAAATTAAGTTCATAATATTCTAGAGAAAGCTGGAATTGAATGATTGTGAAAGTTAAAATTGATTTGATACCATTTTGCTAATATACATTTTAAACAAAGTACCTAGGCGACCGAGCTTTGCTCTGGTGAAAATAGAGATTGCTCGTTTAATAGCATAGGAAAGTTCATACTAATTCCATGTTTAGTACATACTAATTCAATGCTGCCATGATAGTACATACTAATTCCATGCTGCCATGATAGTAGGTACTTACTAATTCCATGCGACCTCTGAGTTTGTTTCGGCCTTTCTTCTCAGAGTAGTCAGATAGGAAACGCCGAACTCATCTAGCTTATTTTTAATATATTTTTTTTATATGACGTGTAATTAAGTGATTCCGATATCCTATATAGGTACCTATAGAATAAACCATTTCATTTCATGCTGCCATGTCAATAAGCTATGGTAGCCATTTTGTTTTAAACTTTGGGCGACTGAGCTCTGCTCGGTTGAAAATAGGGAGAAAACTAATTTACCCAGATATGAGACCTAGCTAGATCGATTTTTCGCCCACGTAAACCCCTATATTGCAACCTTCATCGAAATTGTTAGAGCCGTTTTCGAGAACGTGATTACAAATATAATAAATATAGACACAAATGTGTTCTGCCTAGCCTTTTCCCAACTTTATTGGGGTCGGCTTCCAGTCTAACCGGATGCAGCTGAATATCAGTATTTTACATGGAGCGACTGCCTATCTGACCTCCACAACCCAGTAACTGGGTAATACGATACCCCTTGGTAAGACTGGTTGTCAGACTTTCGGGCTTCTGACGACCCGTAACGACTGTCAAAGATTCACGAATGACAGCCGGGACCAACGGCTTAACGTGCTTTCCGAGGCACGGAGGAGTCTCGATATGTAGAAATAATGGTCACCCATCCACGGACCAACCCCGGCAAGCGTAGCTTAACCTGACAGATCGACCCGAGCGGCTGTTAGTACTTAGCCACGAGCTAGACACAAATATTGCTCATTTAATGGTTGGTATAGGGTAGGATTGGATAAATCTTCGTATTCCACGACTCTACGTGAATGCAACGTAAACTAACATTTACCGTTCCAAAACATGAATTCCTACATTCCATAAAGCCAAAAATACCATTCTTCGCATTTTCAAATTAGGAAGGCACTCGAAATTCAGAAAAGATTTTTAGCGCCAAAATGACGTCGATTTCGCGGAGAATCGACTAACGAGGTCAATTGCAGCAATGGAACGCTCGCATGATGTAGAAGGCAGAAAAAAAATAACGCCTTTGCCAATTTTCTTCATATGAAACGTTTCCCGCCTAATGCTATCTTTTATCTTCTTTTCGCTCTGTAAGCTTTGTTAAGCGAAGGAAATACGTGTTTAAATGTTTTTGTAAATAGTAACGATGATAAGTACATGAATATGATGATATTCCACCTAATTTTGAGTAAGATCTCCGTCACCAAAAATGGTTTAACCTAATTAAAATTATACCAACAAAATAAGGTAAAAACATCTAAACACAAACACCTTATAAATGCATTTCCCAGTTATAAGCCATCTACTTAAAACTCTGGTTAAGCTCTAGTTAGTTGCAGGTAGTATCACACTTTAACTAATGTTAATGAGTTCCCGTTTATGAATAACTGAGCATCGCTCCTTTTAGCTTGTTTACGTTGCATCTAAAGTTAAAGTTAGTGTGATATTACTGTTTGTTTTTTCATGAATGTTTAATTAAATAGATGTTCTTTGTTTGCAATAAATCTACATTATTCATTGGTGCCTTGGTGCTTATGCATTTTGCTTCAACTTCAACTTATATCCATAAATTTTTTAGGTGAATTTAATGGGTTACATTAAATCGTCTATATTTCCTAAAGGCCTTAAAAAACCATGCAAAATCCTGGCTTCGGACTGTTACAAGTATTTCTAATGCAAAAACTCAAAAATAATATTCCAGATTCGGACATCGAACACCGATTCTGAAAGTGGGCAACGTCGCAAATAGATGTCAAATATTTAGCTGGTTTGATTAATTTGGCAATATTACTGTATGGAATTATGAAATATATTAATAATGAATTACAATTATATGTAACACTGAATTTGATGTGGTAACCGTTTTAGGTGTAAAAAAACCGGCCAAGTGCGAGTCGTACTCGTCCATGAAGGGTTCCGTAGCAGCAAGTAACATTGAATGAAAGGTAAATTGCGGTTTACGATTTATGACGTATTAAAAAAAAACTACTTGCTAGATCTTGTTCAAACCAATTTTCGGTGGAAGTTTACATGGTAATGTACATCATACATGTTTTTTAGTTTTATCATTCTCTTATTTTAGAAGTTACAGGGGGGGGGACACACATTTTACCACTTTGGAAGAGTCTCTCGCGCAAACTATTCAGTTTAGAAAAAAATGATATTAGAAACCTCAATATCATTTTTGAAGACCTATCCATAGATACCCCACACGTATGGGATTGATGAAAAAAAAAATTTTGAGTTTCAGTTCTAAGTATGGGGAACTCCAAAATTATTTGTTTTTTTTCTATTTTTGTATGAAAATCTTAATGCGGTTCACAGAATACATCTACTTACCAAGTTTCAATAGCATAGCCCTTATAGTTTCGGAAAAAAGTGGCTGTGACATACGGACGGACAGACAGACAGACAGACAGACAGACAGACAGACAGATAGACAGACAGACAGACAGACAGACAGACAGACATGACGAATCTATAAGGGTTCCGTTTTTTGCCATTTGGCAACGGAACCCTAAAAAGGCATTCGGAAAGTTTCCAAATACTTTTTTTACGAAATCGATTATTTATTGCATTTCTTAATCAAAATTTTAGTTCACTAGTTACGTTAGCCATGTTTCATATTTCAATACCAAATTAATCAAAACTGGTAAATATTTGACAGCTATTTGCGACGTTGCCAACTTTTAGAATGAACGCTCTAAGAATTAAAGATTGATTGTCAAAAAAGACATACCTATATGAATGTGGTTACTGTTGTGTGTGCACTAAGCTCAGGGCTGGTACCGCAGAGACCGATCATTTGTGACAAAAAGCGGACATAAGTGAGGAAAAACAAAGTTAAATTTTTGCTCAATAGAAGCGGTTTCAACCACTAGATCAACTTTTTATTATTGAACCAGTCTTTAGGCCCGCCGGGGTTGCTGAAGAAAACCGAAAGGGAGATCGTGGCCCCCGGCAACAGGGCAACTGGAGGAACACGGGTGGGTTTTAGTCAGTAAGAGTCTGACACGCCTTCCTGTTCCGCCTAGAGCGGGAGAAGTTATTTGAAAATTTCCCAAACAAAAAAAAGGTTTTCGCAGACAGGCTCGACGCGACTCTAGTAGAACATTTTCAACGAAAACTTCATGGAAATCATCATAGAATCGCGTCACACCGTTACCTCGCGCCTGTCTGCGGGAGCGTTTTTACCTGAGCTTTCAAAACAAAGAAAATTCGTAACAAAAACAAAGCACATTTCTATCTGTCACACAATTTTCAGACGTTCATTTCTCATTCCTCGTTACCAATTAGATGTTGAAGTTTGTCTCGAAGCTGCGGTCTTGTCTTGTGATATACAATCTGAAGTTGCGACCATTTGTCACTTGTACCTTTCAAGGTATTCTGTGAAAAACTCATACGGGAAAAATATATAAAAAATAGGATTTATTTATCTTCGTCCAAATCAAAATATTTAATTTCACATAAACTACATGGGCACTATCACATTATCTGTTACGACGCCCCATTGAGGTGAATAACAATTAAAATTCTATTGTGTCTCGTTAATGACAGTTGAAAGGTTATGAAAAGTCAGAAGTTAGGTGGATAGTTTCCTATGGATAAGAGCTGAAGAACTCGTATTTCGGTTACTCTTTTAAAAGTAATTGTCTTTTACAATATTTCTAACTATGTAGTTAATTGATTCAGGCGTGAACTTGCGGAAATCCATTATAAAATACAATAGTCGGATATATTTAGTAACCTGTTCCGCTTTGGGATTTTTATGGCTCTAGAAATAGCTAAGCGGAACAGGTTACTAAATATATCCACGTCTATTGATTTTTTTAAATTTCTTTATTACAGTTTTAATGAGAGGGCAGTGTAGGGCTGTCAACAAATACGAGGTAGGTACTTATCAAAACAAAATAAAAATTACAAATCTAATCATCAGTTTGTGACTGACAACGTTCTCACGTTCTCTCAGTTTGCGTTTTTGTCGTAGTTGGGTTTTAGTTTTTAAAACTTTTCTTTTTGTTTAAATTATTTTGGAGTTGTAATATACATACTTTTGAAATATGCTAATTAAGCCGTTTAATTTGATTTAAAAAAATATCTCGTGACTTTATGTCCTCTGGAGGGCGCTATATTCAATTTAATGTGACGCCACATTGGAAGTTATGAGGGACAGATGAACATAAATGTAACATACATGCATACATACTGGTCAAAATAACAATCCCTCCTTTTCGCTTCGCCGTAGTCGGGTACAAATAGAAGATCATTATTGACAAATGACATGACTTAATGACTATCAAGTGATTAGAGGTACTCAGTTACAAGTGTATTTTGTATTAAAAACGAACTTTCGCGTTGTCGTCACGTCCTGAGGGCCTACCACCAGCTCATAAAGTAGTATTACTTTAATATTATTTCAGTGTGGGAAAGAGATGAAGCTCTACAGGACGTTTAGCTCCAACTCTTTCTCCCACTGAAGTAATATTAAAATAATACTGCTTTTGAGCTGGTGGTAGGCCCCCTGTTCTACTGTCAGTATGTTTGTCTGTATGTGACAGAGTAATGAACGCCCTAGATAAACCCCTCTCTATTTGAAAGTGAATCCAAACAAAATGAGGAACTATTTCCTAGTTCCACGAAAACTTCCAATGAAGACTGTTTGCTACACCTTGTTTGACTCAATCACTTCTAGGAAGTAAAAGTAGAACTATATATGCTCTTCTGAGAATCTTTGTTTCTATTAATGTAGGTACTAGGTACCTATGTATACCTTTGTACATATATTAGTTTCTGGTTCCTAACTTCATTGAACGGAACGATTGAACTAAAAAGGTTTGTAGTGGAAACAGCAATACTTAACAAGAACAAATTAATCTAGGTAGAGATCATCTAATTTAAAATTGTACGCCCCTGCACTGTGTAATACATATTTCAAATGTTTGTATAGTATAATATATACACGGCTAATGGTTATACGTCGGCAACCCATTAGGGGGATGTAGGAGAAGTAATTTACAACCAAATGACGCCTTTTGACTCCTATGCAAATGTCAAAATTTTTCGATTCATTTGACATTTTATATTTTAAGCTATTGCATAGCTTTTATCGCGGGCTTTGAGCGCGGCGACCGAATCAAGAAATTCCGTAACGAAAAAAACCTAACACCCCCCACTCCGCCTACCATGTAATGACGGTTCCCATGACAACGAGATGTTGTCATGGGAACGTAGTTTTTGTTTTATGTCATCACGTCATCATCCCAAGTGTGTTGACAAATAGGAAGTATGGAGGTTACAAATGCTATGCAATAGCTTTACCGCGGCAGTCCCCGAGTGCCACACTTTTTCTTTTATTTCATACATTTTAAAATATAAAATGTCAAATTACTCGAAAATGGTTGACATTGGCATAGGGGTCATCAAGGGTAATTTGGTTGCAAATGCAGATCTCTCCTACACTCGGATTGCTGACGTATAACCAATAACTCTGTATGAATGTTTATACAGGGTATGTATATGTCATCGTATAATTATGAACTTCGTTAGTTTATAATCTATCGGTATTATTTCCGTTACATTATAAACTGTCGAAAAATTGTGAACTGCAACGAACCATTTACAATTTAACGCATTATTTTTCGCTAGTTTATAATCTTTCCATGGAAAACCGACAAATTGTGAACTGGTATCAAACTTGCTTGCGACGTAACGCACCTTGCGCTAATATTAAATAGCCTGCCTGACTGCGAGCACCTTGGAAGTAGCGCTCGCCGGCTGCTGCCGCGGCACCGCTCGCTTCGCTCGCTCGGCTCGCGCGCGATTGGTCACAGTTCTAACCTAACCTAACCCATTTCACCCAGTTTACAATTTTTCGACAGTTTATAATCTAACGGAAATAATTCCGACAGATTATAAACTAACGGTTCTCACAATCTTACGGTGACATATATATATATATAAAGTAGAGGGGCGTGCAGTTTTAAATTAGAAGATCTCTAACGATATTGTAATTTTTTTATTTCGCGGCCCAGTGGTACGAGTTGTAGGTCATAGGTTCAAACCCCGACAGACGCTTTACTTTGTGTAAATAATTTCATCACCACTGCTCTCAAAACGGTGAAGGAAAACATCGTGAGGAAACCGGTATGTCCTGGTAGAAAAAAATCACAATTCTCACCTATTTAAATTGGTTAAAATAGTTTAACCAGAAATGTTACAATTCCGTGAATCCTAATTAAAGTATCCATTACAACTAACTGTATGCTGAAACAAACTTCGATCCGTAGAGTATTTTGTAAAACATTACCTCACTAAGCCCTCGCGGTAGTTGGCTAACTAACATAATTGAACTAAAGGAGCTTTTGTTTGAACCAACTTGCTTTTTATTCGCTTTGTTGTCTAGAAAACGTTGCCAAGTTTAAATCTCAGCTCTTTTTAATGTTATGTTCCGTTTGTGGATGATAAGGTTTTGTTTGTGTGTGCTTTTATGTATTTTTAACCGACTATTGCCAGTTTAGATCGAGTATAAAAATTATGACGAAGAGGGTTAGTGTCTCTTTCGTTATTATCGGTTATTGCGCAAACCTTTTGCAGTTCAGAAAAATATACTATAGGTACAAGACACAACTATTCGGAACGCGCGACAGTTTCTAAACGTGTTCACTGCTTGACCGCCACCGATGAACTATGCTCAGCTCCCCGTCCGGCCGGTCCAAGCGTTATGTTGTAGACTCTGTCGAGTGCCGCTAGACGGCGCTGGCGACCCGATTAGTCCACTCAGTAACGTATTTCCGACACATACATAATATCAGAACATCACGCCTGTAATACCCGAAGGGTATGACAGAGGTGTACCTATAGTACATCCACATTTTGCCAATTGCCATCAACCGGGCAGAAATCCAGACACCGGGCTGCTGCTGAGAAATTCTCGATGAAAAAACCCAATAACACTTTCCTCGACCTGGGAATCAAACCCAAGACCTCGTGCTCAGCAGTAGCGTTTGGACCACTAGATCAACGAGGCAGTCATCCGCCAGAAGTCAGTTTAAACATTTCGACAGGTATCCCGAGTAGGATATATGGGTACACTCGTATTTCACGAGTTAAGTTATCTCGACTGCCGATAACCGGACACAAATCCAGACTCCCTGGCTGCTACTATAATTTTCCAATGGATACAAACAATAGCACTTACCCCAACGTTACAATCAAACTCAGGTGTCCCTAGATCAACGGATGCACCTACTTGCTATCACTAGACACACAAGATAAATGATGGGTCTATCATACACTCCGAGCCACTGAACCTGAAGACTAATAGTGTGTTTCACAATAAGGATTTTATAAAGAATCAGCACCCTAAGGCCCCGTGCATTTTGGATGCGTTTTCGTACGAACTTCACTCGTGTGTACACGTACGACCATGGTCGTACGAATTGAGTGCGCACACAGGATACGTTTTTCTCTGTCAAAAAGAACAAATCGCCACAAGTTCGGATTGTTTTTGGACGTCGGAACAATACGTACGACTAAGTCGCATCCAGTCTGCGCGCTCCCTTTGTACTTGGAAGGTCGGGATTGCTCGTGCGTGTTCGTACGTGTACGTACGAGTGAAATTCGTACGAGAGCGCATCCAAAGTGCACGCGGCCTAATTGTGTAATACAACGATCAATCACAGTCTGAATCATTTTGAAAGAGATTGCTAATCTATTGCTTCATAAGTTCGAAAAAAAATCTGTTCCACATTGTAAATAA
The DNA here is from genome assembly GCA_963680765.1 of Agrochola lychnidis. NCBI lineage: Eukaryota > Metazoa > Arthropoda > Insecta > Lepidoptera > Noctuidae > Agrochola > Agrochola lychnidis. The sequence goes on from OY796856.1 coordinate 22,797,435, forward strand.
CGCAATGAATGTTGTTGAACTGTCACAATGAAACAGATTAATCGTAATCATTTACGAAAATGTGTTACGTAGTTACATAGCAGGTTGGTGTTAGGACATTAATAATCTAGCAAAGTAAAAATTTGTTCCACAAATTCTCGCAGATCTCTCAGAATATTGGTTAAACAGAATTTCTTAGAATGTCTCTCACAGCGAAAGTTCAAAAGCTGGCATTTAAACCATTTTCTTTCATCCAAATCTTCTAAATCAAAGCCATTAATTTACTTTGTATGTTTTAGACACTGATAATGGCCTAGAACCTAAAATAATAAGATAAAGGTTATTGTAATGGCCTATAAAAGATAGGTCAATTTATGACCCTTCACAAAGTTATCTTGCAATATATTTTCTTAGTTGGCACAAATAGGTTGGATAACGTCAATACTCTTGCAAAATAACTCTATTGTAAACCAAGATTATAAAAAAAACTTAATCATCTTTAACTTTTTCTGAAATCTTGGTTTACGATCTGATTATTAACTAAATCTTTTGTAAAACTAGGTTTTCAGAAACCGGGTTTTAGTTGTACCCACTTAGTCTGTCATTCAAGTATCTTACTTTCCACTTTCTACAATAGGTACCTTAACGTGTGCGGTCGGGGGACCCCCGTCAGAAACGAAGTCCCGCACGCAAATTATTTTTTAATATCACATAAACCTACATAGGCACTTATGAAACGTCAGAAGCTAGGTGCACGGTTCCAATCGGTCATTTCCTATGGAGAAGAGCCGGCAAGAAACTCCACGGTTACTTTTTTTTAAATAATTGCCTTTTACAATATTTTCAAATAACAGTGTATGGGAAGATAGAGTAGGTCTTTCAACGGGTACCAGGTACTTAACAAAATAGAAAATGGTCAACTAATCTACAGTCCACTAAGCTGACAGCGTTCTCACATTCACAAAATAGAGAATCTAGGTATATAAAAGATAAACAAATTATTAAAAATAAGAAACTTATTTTAAACGAATCATACACTCGTACCTATATAATTAAAAGAGACGGAGAGAGAGAAAAATTCACATGGACGAGGCATAACGCTTTTTCCTTACGGGACGATTTTGAAAAAAAAAGTGGTGGCACTCCGGGAGTGCCGACAGAAGTGAAATCTTGAACAAGATCGCTTTGGTGGAAGAAAAATACTTGTATGGAACATTGCTCCGTAACCTTATCTAAATAAAGAGCACTATCGCGTTTACAAAAAATAATACTTCCGACACTCTTAAAGTAAAAATACATGCATAGAAAATTGATCCGTAACGTAATATAAATAAGGAGCACAATTGCGCTTACAAAAATGAGGTGTCGTCATGGTGTCGCGAAATCAATGGTTTAGTCTCATCTCAAAAATGCCCAACGCGCCTTAAGAAGTTTTCACTTCAAAAATAAGCATCACATGGCATTATGATTTCATCAAAACATTGAAACAAAACGCATGCCACTACACGATTACAAGAAAAAGGACTCACAACTTAGTACTCAATTGTTAAGCTAAGCTAGATTATTCCACCAATACCAAAGTCTAGTTAAACTGTGGTTATACAGTGCATCCGGTGCAAGTGGCTTAAGTGGCAGCCACTCAAACTTATTCCTATGTGTCGCTCCGTCCATACAGAGAGTAGATACTTACAGAAGGCCAGCTCCAAACTACCAGTAAAAACAGGAGCATGCACACATAGACGCGTACATATGGGGGATCTCAAACTACAAATATTATGTCAACCGAATGGAAGTCATCTTCTAAATCCAATCCAGCCTGTCCCTTTCTATCCTCCTCGAGCGACGCCCTAAGCCGAGGTCTGTACCACACAGGGGGTGCCTTTAGCGTGTAGTTTTATGCCCTGGCTGGAGGCCTTAATTTACATACATACATAAACTCACGCCTTCTTCCCATGGGGGTAGGCAGAAACTACAGAACGCCACCTGCTACGATCCTTACATAGTCCTTTTGCCTCGTTTACGTTCATACATCTGGTCATACACGCACGCCGGTTGCGAGTACTACGCACCTGGCCTTTCTGAAGAACATCACCAATAAGGTAATAGGTAATTTATTGAGGCATTTACAGGAAAGTCCGGTTAAGCAGCCGACAACATCTGCCTGCGAGATGCCATTAAAAAAAAAAATGGTAGTTAAGAGTGTCACGCCTGTCGACCGCCCGACTAGCGCTTGCAATTTTTTTGGTTGTATGCTTTTTAATTGGGAAAATTTACTTTATAAATAATATGTAGTGTTGAATAAATAGCCACTAGCTAGACCATAGATTTAAACATTGCTACAACCAAGTCAAAGAATTAAGAACAATCGGAAAGGCGTGGTTCCTTTTGGATACACGTTGGTCTTAGGACATTCAAGGAGTGTGGACGTGCGTTTTCCCTCATTGTATCGAGCCGACCTTCTGCATCTATTGATGCTGTCGTCGATAACTCGTATTACCATCCAGTTGGGAACTTTCGATTCGATTCCTATGTTCTAAGACTTAGCAGCTTCGATTATATAAGCCACCCTATTCAGGTCATCAAAGGAGCCTGTGGTATTATTAACACGGTTGTTAGTAGCATCGGTTTTGTATTGAGTTATGGTCTGAAGTTCTTGCCTGTTCTGTGTGTTTATAGCTGGAGTTCTATTTCTAATACCTAGTGTATCATTTCAATGTTTAAGTTTAGGTGCTTTTATGTACTTACAAATTCTATAAGCCCAGTTACTGAATGGAGTTGAGGAATGAGGGAAATGTTGTGAGGAAAGTTCTGAGTATGAACGTGGCTATAAGAGTAGGAAAGAAACGATAGATGGACTGTGTGAAAAATGATATAGCTAGAAAAAGGGTGCTTACCGAGATGACGAGTTGACGACTAATAGAGAAGTATGGAAGAAAAAACATACTGACATGCAGGATAATGATGATTGAAAGTCTGATAAGTAAATCTTGAAATTGGTAGAAATCCAATCAACTCATTTGCCATGAGCTTTGATTTTAATAGGCTTGAGAAACCGAAGGTTGGATGGTTAAAATAAAATAACATACCTAGACAATTGATATATGAAAAAAAAAACAGTGGCACTCCGGGAGTGACGACAGAAGAGAAGCTTGAAAAAAAATCAGCACCGCGATAATTAACGCGTTGATGTCTTTTGCTCCACGGTGTCGGTAAATTGTATTACAGTGTCGCGAAATCAATGGTTTAGTCCCATCTCAAAAATGCTTAACGTGCCTAAAGAAGTTTCCACTTCAAAAATTCTTCAAATAAAAGAGTGTTATAATATACTGGAAAACCTGGATAAGACTGGCAGATTGGCAAAAACAAAAATAGGTTTATGCCCACTACCCAATAATGGATGAATTTGGGCTGTGGATGATATTGGTGATGGCTTGCTCAGAAGTGTAACCATAACAGTATTCCTGTAATAAGTACATTATTATGTTAAGTATGAAGTAGAGAATCAATAAATTTCGCGTCCCCAGTAACGGAAGCATTCAAGTAGTGCGTCCTGAGAGACTTTACAGTTCACGCCGAGCAATAGCGGGAACACTTTGAAATAGCATGTAACTTGATTTGTGATTTGATATTTATGAACTTTAGTGTCATGTTTGTATTCCGTGTTTGCATAGATACATTCTTATAGGCTGGCTGGATAGTAGGTATTTTTGTGTTTGTCAAGACTCGCATCACCTCAATCCGGAGAAGTTTACTGCTTAAATGTATAGTATCCGGATCGATCGCTTCAGTGTCGCTTCTGAAATTATAACCATTAATATTCATCACGTTTAGTGGGTGAAAGAATTGGTTATTGTAATGGTATGATATGGACGTACGTCAGAACTAGTTATTCATTCTCTTGTCATAAACGACAGCCATCTTTAACGATTGCCATACGAAGAAAGCCTGGCCAAGCTGGGCTGAGCTGTGTAGCCTGTCGTCTTGCCCAGACAAACCTACGGTTAATCGAAGAGGCTATTTCGACACATCTCGAATGTTCCTTACTCTAATACTTCATCATCATCATTTCAGCCGAAAGACGTCCACTGTTGGACATCGGGCTCGTCAATCACCACCACTCCGGCCGATTCCGTGTTTTCCGCATCCAGCGGATTCCTGTGGCTTTCACAAGGTTATCGGTCCATCTTGTGGGAGGCCTTCCAACGCTACGTCTTCCAGTACGTGGTTGTCTAGAATCTTTCGGCCCCATCGGCCATCTGTTCTGCAGGCAATGTGCCCTGCCCACTGCCACTTAAGTTTGGCAATTCTACGGACTATGTCGGTTATCTTGGATCACGTAGAGAAACTCCAAGCCTCTGATACTTATATTAATCAAACTAAACCTTAGAAGCATATTCTCAAAAGCATTGCTTGTCACGTCTTGTTACGTCCTTTGCCTTATAGTTCGGTGACGAATCGTACAGGGTCCATATTCCCACGTCTCATTTCGATGCTGTATTTTATTTCGCGATAATGTTTAAGTAATATCTTTACTTCTTAATCTGTGATGTTGAGTATGAAGCAGATATTCCTGTTAAAGAAGTTTTCTTAAAGAATCCAGTGGGATTTTTACAAGATGGAAAATTATTAAGTTTTACTCAGTGATGTCAGAAAGGATTTTCTTATATTGGATATAAGTTTTTTTTTACATCTTGAACCCTTCGTGATTTTGAGATCGAGATTGCCATCGAGCATTTAACATATGGTTACTGACTTTTTCGTCCAACCTTAGGGTATCGGTGTTCCCCATAAAGAGGACTATTGAGATCAGATAACACTCGTAATCTGAAAAAAAGGTCAGCCACAATTGGTAAGACTAGCTTTGCTCTAAATTGTTTATAACCTTACCTATATTATTCAGATTTATTACAGTTGTAATGGCAATCATGTAATTTCGTTTAAAATTGGTTTTTATTTATTTATTTATCTTTTATATATATAGATTCTTGTCTATTTTGTGAATGTGAGAACGTTGTAGGTTTAGTGGACTGTAGATTTGTTGACCACTTTCTATTTTTTTAAGTACCTGGTACTTGTTGAAAAGCCTACACTGTCCTCCCATACCTAATAACACTTGTTATTTGAAACTATTGTAAAAGCCAATTGTTTTTAAAAGAGTAACCGTGGAGTTTCTTTTCAGCTCTTTTCCATAGAAAAATACCAATTGGAACCTAGCTTCTGACGTTTCCTAAGTGCCCATAAAGGTTTATGTGGAGTGAAATATTTTGAATTTTGTGTCCATTCACAGAGCAGCCATTTGGAACTTCAAGACCGATATACAGTAGTATTGACAGTAGATAGTCACTTTAAGTTCAAATAAAATCTCAGCATAAACTAAAGTGTGAAAGTCGTTGCACATCCCAATGAGTGCAGATAAAGCCAGCAATAAATGCGCCAAGAAAATGTGAAGGAGAAGAACAAAAGCTTCGCAGACTACCCTCATTCCTGTTTACGAGTGTAAAGTTACATGGAATCTATTATTCCCCAACAAACGATAATCACTGCCTTATTCGTTGCACGAAACGGTACCAACTTTCTTAACCATTAGCAGATTGGTTCACTTTGGCGTCGCAAGAAACTTACCTATTGTCGTTAGCCAATTTACATATTACACACAAACATGTAACAATCAACCTTATGTTGGAAACAATAGGGGGTTTCGTAAGGCAGGTTCAAGTTGGTTCTCTAAGGTATCAAATAAGCAAACTTGGGTCTGTGAAACCACAAAAACAGGTGTTTCTGCTCGCTGCTGGTGTAAATTTGTCAGGGATAGATTAGAATGTTTTAACTGTGCCTACGTCTGTTTTACAGAAGTTTGTTTGAAAGTTTTGAGAATTATATAGAGATGATAATATATAATTTCAGAACGTAGGCAAGTATAATTTTGACTGATATGGAAAGACAAATTTAAGCTCAAACTCCAACAAAGAATGAATGTAAGTTGACGCTGGATAGACGGCTACCTCTCTCTGTAACTTGTTCATGCTTTTAAAAACGAAACCACTATGCATGTAGTTAAATATGCATAAGCTGGCTTCAGTCAGTGAGCAAGTCTGTTTTTTAATCAGTAACCAAGGCCTGAAACCCTTTCAGTTTTGATAACGTGGTCTAGTGTTTTGAATATCTTTAATGCATCGTGCGTGTTGACTTTTTTATACCTTATCTATTTACATATTATAATATTATTAGAGCAGTGGTGGCCCAGTGGTAATAGCCCCGACATACGAGTTTGTAGGTCGTGGGTTTGAACCACTGCTCTCAAAACGGTGAAGGAAAACATCGTGAGGGAACCGGCATGTCCTAGAACCAAAAATAATTGTGTTACATGGCTATAACACGGCAAAGTTTGATAGTTGTATAAAACGACTTTAACACGGAAAATTGACGTAGTGTTTGCTTAAAAATTAATTTATTTGGATTTACATACCTAGGTATAACAAAAGTGGACGTTTGGCCTTAATGTAACGATAAACATAAACAGTGTCCACTAAGTCTAAGTGGCCTCAAGCTTGTTGTGTACCTAATTCAATAGTTAGAAAGAAAGAAAGAAAAATAAGTTTAATTGTCACAGACACACGTGCAGTTAGGATACTTTGTAGTTAACGTACGCAAACTAACTATGCTTAGCGCCGCTTTGAGTGCATTCTGTGCGATGAACTCTCAGCTCTTGTGAATGAGCCACTGATGCGTTAACGACACCGGGGGATGGGATTATGTTACCCAGTTGAACTAATAATTAAGTCTGATTGTCTTTTGTTTTGGTTGTTAGCCCTTTTACTTGGCGGGTTGCTTTAATATTTTTCTGAGGCTCTGAATTCGAATAATTTTTAATCGAAAATACAACTTTTCGTCTTTATTTAATAATAATGACCGCCGTATCTCTACGTTGACGTCATGGGGGGCTTCCACTCTCTAGGTATGTGCTAGTAGAGTTTACTTTGCCAGAACAGGTCTAGGATGAGGAGCCAGACCAAGAGAGATACAGAAATCCACAGGGCAGCATGTGGCGAGCTGTTGGGCAATAGCGTCCCCACGGACCCCACCCTATCTAACCGGGAGAAGTCTTGTTCCTCATCTCTGGCTTGCCTTTACTAACCAGCTGGTATTAACACTGACAAGGAACAGAGCTTCCAACTCATCATTGCCTTTATTGGGTGGCTTGAGTGGAGATTGGTAAGAGCAAACGTGCTCGGAGGAAGGAAGTATTCCAGTAAGTCTTGACCATCTTCGGGGCTCTGGGATTATTCTGATAGCCGTGGAACACATCTCCACTCCGCAAGCAACTCGGGATATGTTGCCCCCTTGTCGTTACGTCACTATGTGCCAGTGACAGTTTCCGGGGGCCCATTATTGAGTGTGCAAGTAACCCTCTGCCATTTTATCCGTGAATAATATATTTTATCATTGGTCAGGCAGGGGACATAGTCCTTCCATAATTCAGGGTAACCAACCCACTATAGCCACACAAAGCTCAATATTATTTTGTTTCCATGTTCCGCTATAGTCCTGCACCAGCCGGGGGTTGTTCATGGGTGCACTTGTAAAGTGCGAACAGGGTTATTCGTTGGTTAGTACTCCATTTAATTAAAAACGTCTAACAGACCTCTGCAACTTGGCCTTGGACTCTCGTAATCCTTCCAAAGGTCCGGGACTCCAAGGTTCCGAGAAATGTCAGAGATGTATAATAATAATAATTTATTTATTTTGACTTCAACACACTAACATCAGTGAAACACTGGCTCTTGTAATAGGAGTTCCTGTATCACAAGAGCCACTTTGGTATAAAATACACCCATAGATATAAATAAAGTCTTAAAACTAATTCTTGTTCTCGTAAAGCAATAAAAATAACAATCTCAAATGTATTTTGAATCAATATAGTTCCTCATGTTTCTAATAACGGTTAAAACACCCCATAAACTTCAAAAAATAAAACTAACTGTTTTCTAAACTACCCATTTATATGCAACTACCCATTCGCGTGCACATTAGCAAATAACATCAAAACAGTCCGTTTAATAGGACATTATTGTGGTCAGCGTATCGATTGCATGCTCTCTTTTATGACCACATACCAACAACCATCCTGCTAAAGTTTCCACAATACTTCCAGTAGTACATAAAAGTTATATGAGATTTTTGTAGGCTGTGACGCTGGTTTGATACGGAACGGACCACGCGTTCGCAATACGTTTTTACGAGTGGCATTGGCCACCGTAACTGTTATTAGAATTGTTTCCATAGTCTCTGTATGTTTACTGCATGCACTTATGGGATGCAATCCTCACATTTTGATTTTGCTGCCTCAATAAGATACGCCTGAGTCGGCTTTAGATCCGTTATTTGTTTTGTTTACTCGATTTTAGGATTATTTTCGCTGCGGGTGTATATTTTTTCGGATTTCATGTTTCGGACAAAAGTTTTGTTAATACGGAATACAGTGCATTTTACCTTTTTATTTTTAGTTTACTGAATTATAATTTACCTGTGAGCTGTGCCAAATTTTTACTACGGCATTTGGACGGACAGGTCGACATACAGTCCGTCATAATAAGATTATAAGCAATTTTATTATCACACACGGGAACAACCCTAAAAAGAACTCAAATAAACAAAAGCGCATTTTAGCACATAATTGGTATTTCGCAGTAGAGCCACAGAGATCGCCAACACTACATTAATTATTCACGCAACACACAGACACTTTCGATATAAATAAAACACGTGAAAAATATTTGTTTTTCACCGTGCTGTGTCGGACATTGGAATGGCGTTATTTACATGCCTGTGACATGTTATGTTGAGCTTCCATTCTTCTCGTCAGGGGTTGTCAACCTGTTTTATTTGGGTTGTATTTAAATGGTCTTTTGCTGTCGTCGAGTTTCAGACGGATAATGGGATGTTATAAAAATACTCACACGTCTATTACTTGTGATAGTCCCACATATCCATTATTCACTTACTATAATGTCAAAGTTCCAGTTGCCATTGCTTGCCAAGTTCATAAAAGAAAGACGAGAATTTCTAAAATTTTCTCTATAAGAAAAGAAAGAAAAATAAGTTTATTTGTCACAGAAACACGTGCATAAAAAAAGATAATTTCTTGAGTAGAACAATAAAATAAAACACAAAAGATTTAAATATAAACACGAGCACAAAACAGAAATAGTCGGCAGCTGCTGGCACGTCATGACTGTGACAAGATGGCTTCCACTCAGCATGATGCTGTGCTATGGGGACCCACAGCGCAAATTTCTTTTGTTTTTTTATCTAACGTAGAGGTAGGTATGGGAGGTAGAAGTAGTTAATTATGTACACACGGCTACACATCAAGCTATACATTTCCAGTATAATCTGACTTCGCATTGTACGGAAATCCTATACAATGCGAGATCAGCATAAACTGGAAATCTATCGCTTAATGTGTAGCCGTGTGTACTTCTAAATTCCGTTCAAATAAAATAACATGACATTACGTCTGGTATTCCCGAAGGATTAGGTAGAGGTCCTGCATCCCATCCAAACCCACAAAAATAAATTAAAAACTGTATTTTCATGTTACGTTACATTTTGAGCTTAACCGCAGTCCGGTGTGAAACTGTCCACGTGTTGCCATACTTACTGAACGTGTACCAACTTATATACTTACTATATCAAACAGGTTCATTGTATATTTACTACCGTTGATGAAATCCTGTAATCCGGAGAGATCGTGGTCATGTCGCTGGCACCAGGGTTTCCGGACGTTTAAGCATTTACTTTTAATTATTAAAAGCTTGTGACATTTTTACACACCTATCTATCGTCATCATCATTTCAGCCGAAAGACGTCCACTACTAGACATAGACCTCCCCCAAGCACCGCCACATCGACCGATTCTGTGCTTTCCGCATCCAGCGGATCCCTGCGGCCTTCACAAGGTCATCAGTCCATCTTATGGGAGGCCTTCTAACGTTACGTCTTCCGGTACGTGGTCGTCACTCCAGAACCTTTCAACCCCATCGGCCATCCATTCTGCTAGTAATGTGCCCTGCCCATTGCCACTTAAGTTTGGCAATTCTTCGGGCTATGTCGGTTACCTTGGTTCTCCTGCGGATCTCTTCATTTCTGATTCGTGTCCGGTCACACCTATCTATGTAGACGCAAAATCAATGCGTGCCTGAAAATGTAGTTTAGCACCATGAAATATACCAATTAGGTAGGCCTAGTAGTTGGAAGTGGTACTGCTGAGCATGAGGTCCTTGGTCCGATTCCCGGGTCGAGCAAGGTATAATCGGAATTTTTCATTTGACATTTCTCAGTAGCAGCCCGGAGTCTAGATTTGTGCTCGGTTGATGGCAATAGGCTCGCCCCCTATTATATGGGACTTAAACATAACTGGCGAAATGTGGGTGTACTATGGGTACACCTCTGCCTAACCCTTCGGGGAACACAGGCGTTATGTTATGTTATTTTGTTGTCACCCGTTAGCCCCGCATCTCTTTTAAATTTTAGAATATAATTCTGACTGAACATTAAGGCGTTGCGCAAACGTAGACACTTTTTGTTACCGACACGGCACACCATCACAGGAAACCGTAGTTACTGTGTCCGGTAGCGGCAATCGGACACAGTCGCTGGTTGCCTGTTACCGACACGGCGCACCACAGGAAACCATAGTTGCTGTGCGCAGCGCCTTACAATAGGGTGGTTGCCTAGGTAAAAAAAGAAATTCTATTTAGTTTGTCTTTCAGATAAAAAAAAATATTAGACAAGTATTTTTGCTTTATCATATTAATCAAAAATAACTTAGAAAACACGCATTAAAGTTGAGGAGTGGGGGCTCGCTACGTCACAACGCACTATTAAATCTAGATAGGCGTGACGTCATGCCATATTTTAACTTAACGTATCGCCGTAATCTTTTGATTATGTCAAAAAAGAAAAAATACGTGTTCAATTTTTTTTAATAATCTACAAGACGGACAAAAAATTTTTGGACACAGACCTATTGTTTGGAAATTTGTTAATGTTACTTGTATCTCCAACTGACAGTTTTTAGTTTCCAGTTACCAACACCAAATACTTTTTGATTGGTAATCCATGTGTCAAGTGGAAGCAACTGCATACAAATAGTATCTACAGCTACGCAGTGAGTGGTTGATTTCATATTGATTAATGAAAATAAGATATTCACTGGTATCTTGTTTCCAACACAAGACACAAAAGTGTCTACGTTTGCGCAGTGTCTATATAAATTTTGTAAATTAGTTCACTGTTTCCTCGGACATCAGTCCACACAAACGAGTACTCTACAACAAAGCTCAAACCCCACTCACCAAGTTTACCTTCAATATTCAGCTCAAACCCGTCACAGGGTTGCACCTCAACTTAAAATAAATATAAACATTAGCGCGATGAATCCGTGTCCTCACAGTACAGGGAACTTCACTTATCTCCACAGAATACAGAACTAACCAGAAGGCGAGGCGTCAACGATTATAATTCCATGCGGCGCTTATTCAGACTACAGTGTTTCTACTGCTGGGACACAGGCCAGAGAGAGGGATGCTATGGCTCACTGTGTTCAAAAACAAACCAAACGTCCGCGTCGGGTGCTGGCCTCTCTTACTACCGTCGTAACATGCCTATATTGGGGACATTATACCATTTTAGATAATGCGTTTTCTCTCTTGCGTTACTTATTTATACACACGGCTACATATCAAGCTACACATTTCCAGTATAACCTGACCTCTCATTGTACGGAAATCCTTTACAATGCGAGATCAGCTTATACTGGAAATTGTCGTAACCGTGTGTACCTTGAACAAAAATGTCAAAAAAGAATATTGAGAGCAGTTTTTGACGTTTCGGTTGCATCAGTTCTAACTGTGCCATCTAGTTTGTTCTGTACTCTATGTTTATCTCTAACTTCGCTGGCACTGCATCAGCACTCATGAATAACGCAGTTGAAGTCGTTTGAAAGTGAATCAACGTTTACTTTTTACGGCTGAACGGCTTACAGCGTACATAATAGTGCTTTATACAGCTTTATTTATTGGGCGTCTAAGATTTAAAGCGCTCTATATGATTGAAGGGCTTACTAGGTTTAGTATGTTTTACACTGGATGGTCTTAGCTCAAGGATAAGCTACTTAAAAAATTGTAATCTAGAAGATAGGTATGTGGGTAATCTTTGATTTATTTTTAGTCATTAACTATTTAAAATTGACTTTCGTTGACTAGATTATCATTAGAGAGCGTATGTCAAAAAACAACTTACTTAAATTCGGCTGAATTGGTAAACAAAACAGTAATCGAGCAGCTTGAAATAATAAATAAATTATATTTAAATCATAACAATATTTAAGGATTCATAATAATAACTGAATGATTGGTGGTCTGTTGGTTAATCATGAAAGTACATACAAACATGTACTTACCAAAAATTGTATCACAGAAAATTCAATCAATCAGGTACGATTTCCACGGAATGGTTTCAATATTAATTGATACACAAAAACCCTCAATTCACCGAATTCTCTGAAGTTCCAAGTAGATTTCAGTTAATTGATTTTAAACAATGATAATGCAAGTATCGGACATGATCATTGTAGTTAAAATGTTAAATAATACATTGTCGCAGCACTTTTATCGCACTCATATTTATTTAAAATGCAATTGGAATGGATCGGAATGCTGGGCCGTGAAAAAGACGGATGAAAAAAGATTGCATGTAGCGGAGATGAGAATGTTGAGATGGATGTGTGGAGTGACGAAAATGGATAAAGTAAGAAATAAATATTTAAGGGGAAGTTTAAAAGTGGCGCCATTGACTGAAAAGTTGAAAGGAAATCGTTTAGCCTGGTATGGGCATGTGATGAGGAGAGAAGAAACGCATGTGACTAAAAGAGTGATGAATAAATAAATGTTGATGGATGGAGCGGAAGAGGAAGACCAAAGAAAAGATGGAAGGATTGTGTGAGAAATGATATGAAAGAGAAGGAAGTGAATGATAGCGTGACGGTTGACAGGGGAGAGTGGAAAAAGAAAACGTGTTACGCCGACCTCAAGTAACATAACATGGGACAAGAGCAGGAAGATGATGATGATTTATTTAAAATGCAACATAATATTAACGAAAACAAAAATAATTTACAGCTTCTCTGGCTTTGCAAAAAGAGCAATTTTCTACATAATTACAGTAATCAAATAATCATAAAAACAAAATGTTTCATTGACATAAAAAAGTTGTTACAGGTGGTACCTGTGTTACAGGAGTCAGTGTCTTCACCCATTTTTGAACATTAACAATTTATACAATAAAATTATGCTGATGAGTCTTTGGAATATGATGTTTCAAATATTATTCTACCATGGGACAATAGGGAAAAAGCAGGATTTACGTATTCATTTAGAATTGACTATGCAGTCTTCGCGTCTGTGGGTGGTATGACCGAAATTTGCAATTTTTGTGAACTCAAACTCAAACTCAAAACATTTATTTCAATTAAACCATTTACAGGCACTTTTGAATTGTCAAGGAATCGGTCAGTCAGAAATAGGTATGAAGCTAGTTGCCCATTCCAAAGCGTAGTAGGTACCTATGGAGAAGAACGGGCAAGAAACTCCACGGACACTCTTTTAAATAAAAAATTGTTACAAAATATTGGTTACATTATTCATGTTGAAATTATACATGTGAGAACAATGTAGAAAGACGTGCACATGAGAAGCGTCCGTAGTAAAAAGATAAAAAAGAACAATTCAAAAAAAAATTAAAATAAGCCCTGGCAGCTAAGAGATGACCAGTCCCAACTGACGGCGCCCGTTCACGAACATGACGCATGGATTAGCACCATTCAGCTCAACCATTTTGAAGGGAGCTAAATGATCCAACACACGCGCCACCATCAGCGAAACATTTGAGTGAGCATGACATACTCACAGCCGCCAGGGTACATTCAAGTCAATGCAAGACATATTACCCGGTAAATGGTAACTCTTTAGTACATAGTGCTCACATAGTGTGCTATGCAATTATATAATACAAAAGAGATTGAGTTTATACAATGCAAAGATGGTCTTACAATCTTCAGCAGCTCCAACAGTATTTGCAAATGTTAATCAATTAGTTGTGGTTGTGGAGCAGGACCAGCATTGAGCCAAGCATTTTTATCAGTGATGTAATCCCCCAACGTATAATATGCCTGCCTGCATAGTGTGCGTTTTATACAAGATTTGAATTTCGTCTCATTCAGTTGAAGTATGTGGGGAGGAATTTTATTGTAACATTTTAAACAGTATCCCATGAAAGATGAATCTACTTTAGCCAGTCTGAAACCTGGTTGAACTAATAGGTCCCTATTTCTAGTACTATAATTATGTCTATCACCTCTTTTGCTAAAAAGATGTAAATTCTTTCTTACGTACATGATGTTTTCATAGATATATTGACAAGGTACCGTCATGATGTTAATATCCTTAAACAGTTTCCTTAGAGAATCGCGCCTGCGGAGACAATATATGGCTCTGATCGCTCTTTTCTGGAGAATAAAAATAGACTCGATGTCTGCAGCCCGTCCCCACAGTAAAATACCGTAGGACATGATACTATGAAAGTAGCTGAAATATACTAGCCTCGCGGTATCTACATCAGTAAACTGACGGATTTTTCTGACAGCATATGCTGCTGAACTTAGCCGTCCTGCAAGAGATGTTAAATGAGGACCCCATTGCAGCCTTGAGTCGAGCGTGATCCCTAGGAAAATAGTTTTATCAACGAATTCTAGTTTCTCTTGATTCAATACTATCTCACAATCACTACTTTTGACATTTGGTAAAGAAAATTTTATGCACTTCGTTTTTTTTCCATTTAATACTAAATTATTAGCAGTGAACCAATTTTGGACCTGCAGTAGGGCGTTATTTACGTCGTTAAAATTTGTAGCACGTCTATCTACCTTAAAAATTAAAGAAGTATCGTCAGCAAATAACACCATTTGTGGTCGATTTTTTAATAAATGGAGTAGATCATTAATGTATACTAAGAAGAGGAATGGACCCAATATCGAGCCTTGTGGCACACCTAATTTTACTTTTAAACCTAGTGAATTGATACCGTTTATTTGAACTTGCTGTTGTCTATCATTTAAATAAGATTTTACTAAATTGAGTGCAAGTTTTCCAAGTCCGTAATGCTCTAGTTTCAAGAGTAAGGTTTCGTGATCGACGCAATCAAATGCTTTGGAGAGGTCACAAAAGATCCCTATGGCATCTTGGGCCTCTTCCCACGCGTTAAAAATGTGTCTTAATAGGGTTACACCAGCGTCGGTTGTACAACGTCCTTTGGTGAAACCATACTGTTGATCGTGAAGGATTTTATTTGTGTTAAAATGATTGAGCATTTGATTAAGCATTACTTTTTCAAACACCTTGCTGAATACCGGCAACACGGATACGGGTCTATAATTATTGGTGTCTTTACTGTCCCCGGATTTGAAAAGTGGTATTACCTTACTGTATTTCATTAAATCCGGGAAGACTCCTTGATCCACACACAAATTAAATATTAAGGCTAAGTAAGGCGCTATGGTCTCAATTATGGAGGTACAGACTTTAATGGACATCCCCCAAAGATCTTCGGTCAATTTGATCTTGATTTGTTTAAAAGCTTTTATTACCGTTATGGGGTTAATATGCTTAAAGTTAAATTCAATCGGGCATGCTGAAACGTTGGCCCTTAATAAATCAAAAGAGAGTGAGGGCGAGGAGTTTAAGGTTTCAGTAGTTTTAAGTGGGATACTGGTAAAGAAATTTACAAATTCTTGAGCAACTTCTTTGCTATCGCAAATGAGACCACCACATGACGTCTTCAGTGTATAATCAGAATTATGCTTTTTGTTTCTGTTCGTTTCATTATTGATAATTTTCCAAACCGTCTGTATTTTATTGTCTGCTGATTTAACCTTGTTGCTAATGTATAAGGCTTTAGCTGCCTTACAAGTGTTCTTAAAAGTTCTAGAGTAAGTAGCAACATACTTATTAAAAGTTTCCGTGTTAATATAAGGCTTAAGGCCATACAGCTCGAAAAGTCTATCCCTACTTTTCCTGAGTCCTGTAGTTGCCCAGTCACTAAATAAAAACTTAGGGCTGATAGTTTTAGTGTTCTTCTTAAAACAATTATTGAACTCGGATTGGACTAACGAAAAGAATTCTTTATACAAAATATTAACATTGTTCATTGTAAGGACCTGATTACTTAACTTACAAACTAAAGTGCTATTATATTTATTTAAATTAACAGCTGTTATTGGTCTGAATTTGATCTGCACTTTTTGTAATGGTATGTTAGACTCAAAAGTTACGGATTGACCACTGTGATCCGAAGGGAGATAATTAACTATGGCTTTATCTAAATAATCGCAGCAACAAAACACATTATCAATACATGTAGCAGTAGATGTAGTTATTCGGGTCGGTTCCACAAACACATGTGACAAATTGAATGATTTGAACAAATTTAAAAATCTACCGGTATTTGAATTATTTTCTAAAATATTAATGTTAAAGTCACCACAAATAATTACTGATTTATTACAAGTTGCAAGTTTTGCCAAAACATCTTCCATTACTGACTCAAAAATAGAGTAGTTTTGATAATTTGGGGGTCTGTAAACGCACACTATAACATGCTTATCTAGCTCAACACAAGACAGTTCAATGCTATGTTCAACCGACAGTTCAACTATGTCATTACGGGTTTTTGATTTAATACAACTTTTAATTAAGATTAATGAACCTCCACGCAGCATTGATTTTCGGTTAAAACAACTGGCCACACTATAATTCTCATAGTTAATTAACATTTCATAATCTTTTAACCAATGCTCAGTTAAACATATAATGTCAAACATTGTTTTTTCTAAAAACAATTCAATTTCCAATTGTTTGGAAGAAAAACCTTGAATATTTTGATGTAATAATTTCAAGGATTTCTGCTTAGCCCCTTTTGTACAGTTAACTATGTTAGTGCTAGAAAATACCTTTTTGTTATTAAGTTTAATTATACTGTTATTGGTACCTTCTGTTGTCTTACAAACTAGTTTAAACTAATTGTGCTAACCACCTTAACATTAGTACTATTACTAATTGTGGTACTAATTCTATAAAACTTCGACATACTAATTATGTCTGGGTTAATATTAAAAGCTAATAGCCTAGCTATTTGACGTCTAAAACTAATGGGCAGATACACAGTATCCCTAGTCGACCTGAGCTTATCAACAAAAATGTTGGTGTCAAAAAATATAAACTTGTCACTATGGTGACTAACTAAGAAATGCATGTAATTATTTAACATGTGAATGTAGTTGTTTTGTCTGTTTGACAAGTGCTCAAAATATGGAAAAGCACACAAAATTATTTTCTTACAATTTAACTTCAATAGTTCGGTGACACTATCAGTAATATCATCTTTATTAACATTAAAACTATTACCTATTAATACAGTAATAATGGCATTAGGATCATAGTCCTTCCTAGTTATTGAAGACATTATTTGTTTGTAGGAATTCTGAGGCCTACAATAGTTTTCAGAAGAATGACTCAGGTTGTCACTAAGTAATTTTCCTAACCCTTTTCCAAAACTATCAGAAAACATAATGGAGCGGTAACAAACTTTACCATTACAAGGGGGAGAACTAATTTCTGTCTGAACTACTTGCAATGGATCTTGTTTAACATCTGGTAAATCTATATGCGGAATAGAGATCTGAGCACTACCTGACTGGTACGGGTCCTCCGTTGCCTCAGGTTGGAGAGTGCCAAGATTGGATTTCCTATGCAATGATGATAGAGGGCTGCTGGGAGTCAGCAGGTCCACTTTAACTACATTAGAATTGCACATTTCCACTAACTCATTTGCAGCAAGGATGTGCTCCTGAATTTGTTTTTCAGACCTCACATACTTAGTGTAGAGTGACTGTAGTGATGCTTCTAGAACCTGAATTTCAGACTGTAACTGTTGAGTGTCAAACTCATAAATGTTCTTACTGTCTTCTAATTTAATTTTATAGTTATTTAATTTATTTATCAGAAAACCACGTTCCTTCCTTAGTTTAATATTATTGGAACTGTGTTTTTGTTGTTTTCTATATTTATTGCATTTATTAATGATTTTATTTAGCTTTGCATATTTCTTAATTTTATTTTGACTTACTTTATAACTACTATTATTATATTTCATTATCGAATCTTCTGTAAGGTCTATTGTTATTAAGGAATGTGGGTTGCAAGTAGTGTTTAATAATTCATTATACAAGTTATTATTTTCCTTAGCCTGAGTACATTCTTTTTGTTTCTGTAAATGATTAATTCGTACATTTGCATGAATTAATTCTTCTTCTAGGTCCCTAACCTTACATAAAGCCTCCTCATATATGTTACTGCAGTTGTTGAAACCATTTGTGACCACCCGCAGTTTGTCCCGTTCATCAACAACAACCAGGTATTGCTGATGAAGGTCCACTAGCTCCCGTTTTAAGCCTGTGTTTTTGAAAACGACCTTCTCGACTTCCTTCTCACTTTCATCTATCTCCTGTAACAGCTGTTGACATTTACTGTTTGAAGCCTCAAGATCCTGAATGGCCGTTCTCAATTTAAGCTCCAACTCCTGAGCAACAGCCTTACGGGTCATCACAGGCATGGTTTCAGGAATTCTCTGGTGGTGATTCTCTGAAATGGAGAAAAGAGGCAAATGGTATGTGCTGTTCAAGTGGGAAAATTGTTTTCCTACATTTTGAAGATCCCTCACACTTTATTAAAACCTTTCTAAATTTCTCATGGTCAACTATACGTAGCTCTTTCACGCGTAAACAACCTTAATAACCTTTATGTGTACGCTCCAGATGATTCCACAGCTAATATGTTTAAAGAAGCACTTGCATAAAGAAAATAAAATGAATTGGCGGTATCCTCCAACAGCGCTTCGCACTAAAAAACACATTGTTAAGTTCCGTCATCCACGCGAACGAAATCGCGAGCACACCTAGTTAAAAATAAAATAATTTAAAATGTATGGAACCAATTTAGTGCATGCATGCTCATTAATGGTGCGTGTGTGTGTGCGTTATGTTTTTGTGTATGTGTGTGTGTGTGTATGTGGGTGTGTGTGAGTGATTGTGCTTGATGGCTGGCTGCTTTCAAAGAAAAATAAATAAAATAAAATATCTCCTTTTCTGCAATCATAATTATCATCCACAGCCTTAAATTTTTCATAGCTGGGGTAATTGCGTAACACACTTACAATCTAATACTATTATTTATGGCAATTCAACAACATTCATTGCGTTATCTACGTTGTTGAGCAGACCAATGAAGCAATGGATTACCAATTTACGTACGATCTGCAAAGAAGAGAGACTAAAAGAGAAGAGACTTCCAATAATATCATTATATACTCTACAGCCCTTACAAAGGACTAGTTAGTGAAGCTTTAACTCCATTGTTACATTAAAATCAATTTGCAGTCGTCGGCGCGAGCAGGGCCGATAATTTACGTATAGCTAATTGTACGCGACAACGCGAAAACAAACGAAATGGTTGACTGTCTGTAGGGATGATTTTGGAAGACGATAGTATTACGATATTCATGTTGTAGTTGACATTGAGTCAGGGGATGAGGCAGTATCTTATGTCACGGGCACTATATTGGATCAAGCTCGCCCAAGACGAAGACGCCTTTATCTCTACTTTTCACATTTTCTACGAGGTAATGAAAAGCAATGCGATGTTCGATTTTTTGTTGACGTTCTGAATTCATAACACGTTATTGACCAGTTATAATGAAATTCAGTAAATTATTATTGCTCGGCTAGACCTTAGGGCTTTAGTAACTTACTATTTATTATGTTTTGCATAACATATAATTTGGCGTAATCAAGGTGTGAAAAAAATCTCATTAACTTTTTGGCTCACAAATGTCGACCGCTAACAATTTATTTTTTTATACATTTACATAACATTGTGGTCGCAAAGAAGAGGCTTATCGGATAAGACCGACGGATGTTATTCTGCAATAGAAACTGAACAGTTGAAGAGTTGAGGCCGAGCAGCCCTGCTTGGCCATAAAATGTTTTTTTTGAGGCCTCGATGCAGTCTGGGTGACTATGCTAGTCTCATAGAATCGAACATATCAGAGCATAATTAGATGCAAAGCCAGCATGCTACCAATTGCACCATACTTGCACCTACTCGCGTCTATTTTAATATACTTTTACTAATATTACCCTTCTCTCCTCAGCCATAAAATGTTAATCTTATGACAATCCCGAACTCAAGAAATGAGCCAGATCTTTCCAGCCAGATGCTACAAGGCTCGGAACCTTGATTAACTTAAATAAAACAATCCCCCCTCTTTCCAATCAATCCTTCTTTTGTCTTGTCTCATTTCATTTCCAAAACGTTTTCCCATCACTTAATTATCGTCCCCCAACATACATCCCTTCGTCTCCTGAAAATGTTTTACAATTCAATCGAGCGTCGCTCCCAGCTGTTAATTGGGGGCGTTTTAATGAATATCAATTGACCGTGAAGGGTGCCCCTGCGCACATCCAGTAGCTTCCGAGTTCACTCGTACTCGTGCGGCACGAATTTGATCGTCAGCGAATATTGTGATTTGTGATGCATTTCATTTCGAAATGCTGTCAGTTGGAACGTTTGTTCGATATTTTTAACACGTTTTTATTAGGTCGACCTGTATGTAACTAACTATGTAATGGAATCTAAGGTAACTAATTTAACCATCTTCCAAGAATCGTAGCGTAATGAAAATTGGCAGCTGTATGTAGTTCTGATGACAATACAATAATATGGTACTGTCAAACTGATCTGATGATGGAGCCGGAAGATATGAACTGGAACTTCATGATGGAAAATCGTATCATAGTTGTTTTGGATTTCATAGAAAAGTCTTGTAATGAACTTTGACCACGATTAGGTTTCAAGGTCTGATGATGAAGCCGGCATTCCATGATGGAATATCGTATCATAGTCGTGTTTGCACTGTTTTTACGTGCATTTATAAAAGCGTATTTTTCTAGTGTTTTTAAACTATTAATTTATATTTATTGAAGTTTGTTATTTTAATTTAAGGATACTTAGATGACTGTTTATAATCGCAGTTTGCTTTGATACTGTACATTATAACAAAAATTCAAGTGCTATAATTTTTTTACTCTTATGTTCGTCGGCATAATTTATTACACTTACGAATTTATTGTCACTGGAATATAACTCGTAATCTAAGGCTAATGTTAATAAAGACTGATCTTCAAAATATTAAGTAACTTTTAGTAGGTTACCTACCTTAAAGCAACATTTAGTAGATAGGCTTCCACATAAGCAAGCAAGCGAGTAGGTTTGCTTCAACAAAATCTCTGCTTAAGCCGAACCCACGTACACCCACTCTATTACGCAGAATCTTGTACGCCATAAAGCCAAGACGCAGCTTTATTAAAATGTTTAAACAGTTTATTAAAATACTTTATCTGAGATGCCCAACGCGAGCATGCAAGAAGTAGGGAGAAAAATATGCAAAAAAGGAAAGAAAATATGACAGTAATTTATGTGACAAGCGATGTCTACATTGTTTCACTGTTAAGTATCTTAATAAACGATTTTATTAATATTTAGGGTTCTGTACTTCAAAAGGAAAAAAAACGGAACTCTTATTAATAGGACCACTTCGTTGTCCGTCCGTTAGTCTGTCAATACCCATTTTCTCAGGAACGCGTAAACCATATCAAGTTGAAATTAATATCAAATACGTAGATCTATGTCCCTTTGGAACTCTAAAAAATCAAGCATTTTGATACTCCTAAATAAATCAAAACCTACAGGGTAATTCCCGTTGACCTAGAATCATGAAATTTGGCAGGAAGCAAGGTCTCACAGCACAGGTAATGGAAAACGTAAGAAAATTCGTAATTAAATTTGTAGTTTTATCACATAAAAAATATTGTTTTGCGATTACAAACTTTCATTTGCAATTGTAGAATTGACCATGACGTATATCAATATATGGGAGAACATGTTTCCCAATTACTAAGTTTGTTCTTGGGCTAAATTCATCTCAAATATGAAACCCTTCATTTGTGCGTGGTCCGACACGCACTTGGCCGGTTTTTTTCATATTAAGTACTTTTCTTTTATTATTGACTCTAATGCCAGGTTTCTGGAACGAAAATGATCGACTCATACACACATATATAAACTCACACCTACTTCCCATGGGGGTAGGCAGAAACTTTAGAGTTCCATCTGCTAAGATCCTTACATAGGTACTTTTTAACCCCCACGCAAAAAGAGGAGAGTTATAAGTTTGACCGCTATGTATATGTGTCTGTGGCACCGTAGCTCTTAAACGGGTGAACCGATTTAAATGCGGTTTTTTTAATTTGAAAGCAGGTTTCCTAGCGATGGTTCTTATTGACATGTTTTATCAAAATCGGTTCAGCCGTTTGAAGATTATCAGCTCTTTTCTAGTTGATGAATGGATGTGAGAATCTTCCACAGATCTGATCGATTTGAAATTTGGTATTAGAAGAACATAATAACCTTGAACTGATGATGCATCATCACCTAAAATTTGCAGGATACTCATTACCCAACTCCGTTACCAACTTACAGCATATGTATCGTGTTTGGGCTTATTGGAATGGTCTCAATGAATAGGTTATAGATAGATGGTGAACAGGGTCTGGTGATGGAGTAGGATAGATAAATAAGGAAATGTTTGTGTCGGAGGTTTCTAAATTTTTACTGTTAAAATTGTACTTGTGCTTCGTTTACGTTCATACATCTGCAGGCACGTCGCGCCAGTTGCGAGTACAACCCACCTGACCTTTCTGAAGAACATCACCAATAAGGTCACTATTCAATGTGTAACTGAATTAATGCAATTATGAAAGTAGTTTATTTAGAATCGTTTCGGAATCGATTTATGTATACCAAAAATAATTATAACTATCTAAATTACAGTCACACTTCCGCTGTACATTCAAAACAATCCAAAATGGACGAAGTACCTAATACGCTAGACCCTTTTATGTACGTGTACGACTGTGGGTGGGCGTGCGTGGATTTGTAATGTGACCACAATTTTCTCCCACAATCATTATAACTAATTTAATAAATAAACAATGTTATTTACACAATAGTAAAAATTCAGTGTGTTTAATCCAAGTCCATATGCCCCAGGGGCGTCCTATCCAGGCCCATGGGCGACTCTAAAACTCTGACAACAGGTTTGTCACTAACCATTCGAAAAGAAGAAGTGTATTTAATTATGTTTATAACATAATATTCTAATTGGGATAATTAGTGGTGTACACACGGCTACATATCAAGTTTTACATTTCCAGTATAAGCTGATCTCGCATTGTATAGGATTTCCGTACAATGCGAGGTCAGCTTGATGTGTAGCCGTGTGTAAATTTATTTCGGCACATATTGTATGTCTACGTATTAGTATTATGATCGAGTTGTCAAAATTAAATGCAAGTCTAGTGATGCGATTGGCTCTTGATATTTCATTTAACCAATCACAGCAGTTTTCTCGCGCGTGACAATAAGTATGTTTATAGTCCGCGCGACTGGTAGTCACCGCCTGAGATATGTGAGCGGTGAGACGGGGGAGAGATACAAAGACCAAGCTAACTCAGTCCGACAATTTTGTCAATGGCGCCCTCCCCCGTCTTACCGCTCACATACCTCAGGCCGTGACTATCAATCGCGTATGGATTATAGCTAATTTTTGTATTGATTTTCGTTCCAGAAATCAAGCATTAAACATGCTCAAGCTCGTGTCTAAGTATTAACAGCTGCAAGGCTCGATCCATCAGGTTAAGCTACGCTTGCCGGGGTTGGTCCGTGGATGGTTGACCATTTCTACATACCGAGACTCCTCCGTGCCTCGGAAAACACGTTAAGCCGTTGGGCCCGGCTGTCATTCGTGGATCAATGACAGTCGTTACGGGTCCTCAGAAGCTCGAAAGTCTGACAACCAGTCTTACGAAGGGGTATCGTACTTATTACCCAGTTACTGTGTTGTGGAGGTCAGATAGGCAGTCGCTCCATGTAAAATGCTGGTATTCAGCTGCATTCGGTTAGACTGGAAGCCGACCCCAACATAGTTGGGAAAAGGCTGGGCAGATTGATTGATATCAAGCGTTAAACATACAGAGTATTGGTATCAAGACTTCTACGATCGTAAGTAAATATGTAGAAACGTCAATAGTAACAACATGTTGTTAAAAGTAGGTAGCAGCTGCTATACCTACTCGCAACGTTATGTCAACCATCTTTGACGATACAAGAACAGAAAGAATTGACTACTAATTTCCTGGAACGGTCTATTTTCCGGAAAAGCTAAATAAATCTTAGTAGTCTTGCATTTGGCATGGCGTCCGGCAACGGCACCACTAGCAAAAGCAAACGTCAATAATGTGTCCAATTGAGGATGTTATGCCGTCTACCGTTTTACTCTAAACTGTAAGCAGACGTTTTACAAAATAAATCCGTTTACTAAAACATGGTCATGTCAAATGCCCATGTGAAACCCACTCTCATGAAGATCGGAGACGCTACGCTCGAAGTTGTGGACGAGTATGTTTACCTAGGACAAACTGTCCAGCTAGGTAGGTCCAACTTCGAGAAAGAGGTCAATCGTCGAATCCGACTCGGCTGGGCAGCGTTCGGGAAGCTATGCAATATCTTTTCGTCCCACATATCACAGTGTCTCAAGACGAAAGTCTTTGACCAGTGCGTGTTGCCAGTGATGACCTATGGTACTGAAACGTGGTCGTTCACAATGGGCCTTATCAGAAGGCTAAAAGTCACCCAAAGGGCAATGGAGAGGGCTATGCTTGGAGTTTCCCTACGTGATCGAATCAGAAATGAAAAGATCCGCAGGAGAACCAAGGTAACCGACATAGCTCGAAGAATTGCCAAACTTAAGTGGCAATGGGCAGGGCACATTGCTCGCAGAACGGATGGCCGATGGGGTCGAAACTGGATGGTTCTGGAGTGGCGACCACATACCGGAAGACATAGCGTTGGAAGGCCTCCCACAAGATGGACCGATGACCTTGTGAAGGCCGCAGGAATCCGCTGGATGCGGAAAGCACAGATTCGGTCGAAGTGGCGGTGTTTAGGGGAGGCTTATGTCCAGCAGTGGACGTCTTTCGGCTGAAATGATGACTAAACATATTCCACCACCAATTGTGAACTGCCTCATTGGTGCTGTTGGTGCCCGATGAATCAACTGTCAACAAAATCTTGGCCTCCTGGGTTCGTCCTTAAGGTCGGGTAGTAATAGTAATTTCCAAAACTTCAGTACACATTACATCAATGAGATCTCGACCCCTAAACTAGAAAATCCTATATGATAGGGGTTGATTGATTCGGCAGTGTTGTTGGGTTTTTACATAAGAGCATTAGAATTTTATTTGTAGATACTACAGTGTGTTTATTTTATAATGTGCGTTTATTTATGCAGAATAAACAACTTTTCTTTATTTCTTTCAGAGAGAGAGCCCGGCTGTGCCCAGTTGACGGAAATAATCTCGCTTCCTAATTAAGAACATGGAATTTGCACAACTGGAATAATATGTGTCAGCAAACACCTATACTTTCTTCTTCGAAGCTCGCGTGGTGTTTTGCTATCTCATCATCTGCCTAGACTTTTCCCAACTATGTTGGGGTCGGCTTCTAGTCTAACATTGCAGCTGAATACCAGTATTTTACATGTAGCGACTGTTTATCTGACCAGTTACTTTATAAAACGAAATATGTGCTAAGACTGGTTGTCAGATTTTCGGGCTTCTGACTACCCGTAACGACTGTCTAAGATTTACAAATGACAACCGGGACCAACAGTTTAACGTGCTTTCCGAGACACGGAGGGGTCTCGATACGTAATGGATGGTCACCCATCCACGGAACGACCTCGGCAAGCTTAGCTTAACCATCGATCGACCCGTGCGGCTGTTATTATTTAGCCACGAGCCCCTCTTGTAGATGTTTTGCTATCTAATCTATCATTAAGGTAGGTGGTAGGTTGATAAAATATGACATTACCAGCCCTTTAGTATAATTTATCATTGACATGCATGTAAAAATAAATTATAATTGATAAATTATTTATTAATAATACATTTAATTGACATTATTTACTCGAATGTGACTTTGCATTGTGTAAATTCAGACTTATTGCTAAAAACTAATATATTTGTACACCAATTTCATTGGTAGGACATAGAGCTCGACTAAAATGTAAACATAAGACCTTTATTGTAAATACCTGTGTTCACAAAAAAAGATTGATTGTTTGATTGAAGGTGGTTTTATTCTGGCGAGGCGAAGCGTGGATGGGATGGGCGAGAATTGAAATCACGCTTACCCTTTTACAACGAAAGATGTCCAGCGCTAAATCGCGCCGTCTCGCGATGGCCAGCGCTACCTCGCGCCGGCTCGCGATGTCATGCGCCGCCCGGCAACCGAGAATATAGTATGCAGAGATGTCTCGCGATGGTCGGAGCGAGCCGGAGCGAGCAGGCGCGTGCCAGCGCGTGCCAGCGCGAGACATCGCGAGATATAGCAAGTCAGCGTTTGACGGAGACAGACTGTGCGGATCCTCGATGGCCGGTGCGAGATTTGTATAAAGTAAATAAATACTCTATTCCTACAGTAATAAAGTTCGATATTGCACTAACAAATATTTGAATTCTCGCCTCGCACATCCTCGCACATCTAGACCTTTTACATCAAAGATGGGCAGGGCGTGGATAGAAATGTTGCCATACAAATTTCAATTCTCACCCATCCTATCCACGCTTCGCCTCGCCGGTGTAAAAACCACCTTTATTCTAAAAAAACCTCATATTTCTAACTCAAACAATAATAATACATACAGTTTTCGCTCAATTAACGCCCTCGCTCCCCAGATAAAGCGGGGTCTTAAGCGTCCAGGCAAGATAAGACCGACCCATTATTTTTCTCATTAGTCCGAGTCCCAAGATAACATTGCCTATTACTGACGGTGGAGAGGTGTGAATTGCTTGACTAATCTTTTCCCTTATTGCTTGAGATTAAAAGATAACACGTATAATGGACTGTGCCTTATTTTTTCGTAGTTTTGTTGATGATTTATTGGTGGATTTGTGAGAAATTTATGGGAGGATAAGTCGGTTATCTTTTATTGGCATGTTATTCGGATATTGAAGAAGAGTTGAATGATCTCGTGAATATGAGTAAATTTCTTTTAGCTCCAAAAGAACTATACTCTTCTCTTGTATTGACACAAAACAAAAAAAAACCGGCCAAGTGCGTGTCGGACCACGCACAATGAAGGGTTCCGTAGTTGGGATGAATTTATTCCAAAAACAAACTTAACTTTGTAGTTGATAAACATGTTCTCCCATACGGAATGTATGGGAAAACATGTTTTTGCAACTGCAAAGTTAAGTTGGTCGATTATTACTCGATAACTAGTAAAGTCTACTTAGTTGTGATAGTTTTCCTTTTAATTTCGTTATATAAGCTACTGCTGTGATTTTTTCACACATCCAAAACCAACCATTTAGCTGGCAGGGGGGGGGGACACTTGACTCTAAAAAAAATTAGCACTTTAAAGCTTAATATTTTGCAAACGGATCCCTGAATCCAAAAATGGTTTTCACAAACTCATAATGTTTTTGTAAGACCTTTCCAATGATACCCCACACTATGGGATAAAAAAATAAAAAATAAAACATCACCACTTTACGTGTATAGGAGGTACCCTAAAAAAAAATGTTTTTCATAATTTTGTTTTACCACTTTATCGGCGTAATTAATATGTATACCTATGTCAAATTACAGCTTTCTAGTACTAAGGGTCTCGGAGCTAGACCGCGGACAGACAGACAGTCAGACAGACCGACAGACAGACATACGGACATGACGAAACTATAAGGGTTCCTTGTTTACTACGGAACCCTAAAAAAACGAGCAAGCTTTACAGTAGTCGCATATGATGTGTAACATTTGATATTTAACCTTGGTGATAAGCAACATTAAAGGGGCGGGGCTTCGTCAAGGTCGTTTTTGACGGCGAACTCTTACACTGTGTACGCTCATTGGTCAAATCAAATAGCGCGCGCTTCCCCGGCTTCCTGTAATACGTTTCCGTTCTTTTTCACGAAATTACTCCCACAGATTTCTCACTCCACAGATTTGCAAGAAAAATGAGAGGAAAGATGTCACACTTCCAAAATACTTCTGTTGCCGTGATGAAAACATGGACCAGTCAAAAAGTTTCATCATCAATATCATTTGCAGCCTTGTTCCGCCCACTGCTGAGTATAGGCCTTCTCTATTTTGTGCCATGCTTCCCTGGTCTGTTAAAAAGTTTATTAGTATGTATTTCCAAACACAAAACACAGACACACACACCACATACATACCACACACACCCTCCCACGTACACACCACACACACTACACACACACCACACATACACCACATACACACCACACTTGCACCCCCCTACACACACACACACACACACACCCCGACAGTGGAAACTTGTAAATGGCCTTCAATTTTATATTGTTTAACAATACTGTGTAAGTTATCTGTAAGTTTCCCGAATAAAATAAAATAAATAAACATTTGAATTCCCTGTAATATGGGAAATTAAAATGCCTTTTAAATAAAATATTTTATGCACATTTTTAAAACTCAATGTTGCAAGCGTCTGTGCTGATACAAAGTTCGGCCACGTATGAGAATGCTTGCTTGAAGGCGAAATTCTTCATTGAAACACGACATAATGAAATTGCTCGCGTGTTCTGGACAAAGACTAGCGATAAAGCTAGGCTATCTAAAATGAGTGATGACGTAGGTATATTATTTGTGTTAACTGTGCTAAGAAATAGCGATTGTAATGGTCTATAAACCTATTAATATTGAACGTTTCATTTTTATCACCATATAAACTGTCATTAGTGCTTTAGAGGCACGAGAAATAGGGTATAAAGTTCACTCATCCTCTATAGAAAAGGGAGGATCCTCCGACCAGACGGGTGTTGTGTCTGGCGGGCAACTGCCCAACGGTTGATGTCGGACAGTCATATTTATATGTCGTTTGCGTGGTAAACTCTAATTGCAAAGTCAAAGTCAAATAATTTATTTCAATTAGACACAAAAAGGTACTTTGGAACGTCAAAAACAAAAAATAGAATTGATTCTAGTCACCCCTTCCAAAAGGTAGTTTTCGTATGGAGAAGAATGGGCAAGAAACTCCACCGTTACTCTTTTAAAATGTTTTAAAATATTTTGTATACATTAATTGAAGCATTAATATGTGAAGACGATGCACCTGGAATAAGATTACTATACCACAATAGGTAAATTAATTAAAAATGAAGCAATGACAGAAAAAATAATTATGTAATGGATACATGGTGTTCACATATTTACAAGCATTGTAAAAGTAGGTACCTATACGATATTCCTAAAAAAATTACAAGTGATACTATTTAGTCAGTGTGTGAGTTCAAGTAATCACAGAATGGTAAAAAATAAGTTATAACATTTAATTACACAATTAAATTAGCAACCAGTTTGATTTTGTCTAGACTCTAAATAATTGTCCTATGGAGCTAGACCAGCATGCTTCCAAGCATTCTTATCTAGAATATAATCCTCTAATTTGTAATATGTTTGTTTACAAAGAGTACTTTAAATATGAGTTTTAAATTTTCTTTCAGTTAACTGTAATATATCACAAGGTATTTTGTTGTAACATTTAACACAGTACCCCATAAAAGATGTATGTACTTTGGATTGTACTTTGCGTGATGCAGGATTTATGTGACGTCAGGATTTTGTGTGACGTCACGTCTTTGATGCGTAGTTCGCCCGTGACGGTGTAGATGACGCCATAGTGCCATATAAAAGTTGAAAAGCAAATAGACATAATTAAATCGCTTTGCTTTGGATTTTTGATCACGAGCTATTGATATTTGAAGACCGAAAGACGTTGCTGCGTCGCTTTCATGTGTGGCAATAATAAATGGACGGGAAATACGATGTGCTGGCTTTTCGCTTTTAAAGTGAAACTTTTATTACATCGTCTCAAACTTTTTCGTCTGTGTGTTGCATGTCGCGTGACGGTCGGCCGCGGAGTAGGGATAAAGTGAAAGGCGCTCGTCAGAGCAGCCAAGGCCAATATGGCGGCGCCTATAGAAGTTTCACTTTTACCGTGGTTTCATAAAACCACACAATCCTTTTTTTAAATTAAAAACTTTATTTCGAGCCAAGACTCATAGAGGGTTAGTGACAATATCCT
The DNA here is from genome assembly GCA_963680765.1 of Agrochola lychnidis. Classification (NCBI taxonomy): domain Eukaryota; kingdom Metazoa; phylum Arthropoda; class Insecta; order Lepidoptera; family Noctuidae; genus Agrochola; species Agrochola lychnidis. Next base: position 22,827,829 of record OY796856.1, read on the forward strand.
TAAAACTACGTGTTAGTAAGCAACACAATACGGTGACACATGTAACTGACAACAGTGAATTATATAAGGACAGTCCACTCTGTCAGCTATAATTTTCAGAACCCTGTTGGGGCTGGCCATGACTCGTGCCACCATTAATGCAGCGCGCTTGCGTATTATAGTATAAAAACTATCTACACGCGCCGCCGTGAACATCCCTGACGCACTGCAACGCCATGGCAGCCCCATTACTTTTCTGAACGCATTATTAAATTGGACACGAAGAGCTCCATACGATGCTCGCGAATACTTCTCCCACAAGCTGCATGTGTAGAAGGTGGTACAGAATGCTTTAAAGAGCGTCACCTTAACGTCTGTAGTACAACGTGCAAATCTGTGGGCTAACATATTCGCATGCATGGACAAAGCCCTCCATTCCCTTTCAATATCAGAATTTTCTTTCTGTGAAACAGTTTTATTTATATTCATCGCTACAAGAATCGCTACCACTATTTCCTTCGCTCCACACCATAACCCTACCTCTACAATGCAAGCAACATCCCATGGACCTTTGTTCGCATCAAAGCGGATGAATATTTGAAGGAACCACTCAAATCCAGTTCGACCACACGCGTGTCACGCTTTATTGTCATGTATGTTTGTACGTTTTACGGGTAAGCAGTGAACGTAGTTGTGATCGTGTATGCGGAAATTAGCTTTAAATATTTTTATGATTTATCAATCATTTATTGCAGTATAGAAGTTTTGTTACTTCTTGCTGGCTTCACATATACATACCATGTGCGAAAGTAAGGGATCTTTACGGAAATTTCATCAGAGGGTAGAACAACAACATCAACATTTGGGGGTATTGAAAATTACATTACTACAAAAAAAAAAAAACGCCTAAATCTACAGTACCTGAGCAACCGAGCTCTGCTCCGGTGAAAATAGAGAATGCATATTTAATAGTATAGGATAGTACCTACTAATTCCATACTGCCATGATAGTAGGTACTCACTAATTCCATGCTGCCATGATCATTATTCCAATGTCAATAATGTCATGTCATTATTCATTATATTGTTCTAAACTTTGGGTAACCGAGCTCTGCTCGGGTGAAAATACGGAGAAATGAAATTAAAAAATAAACTAATTTACTGAGACAACTAATTTTCCCATATATGAGACCTAGCTAGATCTATTTTTTGCCCCCGTAAACTCCTATATTGCAACTTTCATCGAAATCATTAGAACCGATTTCGAGAACGTGAGAAAAATTAATATACGTATATACAATCAAATATACAAATATAGCTCGTTCAATAGTATAGGATAGGCACTGATGCAACGTCAGAAGCAATAGGTGCATCGTTCCAAGTGGTCGTTTCTCATGGAAAAGAACCTTTGAGAAACTCTACGGTTACTCTCCTAAAAGAATGGAATAGTCGGTAGAAGAACTACTACGTTCTCCTCAGCCGGGCAAACTGTCAAACAGCTACTAGGCTTAATAAAGGTTGGTGCTTAAACGATTAAATAATTAATTTCAGAGCAGCACATCAATGTGGAACCAAGATGCTTTCATCAGCTTACTATAGCACGGCCTTGTAAATTAAATTGGACAATTTAAGTTTGTCCAGAGTTGCACTTAGGTTAGATCGACGCTTAAGTTGGATATCTTCTATTCTTCGCGTATCGATGGCAATTTATATAGATTTAGCCCAGAATTTGGCTACGAGTTTGCCACCTTTTGTAGCGTCCATCAGCTTTAAGAGGCATGAAGAACGGGGTGTAAACTTCATCACTCATCCTCTGTAGAAAAAGGAGGATCCTCCGACCAGGCGGGTGTCGTGTCTGGCGGGCAACTGCTCAACGATTGGACAGTCATAAATATGTCGATCGCGCGGTAAACTCTAATTACGCGATGCAGGATTTGTGTGACGTCAGGATTTTTGTATGACGTCAGGTCTTTGATGCGTTGTTCGTATGTGGCGAGGTAGATGCCGCCACAAGCTCCTGCATCATGCAGGGAACAGGACACGCTGGACACGATATTAAGTGCCCTATTGTTTGTGGGGCAGCACCACATTTGCACTCCATGGCGGAGTCATCTGTGAATCTCCACTTTTTTTTTTGGGTGGGAAATGATCAAATAATTTCTCCCGCTCTGGACGAAGCGGGAGGGCATGTCAGACCCTTACTGACTAAAACCCACCCGTGTTCCTTCAGTTGCCCTGTTGCCGGGGGTCACGATCTCCCTTTCGGTTTTCTTCGCAACTCCGGCAGGCATCGGCCCTAGCGGACCCCGTCAATTCTGCTGACATCTGTTTGAGGCGCGCGTGGAATACAACGCGCTGTCGACCCGGGCCTGGTCATTATCGGACGGTGAGCTACCCATTGCTCACCGTCCGCAAGTGAATCTCCACCTGAGCAGGTTTTCCTTGCTTCGACCTACCTGGGTCGGGAGTCTATTTAAAGACTTCCAGGTAAGCCAAGGCAACTCGTGTCCAGGTGGCGGATTTTCAACAAGTGGAACAAATGGGTTGGGTAGGGAAGCACTATCTCACCACAGCCTTTCCTTACCTAGACCGTTCACCAGTGAGTGGGAGGTTGGTTGGATTTTATAATTACTAAATACCATTCTTTGCGAGTTTCCGAAATTACAACTACTATTAATTAACTAAATCAAATTTTATATACATTACGAATCTCGAACAATGAGCTGCTCTTTAATAATAATTATATATATCGCTTTCAAAGCCTAAAAAGACCTTTTCAAGTTCTACCACTCCCAACATACAATAACAGTACATACATGACTGTGCACATTATTACTTTATACCCCACAAAAATATAATAACCGAAGGCACTCAAATTTTCTTCGACTGTTAAGCGTACGCACGAGTTTTTATTACAGCGCTGTAGCGGCTGGATGTTGAAATACCTAGTTATGGCTCCGTCGGTAAACGGTACAGGAATACTAATGTTACAACTTACTAAAGTCGGTTTTAAGAAAATACTCGCTGAATTATATGCGGTGAGAATGAATTTCACACTATCTGAGTTTGCTACCAAGTGATTTATTTTGTTAGGTGAAATAATTAATTTAACAGCTTTATTGTAACGAGAATTTTCCAAAGCATTCGAATTTTCTTTAAGGCTAAATTGAACTATCGAATACGGGTCTTCTGATTAACGTTCAAATTACATGTCATTATGCAAATCACCATTTTTGAATAATCACCATGCATGACGAGTTGACTGGTGATCTCAGTTTGCTTTTACTAAGCAGTGATAGCCTGGTGATGTGACCGTCTGTCTGCCAAGTCATAGGTCTCGAGTTCGAATCCAAGGCACGCAACTTCTGACTTTTCGGATTCATCTGCATATTGTATCACTTGCTTCAAAAATGGTGAAGGAAAACATCGTGAGGAAACCGGCATGCCCGAGAGATATTTTTCGACGATACGTTAAGCCAAGTCAGAGGCCCATGGGTGGCATAAAAACTTTGACACCAGGTTTGGCACTAACCACATGAAAAAAAAAAGCTGCACAACCTTTTTCAGCTACCCCAAAATCGCCCATAGGTGCGGAAGTGGAGAAATATTTGCCGGTAACCACTTACAAAAATATGATAGCAGTTAAATACCTAAGTTTCACCAACTTCAATAGCATTATCACTTAAAAACTTTTCCCACAGGTCCCAAGAAAAAGGCAAAAAAATGTGGGCTGAGCCCATTTATCACTATTAACACGGGGGCAGATTAGTCTACAAATAAGAGCTTTATCCCCTGCCTGATAGCTCCTAACGAGGGCGGGGCTTTAGGCGGTGAATACACTGTAGATATATCCTAGAATTGAGATAAGGCTGGTTGTCTCGACTACCGAGTGGTCGTGGGTTTTTTCATAGAGAATACTGATATTCCCTAGAGACCATTCACTTGCTCTTAGAATACACCATATAAATTATAGATACAATAGACGTGGATATATTTAGTAACCGGTTCCGCTTATCTATTTCTAAAGAGCCATAAAAAAAAAACTCCTGAAATAAATCAACACGTGTTTCACCTCTCAACGAGGCATCCTCAGGATGACGATGGACTTGTTGCGAACTCGAACACGGCGTGTTGCCACACCGAGCGCTGAGTGCAGACACACTCAGCGCTCACGCTCAGCTTTTTTTTTTATGGCTCTTTAGAAATAGATAAGCGGAACCGGTTACTAAATATATCCACGTCTATTGTATTTTATAATGGATTTCCGCAAGGTCACGCCTGAATCAATTAACTAAATTATAGATATAAATGTAGAAATTTTACATAGGGTGACACATTGGGGGGCGGGTTTATCGTTAAATTTGATCTTTTAAAGACAGCTTTTGGGTGGATTATAAGGAAGTAGTGACATTAATTTATATTTCTCGAGCTCGAGAGGTGCTAACCTGCTGATCTGTTTGACTCGAGATGTAGTAGATTACGATTTGTGGCCTAATCCTGTAATGAAAACTATTTATTTAAATCAACATCTAATACTTGTTTAACTGTGCGTTTGCATTGGCGAAACATCACAGCAAAACATGTTGAAATTTCTAGTTCCTGTCAAACATTGTATGGAAAATTTCCAGAAAGTAGAGACTTCAACATGTTTTGTTGTGAATGTTTCGTCAGTGCAAACGCACAGTTATAAACACCTTTAAATCAACATCTAATATTTGTATAACTGTGCGTTTGTATTGGCGAAACATCACAACAAAACATGTTGAAATCACTAGTTCCTGTCAAACATTTTATGGAAAATTGACAGAAAGTAGAGACGCCAACATGTTTTGTTGTGAATGTTTCGCTAGTGAAAACGCACAGTTGTAAACACCTCTACGCAGTATTCTCTTATTATTTCCTCTTTCTGAAAGCGTAATAAAAACTTATCTACTGTTCACATGCCATACCAGAAAGAATTTTATTTGTACAATTCCAGGCATTTTTGAATTGGAATTTATTTGTAATACTAGATCCTGGATTTGAAAGCGTGACAGACAGACAATATCGCTCCAATTTGGAGAAACAAAAAATTTTGCTAATTATTTTATAAAAACAAATACTGACAAAAACCTGGCAGTTTGCTCGGATATGAAATTAAATGCCAATGTACTACCTACTCTTGTTTGTATGATGACAGTCTAAGTATGAGCAAACTGCAATGCAGTATTCGAAATTCTAGTAACTATCACAAGACATTGAGTTTTGGTGACAACACACCAAAAACTAAGAAGGAACAAGTAAACTTCACCAACAAAAACTAATTACACTTTCAACAATGTCCCCAAACAAGGTGCTGATCATTAATATTTCCTAATAACATTATATTCTTTTCGCCAGTCTGTCCTCAGCCGAGGTCCCTCCGTCATCTTTAATCGCTGCCGACAGCTCTGCACTAATGAGAAAAATAATGATGAGCTACAGACTCAAAGGATGCTTTAATCAACACCCACGTAAGCTCTTAGTACTCTTTTTTCGGCTCTAGACTCGGAAAATTGTGTAATGTTGTTTATTAAGTTCGTAATTTGTATTTGGTCACCTGAAATTATCTACTTAAATTAATTAGTGTGAAGTTCATCTATGATAATCAAATGTCGACAGCGATGCGGAGGAATTTTTCGACACCATATTTTAGTTTGTTAATAGTTTTAAGTAGGTTAGGATTTTATACAGGGTGGCCCTGACATCGACGCGAAAATTGTTACCACGGATTCAGTATATATGATTCTGAATTCCCTTGCGTTGAAATTGTTCGTCGGTTATTTTATCCGTAATAAGACTCACTGTGAATGGATACTCTTTCCTAAGATACAGACAGATTTTCTGCCTAGTTTAGGAAAGGGAGTCCTATGATCATTTTTATATGTGTTGTACTGGTTCTATTTATTTATAACATCTAATTATATAAGACAACTTTGTATACCATGTACAAACTACTTTTTGAAATTAAAAAAAAAATATAATTATTTTAAAAAAGCCTGCTGTTTCATAGAAAATTGCAATACCTACCCGGTCAAAATGTATGGAACAGTTGTATTTTTTTACGCGCCAGAGTTCAGTCGCGTCAGCTGCGTCAGTCTTCGCGTCGATGTCCACATCGACGCGAAGACTGCATAGACTTTGTACAATATGAAAACAAAAGAATAATAATTAAAAAAAAAAAAAAATACGTGAATATCAATTTTCAAATTGATATTCACGTATTTTTTTTAAACAGTAAGTTTATATCTGGCTGGCAACCAGTATGGTTGGCTACTGGCAATACTTATCAATTTACATTACCTACAACTTGGGTGTATAAAAAGAGACCCTTAGGGAATCTAGTTATACTTTAGGACACCTAACTCCTGACGCATCCTTTGCAGCTCACAATCGCTCTAGGGGCTGCAGTCTCGACATATATAGCGATCTCTTTACGGCTGAATTAGGTCGCAGTCTTAATGGCATCCCTAGACCGTCAAAATTGCTTGACAAGCATGAAAAAATCATGTGCTTGTCAAACACTTGATTTGGGACGCTATTAGGTCTTTGCGATCGACTTCGGTCGTAAAGCGATCTCTATCTACATATGTCGAGACTGAAGCCCCTGCTGACTGGCTGTTGCTTTTACCACAGAAAGATTACACATGAGAAAAGAATAACGATTATTTTTCGTACTGCTGCATTATGTGTAACGGCCTTAATTTCCTTCAAACCTTGAAACAGTTTACTTAAGAACGCGGCGATGCATGAATTGTCTATACAAACGTAATACCTAAATCATTTGCAATTTGGTCATATATTCACCATATTATGTTATTCTTCGGATTTAGACAGTGTTTATCTAGGCTCCTATACATCTTTTTTTTTCCAAAAAACTTTTCTAAAATAAAGTTTAAACGAATTTAATTTCACACATTTTTACAGCGTAAATGACATGTCTTCATATTGTTTTTTCTGTATTATAAACTACAATATTAACAATATTGTTTCTATAGAAGCATAGCTTATATTATCAAGTTCCAAATAATCGAAAAAAAATATGGAAAATGACTAGTAGTGCTATCGCGTCAAGCAATAATTGTCAATGTGTGCGTGGTAGTATTGCTCACTGTAGGTGTATATCGCTACGACAGGCACTCATACTAGCGCAACGTGCTTGGAATTGAATTTTTCAAACATCTCGATTTGTAGTTGCGAGCCGTGTTCGCAGGCCTCTTAAAAAAATATCTGCTTTCTATTTTTTTTGGTTGTACCAAATGGAAAGGAAATAGAGATTGATAAGTTTGTAATTCACACGGATATAAATCTAATCGTACCAGATTATTGGCTAAAGGGTTCACATAAATTGGGTATCATTAGATTTACTAAGGTGGGTAGAATTACCGCAGTTTAGTGTTGAAACGTAGGTGGATGGATTTAGTTACATCAAAATTAGTATGTTAGTTGTGAAATGTGAGTTTTGAGTAGGTAGTACCGTGGTGCCATCTACATCATCACATGTGAACTACGCATAAAACTGACGTCACGCAAAATCCAGCATCGTGCTAGCAGAATTTACCGCGCGACTAGCTTATATACGACGTCCCGACATCAATCGTTGGGAAGTCGCTCAACAGACACAACACCCGTCTGGCCGGAGGATCCTCCCGTTCCTATATAAGATGATTGAACTTTACACCCTGTTGACCGGTTCGTCATACCTCTATAGATTACCCGTGGGTTGATGAGGAGGTTATTTTGGGTACCAGTTGGTTTTAGCGGCTTTCACAACATAGTACAATAGTATACAAATAACAGCGGGTCAAAGACCTTAGACCTACAATAACGTTGCCATTTGGTGCAACCTTGAGACGCACACCGCACCTTATATATTTAATTTACCGACGTATGCCATAATATCACTCCATTTCTATACTTATATTTTTTTCTTTTTTGTACATTGGCATCTTGTTTTTATATATATCCATGTAATTTGTTATAATTTAATTGTGTTTATGTGTGTCTTTTGTGTGCAATAAATAAATGTTTTATCTATCTATCTAATACATTTATCGTGCAATAACATTGAAACACCCCTTGCACTCAAACTATCAGTAATATTGACGGCATAAAGTTGACGGCTCAAATGCGTCAATGTTTTATTTATTTATTAAATGCACAAGTAAAAAATTCTGTACCAAGGCGGACTTAATGCCTGAGTCATTTTCTACCAGTCAACCTTAGGGTGATGCAGAGACAAGACATGGCAGGTGCAACATAAGGGATAGTTAACTAAAAAGAATACATACCAAAACATAGATACATACATATAAACCGAATAAATTTTGTCAAGAGAAATAACGATATGTAGAGGAGAAAACAAATCCAGCAAATCAGCGCTGCAATGATTCTGCCAACTTCTTACGAATATGTTCACGTGCGTTTGAAATATAACCGACTGGTTGCTATCATGATATTTAGAGGGAGCGCATTCCAAAGAAATACCACCTGGACAAAAAAAGGAGAGTGAATAAAATCAGAGCGGTGAGAAGGACATCTTAGAAGACGATTGTTTGTAGAACGAAGATTTTTACTATGGGAATGATCGAAGGTTTTTACTATGTTTTCGCGTGAGGAAGACTTGCCTAGTATTTCGTGACCATGTCAGTCTAAAATTTGGCTACAGCTATCGTGTTGCTTTTTGTGGCTTTATGTAAAAACAAATAACGTCGCTGGTCGAAAGAGTGGTATAAGAAAAGAAAAAGAAAAAAAATATCGTCACGAATATCTTTTAAAAGACTTGGCGTTACCATTGTTTGTCTTATTTGCTTTAGTAGTATTTTTATGAGTATTCATTTTTGTTTATATTTAGGTACATATAATTGGAAATATATATTTTTTGTATATCATAAATATTTATTCCTCAATTCTCGCTATTGCACCTACCACTGTTTGTCTCTGCATCACCCAAAGGTTGACTGGTAGAAAATGCCTTTGGCATTAAGTCCGCCTCTGTACAATTGTGTGCTTGAAGTATTAAATAAATAAATAAAGATTGGATTTGCCAAAGTTTCAAGAGTTGGTAACACTTTAGTGGCACGAGGAACAGGGTATAAAGTTCATTCATCCACCATAGAAAAGGGAGGATCCTCCGACCAGACGGGTGTTGTGTCTGGCGGGCAACAGCCCATCGGTTTGAAGTTGAAATCTTGTATGTATGTCGATCGCTCGGTAAACTCTAACTGCGCGATGCAGGATTTGTGTGACGTCATATCTATGATGCGTAGTTCGTATGTGGCGGTGTAACCGCTACAATACTATTGATTGAGAAAAAAAATACAAATATGATTAGCAATACCATCTTTTCAAAAGTCAGCAATAAAATTACGGAATCTAGCAACTAGAAATACTCTCGATGATTTAATAGTTCTCAGTGCTATTTCCCCACAATGCCTTTCCTTAATAATTATGGAAACCTGCGAAGCCATTTTTGCACACGTGTAGTCCAATATGGTGCAATAATAACCTCCTTTTTGAAGTCAGAAAAAAATTGATTTGATTTTTTGTATGTTTGTATGTTAAGCTTTCACGCTGAAACGGCTGAATTAATTTGAATGAAATTTAGCGCATGAATTGACCATGACTTGGGTTAGGACATAGGATATTTTTATCCCGATATTTTTACGGGATTGAGACTTATGCGGGTGAAGCCGCGGGGCTAGTTGTGCAATATAATTGATCGTTTTGGGCCCGCCCAATGACAATGTATAGTGGGCCTGGCAGTATAGGGTGCGTTTGACGTATTTAGATAGATAGAAGATAGAAAGATAGAATATTCTTTATTATGTACACCATAAAAATTACAGACATTAATTTAGAAATTTTACATTAGGTGACACAATGGGCGGTCTTATCGCTAAAAGTTATCTTTTACAGACAACCTTTGGATGGATTTAAATGGAAAAGGAGAGACAATATTGTAGGTAGTCAGTGGTGTACCATTTACATATACAACAGATACATAAAGCATATAATTACCTATTTAAATATATACATATTAGATAAATAACAGATATATGTACATAAAATTATAAACATGAAACAAGAGCAAGGAAGTATATGTAATGATGATGTTTAAGGAGAGAGGAAGTGTTTTTTTTACCAGAATTTTAAAAGTGGACAAAGATTGAGCACGCCTTATCGACACGAGCAAGGCATTCCATAACCGTACTGCTTGAACTGTAAAAGATTTGTCATAAAAGCCGGTGGAATGCATCGGCATCTCTAGTCTCAAATTTTTCAATGACCTCAGATATCTATTATGTGTGTCATGAAGGAACTTGAAACGTTCTTTAAGATTAGAGGGGGTTGTAGGATTGAACAGAATACTGTAGAGCTGAAATAAGATATGAGAATTCCGGCGAAAACGTATGGGAAGCCACATGAGCTTTGTACGAAATTCAGAAATGTGATCATATTTGCGCAGGCCGAATGTAAATCTTAAGCAAAAGTTTTGAAGTCGCTCAAGCTTATCTAGTTGTGCCTCAGTGAGATTAAATGATTATTTAATCCCCGTTACTTATGGGAGCTATTTTATAACTAAAAAGCTGAATACTTATCTACATAAAACTAATATTTGACGAACAATTAAGAACTTCCTGTCATTCTACAGAAGAATATAAGTACCTTCTTATTTAAGTAAGTACCTAAAAACGAAAGAGGCAATCATTTTATCTAAGTAAATTCTTCCCTTTTAATGTTTAGAAAGCTTTCTTACTTCAAATGTTTAAATTCAATTACCATTATGAACGTTAGAACTACTTCAAGTTATGTCTAAATCCATATTCTAAGAATTACTATTTTAAAACCACCACCTTTTAGACGAAAAGAAAAAAATATTATCTTAAGGTAAATAAAAAGATTAGGTACCTACTTAGACAATTTGGTCCATTCTTGTTCTTTTACGCGAAGGGTGAAAATAGCGAGTAAAAATAAGATAATGTGTACCTTTGCTCCATTTGAGCTTTTGACTCTACTCTCTGAGACCTTTGACTGGTACCTTGGTGTAAGTCATAAACTTACTTACAGGTTTTTTTTTTTTATTTTACCTTTTGAAGTATTTTTATTTCATCTGTAGTAAGTTTACTTTGTGTTAATAAGCCTTTTCTTATGAAAACAGTGTTTGTTTCATCTCTTTTTAACCGACTTCAAAAAAAAAAAAAAACTAGATTCTCAGTTCGCGGAATCTCTTTTATTGAAGTGAAAACTTCTTTAGTCGTGTTGGGCATTTTTGAGATGGGACTAAACCATTGATTTCGTGACACTGTTACGACACCAGCTTTTGACCATTAAAAAGATATCAACGCGTTGATTACCGCGGTGCGTGGAGTAAAAGACATCAATGCGTTGATTTTCGCGGTGCCGATTTTTTTTCAAGTTTTTACTTCTGTCGGCACTCCCGGAGTTCCACTGTTTTTTTTTTATTTTTTATTGTTTAGTGTAGACTGAAATAGCCATGCTGAAAGCCTGTTTGATTGTTAGTAAGTAGCATTTATACTCATTTACAGCGTGCTCTCCGTTTGCGAAAAATGATCATACATTTCTCGTGTACACTTTCCGTGGGAGTAGGCATGCATCTCTGGAATAATTGCGTTACCACATAAAACAACAATTGTTTGCAATGAGTTTCATTTTGACAGTTCACGTTCATTGCGTTATTTACGTTGTTAAACAGATGAATTTTTCAAATCTGTGAAGCAATGGATTAGCAATAACCTTCAAAACTCTCGGATTGTTATTGAAAGTGTGTTACGCAATTAGGGAGCTGGTCAAACACGCACGTCGCCGGTTGCGAGTACTACGCTCCTGATCTTTCTGAAGAGCTGCTCCTGATCTTTCTGTCCTTGAGGACTTCTTCCACTCACCTTTGCTTTGTAGATATAGATAGTTAGTTGATTCAGGCGTGACCTTGCGGAAATCCATTACAAAATACAATAGACGTGGATTTATTTAGTAACCTGTTCCGCTTAGCTATTTCTAAAGAGCCATAAAGAACTCCTGAAAGAAATCGACACGTGTTTCACTTCTCAATGAGGCATCCTCAAGATGACGATTGACTTGTCGCGAACCCGAACACGGCGTGTTGCTACACCAAGGAGGTTGGAGGTGAAACACGTGTCGATTTCTTTCAGGAGTTTTTTATGGTTCTTTAGAAATATATCAACGTCTATTATATTCTACTTTGTAGATTACCTTTAGTTAAAATAGTCACAAAAAAAAAAACAAATCCGACTGTGACAATACGACACACCATAATTCCCGCTCCCACTTGAGGACAGACCCAAACCCAAGCAGGCGTACTCCACGACCCCCTGAATCCCGTTGTAAATCTCGTAAAAAGGATTTGCCCCGTTGTATTCGACGCCGATTTACCGCAATACATACTCGTATATAATTCAAACGTGTTTAGTTTCGGTGTTGGCTCGTAATGGCTCACTTTTAGAGGGACTGTCTTGTTTTTGTTTTTAGTTTGGTAGAGTTTTTAGACGTTGTTTGGGTTCTTTTGACGTAGTTAGTTCTTTGCAAAGAGGAGAAAAACTCGATGTCTTTTATTCATCAATATAACATTAACATAATAAATAACTTGACAATTTCATGCAAGCATGAGGTTACATATCTTTGAGGAATACATACTTACAGTCAGTATTTCTATTGTCCCTCGGGTATCATCGGATTTCCGAATGCAAACGAATGCTTATTTCCATGTCCATCAATTATTAGATTAATCGTGTATAATAATTTGAATTCAGAACTAAGTACTTTATTGTTCTTTTGTTTTGATTTCCACGTGAACTATATTATTATAGAGCTGTAAAACTATTTTCCTATCTGTCGTGCTTGCGACTTTAGCAGCTTTTCTACCATTTTTAAAATAAATTACATTAAGTTAAAAGAGTATTAACAACTCTATATACTTCCAAGTCGATTGAGAGTGTCCGGTCTATGCCAAGTGCAAAGGGCAACTGAGAGAAATCCGACGACTGACGAAACACGAGGTTTTCCGAGAGACATTAAGAACATATTTGTACTGTTAATACCTTTATTTTAACTACATTTAATTCCAGAAGATTATGACGTTACCTCATGTCCTAATTTTCTTGAGTTTTAAAGAAACTATGAACCGGTGTTCTTTTGTGCTCTTTATGATCCAGGTGCATCTTAAAAGTGGACGTAGAATTTTGAACTACCTTTCCATAATGATACTACTGTATCTATGATATACAGAGTGTTTGGCAGAACCTTGAACATACGAAAATGGTGGATAGGTGGGGTCATCTACTATTTACTCATCCCTAATTTATTTGGCCCTGGCCACCTGGATATTTAAAAAAAATATTGCGCTCTTCTAGTTTCACCACTTTCTTAACTTTAAAGTGTAATTTTTATTAAAAATGGGTAAAAAGGCAATTTTTTTTTTAAATCTTTGATGTTGACAGATTCTTATAAAATTATTGCTTTATTCAGATGTTAGCTAGAAAAAAAGTTATGAATCCTCAAACTTACAGAAAGATGTAAAAAATACTTAAATCTTAATTTCAACTTGCATTAAAAAAAAAATATCCAGGGGGCCAGGGCCAAATAAATTAGGGCTGAGTAAGTAGCAGATAACCTATCCACCATTTTCGTATGTTCAACGTTCTGCCAAACACCCTGTATGTCAAGTTGATTAATTGATTGCTGTACGTTCATTAAACTTTTAAATAAATCTGAGTATTCACAGTACACGCAATTTCGCATAACCATTTGCACATAGCTCTGCATATATATTCAAGTGTGATGTTAAACCAATATATTATTCAAAGCCAATACATTATCTCTAATGCCCATTTGGACATAGACGGCTCGACGCACAGCCGCGGCCATGTTATCATTACAACTGCCATTCAAAAAGAGAACGCTAATTAAATCATGAAACATGATAGCGCTTTCGTTGGGTCGAAGTAAGATAAAATACAAATTAATGAATTTGAGGATAGAGGTATATTAATATACCTTCAGGCAAATTTTTATTAAGTGGGTGACTAGAGTCACGCCACGCAAGTCTGCAATGGAATAAAAGGGCAACCCCAAAAACTTTTATATATGGTATACTTTTACATCATTCAGTTATGCCAGTTTCGGGGTAGTAAGTAGATCTAATGATTTTGATATTTTGCCTTTTGATTTTGCATAATAGATTATGTGTTATATCGACGCTAGAAAGGCAAATTGTATTAACGACCATTGCTTAAACTGTTCAATAAATTGATTTGAAGTTTTACTTTTCACAAAAAAAATCGTAATAAATTAACAACTGGAGTATTTTTGTTGAAATTCAAAATAGTTATGATTTAATATGTTTATTATTTAATTAGTAACTCAAAATATTTTTTTATGCCTTTTTGATCTATTTTTAGGAGATAATACAAGATTGTGAATAATCTTGGTCAGGTAAAATTGACTTAAGTCACAATTCCAACATTAGAAGTCCTGTAAAATATGTTTTAACGATCGAATAGCTGCATACAACCTACAACTAAAGTATCTTATGTTCTATTCCGTAAACTTTAATATTCCAATAAAATGTTTTAACAGGCCGAGTTAGTCAACCAAGGAAAACCAAAAAATCTAATCTTACTCATTAATCTTAGTTACGGTTAGTATCAAGGTATTTATATCCCAATATTACTTTAGTTTTTAGCGGCAGGTAAAAATAAAATACAAAATAAAGAAGCATAACAATTGTAATTACACAACAGCACACTTCACAAAGTTAAACAGTTGATAAATAACAACAAAAACATAAAACAACTTGTTTATAACTTAAAAAAACTAAATCAAAAACGAGATTCACATTTATTATTAAACAAAAAACTATGTACTTTTTGAGACCAATCAGTCTAATAAAAATTATACAGATGTTCGTATTACATGTAGTAACAAAACATAAAGCAACTTTTTACTTAATTTTATTAAACAAAAAACCACTCAACTTTGACATCAATCAGTCTTATGAAAATTATACAGATACAACAATATTAAACATTACTAGTATGTGCCTAGTAGACTCTTATAGGTACTAGGTAGTGTAATAAAAAGTAAAACCATTTAACAAATAGGTACTTGAATAACACACTGTGTTCAAATGCGAAAAAAAAAATCACGATTTTTTTTAATAAATCAAATTTTGGTGAAATACCTAACTTATAAAATTGTATAATGTCATGGTTATTCACATGCGATAATGTACATGGTAAATATCCCATTTTAGAATTTACTATTTACCTAACTTCAATCGTCGACGTCTTCTACAAATCTGGCAACAATTCTTTAACGTTGCAAGTTTTCAAATTAAGATAGTCCTCATGATACCTACGTGTATACGTGAGATTTTACAAAGCTTTACCAAATCAGCATAATTTGTATTTAGTAATAGGAAGTCTGTTTTTATACAAATTATCTCCTGGACATCTATTTTTACCAATAACTTCAATTTTTTTAGTAGCTGCTATGTCATTTATGCTATATTTTATTTATAAAAATATTATCTAAATCCTTTTTCTAAAATGTAACACACTTTTTTTTTTGTTGTTCTGGGCGGAGCGGGAAAGCGTGTCAGACTCTTACTGACTAAAACCCAGCCGTGTTCCTTTAGTTGCCTGTATGTTGCCAGAGGCCACGATATCCCTTTCGGACTTTCCCGCGACCCCGGCAGGCATCGGTCCTAGCGGACCCCGTCAGTTGTGCTGACATCTCTTTGAGGCGCGCGTGGAACACAACGCGCCGTCGACCCGGGTCTGGTCCTTATCGAATGACGAGCTACCCATTGCTCACCGTCCGCAAGCCCACGCTCGCCTACGGTGGCCGGGAATCGGTCTGGGATTTACGACGCCCAGGGCATCTCCTCCAGGGTGAAGTTTGCCTCTCCCTCACGTGTTCTCCCTCACGTCTCCTCCTTCGCGAGCATTACTCTCGCTCCGTACCATGGTCTGGACAAAGGCCGGATGCGAGAGATCACCGCCGCCGATCACGTCCACGAGGACACGGCGGTGCTCCGCCCAAGCCGGGCAGACCTCCACCGTATGCTCCACCGTGTCCTCCGGGCGATCCGATCCACACCATGGTGACACCCGGGCGTTTCCTCCCGCCTTATTCGGAACAGGAACTTCCTGAAACATCCGTGTCCGGTGAGGACCTGCGTCAGGCGAAAGGTGAGGACTCCGTGGCGCCTCTCTAGCCACTCTTTATATAGGCGACTTATCGCTGCAATTGTGGCATGCCCAGCACTGGGTTGCGACAATAACACTCTCTATGACGCCATGAGATCCCGCCGGAGCTCTGCCGCTGTGCCGTGATTTTTCGCCTCCTCGCGCCACTCACAAATGTAACATATTTGATTGCTGGTTTTCTCAATAATATTCGATTCGTCTGCTACTACGTTTTCGTCCTAAAGTAAAAACAAATACGGGTATTAAATGTAGGTAGGTATGTTAATAGTAAGTTCTCAGTTCATGCATTTTGATTTGGTAGGTACTTTAATATTACACTTACCTGTTCACAGTCAGCTAAATATGGTTCAAACATTAATGTCCTTCTTAGTCTAATGGATCTAACGTTTCTTAATATCCTCTTGCATCGTTCGGACGCCACTATAAATTGATGTCTCACTGTTGGTGTATTTAAGAGAAAACAATTTTCGAGTTAAGCGGTCAGTTCGTGCGTGATCACCGACATCGACAGTGCGTGGTTGACTGAAGCGCCATCACAACGCTGAGACCTTATTCGCACCGGTTTGCGCGCATAAAATGTGCTCCCGGAGTACAGCTTATCTACCACTATTTCACCCAAAAACTATTTTTTAAGTAGGCTTAACTTACTAAAACAAAAAACTTTACTTAAATTAAAGTAGCTTAAATGCTTACGATACGTCAAAATTGTGCCAGGTAAAAATGTATGATCGACCAACTTGTTATTAAACATTGACGACAAAATGCGCTTTACGTCTAAACTATTGCAATTAGTAGAAAGCTACAGTGTTTTAACGGACAATAAATAAAAAATTATGCACACATAAATTGTTTTATTTTCATAATTAGATAAAGTGGCCAACTAGTAAAACGGTTTATTGAAAAAACAATGAAAAAAATGATTTGGTAAAGTGTCATAAGATTAAATCTTTAATTAGACAAAATAAGCTAAATGAATTATGGCCAACTTTCTAACGATATGTACGGTTTATGAGACAAATGACGAAAATGGTTGGATTTAAAACAAAATTCAATACGAAAATGACTGAAATCACCGTTGTATTAACGACCACAAAAGTGCTCAGATTTAAATGAAACCTAGACCATTCGAAAGAGAAAAATCTGCCGATTCCAACGATATAAATAACTCAATTTTGACCAAGGTGGTCGTTCATACAATATGCCTTTCTAGCGTCGATATGACTATGTCGAACCAAGTAATAAATAGACTATGTCGTAGGCTCTAGCTCCATATCATGAGAAAACTGTATCAAATCCACATTGCGTCGTGCTAAAGTGACTATTCTTTACCAACAATAAATCAGAATATATATTTAGTAAGTATGTATGTGAAGGCCGCAGGAATCCGCTGGATGCGGAAAGCACAGAATCGGTTGAAGTAGCGGTGCTTGGGGGAGGCCTATGTCCAGCAATGGACGTCTTTCGGCTGAAATGATGATGATGATGATGAAGTATGTATGTATTTATGTATCTATTACTTAGGATATGTATATATCTGTGTATCTATTCTAGTATATTTATTATTTGCACCAACGATAGCCCCATTTTATGTCCAGGCAAATCACTGTCCATTCCAAGGTTGCCTGGAAGAGATCCCGGAAAGCGATAAGGCCGCCCATTGTATATTTTGTAGTATTTGATTTATTTTTTGTTATGTATGTTGTGGTGTACAATAAAGTATATATAAATAAATAAATAAATATAAACAAAATAACCTATCAAAACAAAAAGACAAAGTATCAAATTCTTTTTTCGTAAGACAAATGATGTTGCCGTCTATAGATTTTCAAAATTCCACCGTTTTTTTTTACTTCTGCAGACTTAGCGTGGCCGCAGATTCTATGACACCTTCTTTCGTTTAGAGGATTAAATCTGTTTACTCTGTATTTTGCAGTCTATAGGTACGTAACGTGTTGCTTCAAATGAGTCACAACTGTTGTCTTTCGCTGGTTTTCAACTAGAACTTATTTTGTTACACTTTGTAGTGTGTCCACTTTGCAATGACGCGCCGCGGCTTGTACGTAAAATGCGGTAGTGGGGCGCGTCATTTCAGACTATCACCTTTTGGTTTTAGTCGTTGCCCTATAAAGTTGAAGAATAGCATAAACCGACTTTATACTAGGCAACAAAAAAAAATATATTTTTCCTCAAACTCAAACTCAAAGCATTTATTTCAATTAAACCATTTATAGGCACTTTTGAACTGTCAAAGAATCGGTCAGTTAGTCAGAAAGTTGAAGCTAGTTGCCCATTCCAAAACGTAGATCTCTATGGAGAAGAACGGGCAAGAAATTCCAAGGCCACTCTTTTAAATATAGATATTACAAAATTCTGGGTACATTATTCTGGTTGCTTCTATATGTGAGAACAATGTACAAAAAAAAATCAAAACAATTGAAAAATATAAGATTAAAAATAATCCCTGGCAGATAAGAGATGACCAGTCTCAACTGACGGCGCCCGTTCACGAACATGACGCGTGGATTATATTATGATTCAGAATCACCATGCTACAGATAACTTAGAACAGTGAAGGCACAAAGGCACCTCTCGTCGTGTGACAAGCGGTGTCTTTTTGTCGTGTCGCGTGTTGCGCCTGTTTGTAGGAGCCTTGAATAAAACATCTCAGTCACTTTAGCTTTTGAGAGAATTTTTTTTTTAACTAGCTGCGCCCCGCGGTTTCACCCGCGTAAGTCTCGATTCCTTGAGAATATCGAGATAAAAAGTAACCTATGTCTTAATCCAGGTCATGGTCTACCCATGTACTAAATTTTATCAAAATCTATTCAGCCGTTTTAGCGTGAAAGTGTAATAAAGAAACTTTCTTTTTAACGTCTTCTCGCAGGATCAACCTAGGAGGTTCTCGGCTGCTTAACCGGAGTTTCCTGTGGCTGCCTTAATAAATTAAGGCCTCCAGCCTGGGCATAAAACTTAGAAACTAAGCGACTACACGCTAAAGGAACCCCCTGTGGGGTACAGACCTCGATTTAGGGCGTCGCTGGGGGAGGACAGCAAGGGACAGGCTGGATCGGATTAATATTATTATTATGGGAATTTAAAGCTACAGGCTCAGCGATGCGGGCTGGCTCGAACAAGGGTCAAGGCGGAGGGGGATAGACGTCGCGGTGCGCCTCGGTGGCGAGGACGGAAGGACGGCGGTCGATTTTTGTTTTTGTGTGCTAAAGTACTGGTTTCCCTACTACTCTCCTGGAGGAGGGTTATGGGATCGTCTAGGACAAACAAACAAACTTACTTTCACATTTATAATATTAGTTAGGATTTCCACAGATTTTCGTAGATATTTAAAAAAAAATTGTTCTTTCGGTCTACCCTTCCTAAGCAGATGTTGGTGCCTCCCTAATAAAAAACCAGCTGTAGTCAAGCGTTTCGGGGATCAATTTCTCTTGATAACGCTTTTCAATTGAAGCAATGTCTTGGAAGCGCTCACCGTGTTCATCACTCACTGCACCTAAGATTTCTTTAAAAAATCTACGTGTGATTGCAGAAATTGTATATTTAACAATACAAACCAATTCTTTACTTGCTTTTTACAATTGATTTACAAGGCTTTCATATTGGGGCGATCGGTGATTTCCTGAAAAGTTTCCGTGACTTGAATAAACGCCAACCGAGCATTATTTTCTTCAGTGTTTAAGGTCGAAACGAACAACTTGACGTAACGTTATTAACTTCTTAACGTCTGGCCCAATAAACACACCTTTTATTTTTGACATCACTCAAAGCAGAAATTTGTTGTCTTTAAAACTTGAAGCCTGGTCTTCTTTATTAAATAAAAAAACACAACAAAATCAATCCTGAGATAATTCTCAGGATTGATTTTGTTGTGTTCTTTCACCACGTCTCGATTTTGTGATAATACACAAAATCGAGACGTGGTGAAAGAACTAAATGTATAATTAACAATACAAGATGTCTATGTTCTATCTAAGTTCTATGTTAAGATGTTTGATTTCTGCACTTAGTCCTTCCGCTGGACTATTGTGCGTGGGCCATGGCGGCCGTCGTTGGTGGTTGTTATACATGCATGCGATGATGTTAATGTTAAAAATTCGATAGACGTTCTAACTTTTATGATGGATGAGGGACGAGGTTGCTTGTATTATAATTGCTTATGTTGTTTCTTTTGTGTACTTACTGTGCAGATATTTCGACACAAATGTATTTTTGTTATGAAATAAATAACTTGAACTTTATTCCAACCAGCCCACTTCCCTCCAGAAGTTGATTAGATCTCCTGGTCTGTTCAGAACATCTGTGAAAGATCTAGGTGACCCGAGGGTTGCTGTTCTGATCTAGATGAAGCCTGTGCATTCAATACAAGATGTCACTGTGATCGTTTCTTAAAACAAAATAAAGCTACCCTCTTAAATTCATCAAAAAAGGTATATTTTTTATTAAAACATTTTTTTTTCCTTTTCAATACGTTATGAAAATAAATGGTAATTTTTCTGGTATTATGGGCATGATTATCTACGAAATACGCTATGAATGTTTCCCGGGAAATGATATTGCCTAGTGAATAAGTTGCTTATTGTAATGCCGTTCCTCAAACCCTGTGATAAGATAAAACAAAAGCAATTACCTGAAATCCCACTTGGAGATACCAAGAAACTTCAAAAGACCAAGTTATTTATAGAAAACGGAGCAAAACCAAAAACAATACAAACAAAAGTTTTGAACAACAACCCTACCTATTGATCTCGAAGTTAATTTCCCCTTAAACTATGACAAGCGAGAGTTTGAACACGATTCGTGGATTAGCGGCGAGATGAAACGCCTTCGGTTGGAGGCCTCCGAACTTGCGGTTAAGACTAGTTTAGTCGTAATTGATTAATTTCTATTTTCAAAGTGTTGATGTGAATTATGGATGCAAACAGTTGAAATTGGGCGGTTTTGGTTAAGGTTTCGGGGTTTAAGGAAGACGGGCAAATGAGGAAGAGGTATCGGTAGATTAAGTCAACAGAAAGTTATGCTGTTTGTAGACTGAATCTAGACTGTCACTACATAAAATAAATGATGGTGAAAGATTTATTGTCTATCAAATTGACAAACCACTTAAATTGTCCGTCTAATCAGACCTAAGCCTAGTGGTGTGACCGTTGGACTGCTAAGTCATAGGTCTCGGGTTCAAACCTCTGACTTTTCGGATTCAACATTCAAAAGTCATTTATTCAAACTGGGCTGAGAATCAGCACTTTTCGAACGTCAAAATTACATAAGACAGTCCTCCAAAACGCCCACCCTTCACCACTTCCTAGTGCCTTTCGCTGGGAAGAAGAAGTGGTGCAGCAAACTCCCCAGCAGCACAGCTGTCTGTTCAAGTTAGAAAAAAAAATGATTCTATACAATAGTAGGTATGATTCATGTACGTATTGTATAATTTATCACTTGTTTAAAAAATAGTGAAGGAAAACATTGTGAGGAAACCGGCATGCCTAAGAGATATTTCTCGACGGCATGTGAAGTTAAGTCAAAGGCCCATGGGTGGATTTAAAACTCTGACATCAGGTTAGCCACATGAAAATAAGACAGTCACAACTATCGTCATTTGACAGTTTTATGGAATGGCTGTAACATGAAAAATGTACGGAATGTGTTATTTTGATAAACGATATTATCTTGACTGCCTCGTTGGTCTAGTGGTCGCAAGCGTTACTGCTGAGCATAAGGTCCTGGGTTCAATTCCCGGATCGGGAAAAGTGTTATTGGGTTCTTCTATATGAAATTTCTCAGCAGCAACTCGGAGTCTGGATTTGTGCCCGGTTGATGGCAATAGGCTCGCATTCTGTTACATGGGACTTAAACATAACTGGCGAAATGTGGGTGTACCTGCTACAGGGACACCTCTGCCCAACCCTTCGGGTAAACAAAGCGTGATGTTATGTTATGATATTATCGTTCCTGACTGTATAAGCACAATAAAACATTTGCTTTGTCAAAAGTTTCTTCAAAATGAACCACAAAAAAGCACAACCTTCAATGGTTCCGTCTTTAATAGACAAAACTGTTTTGTTTTTAATGTGCAGACTGTCTTACACCCTGCAGTTCCTAAACCACATCCCGCAACTAAGGTCTTGGACCAAACGAATATATAGATTAAGAACAGAGACGGAGCTAGAAAATTACTGCTCGGAATTTAAAAAAAAAAATTCGACATCCAGGAAATCCTTGTTTAATCCTGCGCTCTGCGGTGTTGAAGATTTAATTAAGGCGAACGAGGAAATGTTCGGAGGAACTACCATTTTTATTTTTGGTTTAGGTGTAAAGGCATTTTCATCACTTTTTACTGCAGTTTTATTTGGTAGGAAACTGAAATAGTTAACTTGCAGGAGTCAAGTTTGGATTTTTAGAAAGGAGTAGTAGAAGTTAATCCATTCCTCAGTACGTTTGTAAAGAAGTTTACTGAAAGCATCCCATTTTTTCCTAAAATAATAAAGAGAAAGAACGAAAGAAAGAAAAATAAGTTTAATATATATTGTTTATTTATAATTATTATTTATTGTTTATTGGTTAGAAGCCCAAAAGTCTGACAACCAGTCTTACCAAGGGGTATCGTGTTACCTAGTAACTGGGTTGTGGAGGTCAGATAGGCAGTCGCTCCATGTAAAATACTGGTATTCAGCTGCATCCGGTTAGACTGGAAGCTAACCCCAATATAGTTGGGAAAAGGCTAGGCAGAAGATTTATAATAATTATTATGTAATAATGTAATGAAATTTTATTTTAATGACTACTCAGTTTTAATGTAGTTAGAAGCCCAAAAGTCTGACAACCAGTCTTACCAAGGGGTATCGTGTTACCTAGTAACTAGGTTGTGGAGGTCAGATAGGCAGTCGCTCCATGTAAAATATTGGTATTCAGCTGCATCCGGTTAGATTGGAAGCCGACTCTAACATAGTTGGGAAAAGGTTAGGTAGATGATGACTCAGTTTTAATGTAATTTATTTTGTGAATGTACGGAATTTTGAATTTAAATTTTAATGTGCATATATTATTTTAATGATCTAACGAATTTTAATGTACTTATTTTGTGTTGGTGTAATGAATTAAATGAATTGTATGTATTTGTGATTAGTGTATTGGGACTTGGTGCCTTATTAAGTTAATAAATAAATTATTACTACTGTTATAAGCAATTTGTTGAAAGTTCTCGTGAACTAGCAAAATGAAAAGGAGCCGCTGGATGTGGGAAGTGTAGAACCGCTTGTCATGGCGATGTTCGGGGAAGGCCTATGTCCAGTAGTGGAAGTCTTTCGGCCGAGCTGATAATGATGATAATAACCAATTTACTATTGTCTACAGTTTTACAAACTTGGTGTTTAATGCTCGGTTCCTATAAACAAAAACGAATCGTTTCATTTACCAATAGTAGCGACGATATGGCCTGACCAAGATTATGTTTGAACTTTAAAAGAGACTGTGACCTCTAAAGTTTGTTTCGGCTTTTCTTCTCAGAGTAGTCTCCAATTTTGTATGCTATCTGGCGGGACGTAGCATGTACCAATATTTCTTTGTAAAACATCTATATAATTTTACCCTATGTTCACAAAATTAGTAAATTAATTAAATTGAATTAAATGATAAATTATTTTATTTCTGTAAGTAGGTTTGTACAAACACTTACAGGTCAATCATATTTTAATAACTAGATGAGGTCGGCGTTTCCTATCTGACTACTCTGAGAAGAAAGGCCGAAACAAACTCAGAGGTCACAGTCTCTTTTAAAGTCCAGACTTAATCTTGGTCAGATCATGTGAAGGCCATGGGGATTGGTGTCTGAAGTTGTCTTTAGAGGAAAGCACCACACAGATTGAGAGGGACTGTCCAGCCAGTGCACGCATTTGTCAGTTATCGTACAGCTCAACTCAGAATTTCAGGAGCTCAACGAATTGAAAAGTGATTCCGGTAGCTCGGTTCTTTTCTTTTTTTATTGCCAAACTGTGCATATAAATAGATTCATAAGCTAATTTTACCTGTTGCTACATCCATATGGGAGGGTCTACTATGCAAAACTATGAGGTTTTTGCGTTATTATTCGTAAATATAAAAGAATCTTAATTTTGACTATTATCGGTCCGTAAATTATAGGAATCGGCAATAACAATCTTTTAACAGAGTCCATAAAGAGCCCCATACACATTGTCGGTCCATATTTTTACTGTGATTAATGGCTGCGTAATTCGAAAAACAAAAATAAACCTTTGAAAAACAAAGTTATTTATTTCAATGTCAACACCACACGATTTTTCTTCAACCTCTAAAATGGTACCGTCAGTTCGCTGTCGACAATTTCGCGAGGTTCCCTCTACATTACCGTATTTGGTTAGATAGTGGCTCGACTCAGTCAGCGAAACGACGCCCCGTAATGGATTTCTGACGTTGAAATAAATGATAGATCGCCGCCACACGATGCATTACCTGTGGACAAGTAGCTGAGCTACGAATGTGGTTGGAGGGTGCTTGATTTGAAAAACGAATCAGAAATGTGGCTTCAAATGTAATTAACTCATTATAAAAATAACTTAGTAATTTCTGCTAAGATTTGCATGCCTTGATAGGTATTTATTTGTTTGCAAAAATTTTTTTTTACTATTTAGCACAAAAAATGTTTTCTAATTAAATTATTGTAGTTTGTTAGTTTTGGTTTTAAATAGCATGGTTTCTAAAGTTAATTTTTTATTTGTATTCCGTGGAAAATGTTATTGGTTGCATATTTGGCCGTATTTTTTATTTATTCGTATAAAATGTAATGTGTCACTGTTGGTTTTCCCAAATAAATAAAATAAAAATAAAATAAAATGTTCAATGTTTCGGTGGTGTGATGTAGTCAAAGGGTGAAACCCAGATGCTAGTTCAAATGTTCTTTGCTTTATACGAAAGCAACACTTTTAAATTTACCTTTATTTATACTTATGTCTTGATTTTATCTTTGTCATTATTCGTTCAGCCGAAAGACGTCCACAGCTGGATATCCTCCCGGCCTTGTGTGTCCTTGTGTTTGGTATAGGGAATGACCATTTTCCTCAAATACCAAACGATTTTGGGAAAATGCGAAAATGGTTTTTCCTTTGCAGCCTTGACACACAATTTCACATAAAGAAAATGGTTTTAGTGATTTTGACTCCAGACTAACATGGTTACTATCCAAATCTTTAACTCCACACCAGAATCAATCTCATCATCTACTCTGTTCTAGTACTCTATTTCCACTACTCAGTTACGGGGTCCAAGACCAGTTGTCAAACTTTCGGTTTTCTGACGACCCGTAACGTCTGTCAAAGATCCACGAATCTATGATCTACGATCTATGAATGACAGCCAGGACCAACGGCTTAACGTGCTTTCCGAGGCACGGACGGTTGGTATCTAAAGATGGTCACCCATCCACGGACCAATCGCAGCAAGCGTAGCGTAACCTGATCGATCGACCCAAGCGGCTGTTATTACTTAGCCATAGAATCAACCACCAGGACCAACGTACTCCCATCATTTCTTACAAATAAATATTAAAAACCTCCTCTACCCGAACTCAACACACGTCCCGCATAACGAAATGATCTGTAACCGAAATAAATCCATTGGAATAAACTTTTCCGTCGCACGTAGACATTTGACTGGCTCTGATCGATTGTAGTATCGCTGTTTATTGATATGGGCTCCCGATAAATAATGGCAGCGGCCACTTCAGATGTTTGTGTTGCTTGTGCTGAAGTGCTGAGAGCGATTTTAAGTGTCAAAAGGTCTGGGTATAAGAAATAGGGTTGCGAAAATAGAAAGGAATGTTTTTGGAGGAGAGTGGAAATAGTGTTTGAGAGACAAGGTTTCTATGTGAGTAAAAATATAGTATATTAGTGTATTATAATGATAATTTGTATTGTTGCCCCCTTTTCGCTACGACACTTTGTGCTAGCGACCGTTTTCGGGGGCTCATTATTAAGTGTGCAAGTCACCCACTGCCATTTTCCTGTGTATTTTATATAAAATATTGGTCAGGCAGAGGTCATAGTCTTTCCATAGTTCCAGGTAACTAATCCATTATAGCCACCCAAATCCATAGCCCAATATGTTTTGTTTCCATGTTCTGCAATAGTCCAACACCAACCGGGGGTTTTCCTTGAGTGCACTTGTATAGTGCATACAGGGATAATTGTCGGTTGGTGCCTCAACACTTATTAATGTCTAAGGGGCCTCTGCAACAATTCAAAATTCAAATGCAAATTCAAATTCATTTATTTAGCTCACACAAAGTTCATAAATATACAACCTAAATAGCATGGTATGAAATTAACACTAACAAAAAACTTAGAATTAGACAGCGGGTCCCAAACTAGGCACAGCCTGTATCTTGGTGACCCAAACACTACACAAAGTTAACAACTTTAATGCGTTCTGCTAGCGCAATATTATTATTCATAGTTCTTATTAAATTTACAATAATTTAAGTACAAAAAACAAATAACATAAATTATACATACAAAAACAGTTAAGGTGAGTAAGTGTGTGGTGTGAGTGTAAGTGAGGGTATGTATTCCTTCAGAGAGTGTGTATTAACATGTGCAGCAAAGAAAAATGCCTGTAAATGATTTAATTGAAATAAATGCTTTGAGTTTGAGTCTGCGAGTTGGCTTCGGCCCCTCGTACGCCTTCCAAAGGTCCGGGACCTCAGGGTCCCGAGATAATGTCAAAGACATTTAATAATAATATTATTATGTTTTTTAAGTTTGATATTCTTCTGGTAAAATTCTTTTTATTAAAACTTCAGCTTAACTGGGCAAGCGATGTTGGGAAATAATACATATATAATCAATCACACACTTTATCTTCGGATGGGAATCGCAGCTGCATTGGGGTCGGTGTGGCGACATCTACATTGCCACATTTGAACTACGCATTACACTGACGTCACGCAAAATCCTGCATCGCGCAAGCAGTGTTTACCGCGCGACTAGCATGTTTACAACGTCCCGACATCAATCGTCGGGCAGTTGCCCAGCAGACGCAACACTCGTCTGGTCGGAGGATCTTCCCTTTTTAGGGTTCCGTAGTAAACAAGGAACCCTTATAGTTTCGTCATGTCCGTCTGTCTGTCTGTCTGTCTTTCCGCGGTCTAGCTCCGAGACCCTTAGTACTAGAAAGCAATTTGGCATAGGTATACATATTAATTACGTCGACAAAGTGGTAAAATAAAATTATGAAAAACATTTGTTTTAGGGTACCTCCTACACGTAAAGTGGTGATGTTTTTTTTTATTTTTTTATCACATGGTGTGGGGTATCATTGGAAAGGTCCTTTAAAAACATTGTGAGTTTGTCGAAACCATTTTTGGATTCAAGGATCCGTTTGCGAAATATTAAGCTTTAAAGTGCTATTTTTGTTCCCCCCCCCTGCCAGCTAAATGGTTGGTTTAGGGTATGTAAAAAAAATCACAGCCATAGTTTATATAACGAAATTAAAAAGAAAACTATCACAGCTAAGTAGGCTTTACAAGTTAACGAGTAATAATCGACCAACTTAACTTTGCAGTTGCAAAAACATGTTTTCAAGAATATATTTTTCAACTACAAAGTTAAGTTTGTTTTTGGAATAAATTCATCCCAATTACGGAACCCTTCATTGTGTGTGGTCTGACACGCACTTGGCCGGTTTTTTCTATAGAGGATGAGTGAACTTTACTCCCTATTCCTCAAACGCTAAATCGGCTCCCAGCCTAACGGGATGCAACTGAATACCAGGATTTTACTTGGAGCGTCTACCTATCTGACCTCCATTCCATAGTTATTGGATAACACAAAACCGAGGGGTTTACTGAGGAGTAAGACTGATTTCAGACTTGACTCTGGACCCGTATGGACTGTCAAAAATCTACGGAGGTTGTCTTTAAAAAATCGCTTTTAGCGATAACACCGCCGATTGTGTCACCCTATGCAAAATTTCTACACTTATATATTCTGTATTTTTTATGGTGTACATATTAAAGAGATAAAGAGTGCTCTATTCTATTCTACGAATGACAGTCGAGACCAGCGGCCTTGCGTAAGCAAAAACGGATTGCAACTAATTACGTCACTACCTCAGTGTGCCAGCTACAGGACAAATGACAAGCCTCGCCCGGGGTCGGGTCGCGGCCGTGATAAAACACGAAGTCGTAACGATGCAACCGGGAGCGAAGTTTCTCGCTGCCAATTAATTAGTATTTACCGCGAGTCGGGCGAAATGTGTATTTTAAAGTTACCTATGCGCTTGATAATGAGAGTTTATTTTTGAAGGAATATTCTCAATGTAACAAGTATTTTAACATAACATCACGCCTTGTTTTCGCGAAGACTTGAGCAGAGGTGTACCCACATTTCGCTAGTCAAATTATGTACGGATTGCAACCGAGAGGGAAGTGACGCCTTTAATGGAAAAAAAATATTAAATTTAAAGTTGCATGCGTTCCATTTTTAACCGACTTCCAAAAAGGAGGAGGTTATATGTTCGTCGCGTATGTTTGTTTTTTTTTTTTTTTTTTATGTATGTCCACCGATTTCTCCGTCAATTGTGGACCGATTTTGAAAATTCTTTTTTTTTTTGAAAGGGTGTGCTCTCGAATTGGTCCCATATAAATTTTATTAACTTTGCTTGGATAGTTTTTGAGTTAGCTACAAAATACGTATTTTTTTCCCACTTGTATGTAGATGATATGTTAAGTTTCTGTCACTGGTAGCAGGTAGTGGTATTCGAATGTGTGTGGGGTAGGTACCACAACTAAAAAGTGAAAAATAAAAACTTTTTACAAAAAAAAACAACCGACCTCCAAAAAAAACACTACAAAGTGAAAAATAACTTTAATTTCGGAAGTCGGTGGCAAAAAACGAAAATACAAAACCCAAGACACCGACTTCCGAAATTAAAGTTATTTTTCACTTTGTAGTGTTTTTTTTGGAGGTCGGTTGTTTTTTTTTTTAATATTAACAAAGGAGACTGAAACGATTACATGCACTCTTGGGCCTGAATAGTAACGAGATGTAAAATGGTGTGAATTTATAGATTCATACATACATTAGTGTATTGCAGTGACTAGTTGCTATCCCACAATTCACATAGCGATCCATAGTTTCAACAATATCCAATCCCACAATTCCAAAACAATCCATTATAACAATTCCAAGTCAATCGTGTGTGCGATCTTCGGTGTTCAGTGTGAAAGCAAGGGTCGTACAAGGTAGGCAGGGTCAGAATCCGTAAAATCAAAGCAGTGATCGTTGAAAATGAAAAATAATTGGGAAAACACTCAAAACACATCCGAAAACACGAAATAAGTGACAACTTTCTAGTTCTAGTAGGGATGGGCGTTGCGACAACGAACCGTTTACAAAGACCGTTTTGTGATGATGAAACCGTTTTACGTCCTGAGTTCAACTTCAAACAGTCTTCATTGCACAAACCAGTCTTCGAATTACTTGGTGCGATTTTTACATCGAAGAAAATACAGTCGGGTACAATGATTCAACTATCTATCACACTCGTAAAACAGTCCTTCTAATAAAAAGTGAACTCTTAAAAAGTGAACTCTTTGAAATGAAATACAGTCAGTAATGTATTACCAGTTGTTAATGCTGTCATTCGTGATGCGAAAAAACCATTTTATACATTTCAAGTCGTTGATAGTTTTAAGAAACTGCGCTCGACGAAAAGGCAAATCTATTCCATGTTGGATAAGTTTCGTCTTTTAACCGTTTTCTGCAACCGTTTTCGTCGTCGGGAAAACGGTTTCAGTCACCAAAAATTCGAGAATGACCCACCACTAATGTGTCAAATTGTCAATATCAGTCTGCCAGAGCAGCATATGTACTGCCAGTGACATAGACAAAAAAATAAAACTGATTTTAATAGATATGAAATTGATAATGGTGGTGGTTGGTTTTTCAGTAATTAATTATGTTTTATTTAAATTAAATGTACTATATTGTATAAAGGTATATTTAGTGCATTTAATTACTTTGAGTTAACTAGGTATATTACCTAGTGCTACCTAGTGGGTAGGTTTTCTTTTTGTAGTTGTGTAATCGATTACTATAATCGATGATCTCACGAAAACTATCTTTATCATATTTCTCCGCTTCCAGGCAAAGAATTGAGCTGATTTTCGATATTCAAGGATAAAAAAAAATATGACTAATTTTTAGATCATATCTCAACTTATCACACTTGGGCCCAACATTTTCCATCTCCTTTGGACATGATTTTATGGAGGATGTTGGGTACTCAGTAACAAATACGATCAAAAACGAGTACTATTATCAACATCATTTACAACCTGACTTCACCAACTGTAAAGGCCTCTCTTTGCTCTCATACACTCTCGCATACACTCTCTCATTCACTCTCACAGACACTCTCACATACAGACACACTACGCACTGGTATTCACACTAGAATCATACACTCACCAACATACTTGTTTTTATTTGATATTTTAAGTACCTACTATTTATTTTAATAGATTAAGATTATGCTATACTATGGAAGAGCGGAGTCTCCTAACACAGGCATTGTTTGCTTGAAAGGAGACTCCAAACACGAAATCCTTTTTT
Source organism: Agrochola lychnidis (assembly GCA_963680765.1). Lineage (NCBI taxonomy): Eukaryota > Metazoa > Arthropoda > Insecta > Lepidoptera > Noctuidae > Agrochola > Agrochola lychnidis. The sequence goes on from OY796856.1 coordinate 22,858,712, forward strand.
GTAAACTGAAGCATAAATAAAAACATTTTAATTTAATTTAATTTTGCTTGTTCCTATATTTTCACGCTTGTGTGCTAATCTCGGTGTACGGATCATCTGGCTAGCTACTACCTTCTTATCTAAGTCTATCGCCAGAAAAACAATGGAAACAGCGTTATTGTGTTTCGGTTGAGAATTCCGGGAAAAGCTCGCTTCTACCTTCGGTCTGATCATCACTTACCATCAGGTGAGATGTAGGCCAAGAAGTTCACCGATGGGGTTAAAAAAAAATCGGTTTATTGTCGTGCTTAGCAATATAATAATAATAAAGATGCCAATTTGAATTTATTGTATTTAAATACTATTCACAACAATATAACCCCACGTTGGGCGCCATATTGTTGTGAATAGTATTTAAATACAATAAATTTAAATTGGCATCTTTATTATATCGGAACTGCACTCCAATTGCGTAACACATTTTCAATCACAATCCGAGCGTTTTGAAGGTAATTCCTAATCCATTGATTTATAATTATGTGGGTTACGCAATTATCCCGCTGGTTAACTGTAATGCTTAGCAATACAACAAAAAAGAATTGGCATTTTTATTATATCTAAACTGGATCAAAAAGCATAGACTAAACCGAACTGGAATAGATCTAGTTACCCATATAAGCAATGAAAATAAGGGCCTTCGCAAACTGGCGGACTGCAGGGGAGAGCATCGAGGGAGATAAATCTTCGGGGTTACCGTGAGCGTCCGCTAGCTTACCGGAGCATCCGTCGGTATCCCGTGGCATGCGCCGGTATGCTTCAAGATCGATCACCGAGTCGATAACCTAGCAAAAATTACGCACCAATGCCTTCCTAAGGTTCGAATGGACCAAAACTGACTAGTAATAAAATTGGCACAGAAATAGAAGGACGAAATTGAAAACAATTAATCAAAACTTGTCAACCTCTGTCAGTAACTGGCCTAAAAGCTTAACAACTTGAAAGACGATGGATTAAGTACCTAATGGAACCTTTTAGGACAATAGAGGAAACCTCTTGCTTAGTAAATAAAGAAAATTTAAATACTGGTTTAAATCATCAAAATGTTAAAAAAAGTTCTTCTTTGATATCTCACCCATCAAATTGTAGTAATCTAAATAAATGTAATAATAATACTCTAAAAATTGTTCATCAAAATATACAGGGTGTGATAGGTAAGGAATTAGAATTGGAGTTGTTCATGAACTGTAGTAATATTGATATCCTATGTGTAACTGAACATTGGTTGAAAGTCCACCAGTTCATGTTCAGCTTTAACAACCACCAGGTTGCCAGCTCATTCAGCAGAGTTAATATGATACGTGGTGGCTCTTTAATAATTGTTCGTAACAATATGAAATTTAAAGAACGTAAGGATATTGTGAGCCTCTCTGTTGAGCGAGTTATTGAAATAGCTTGCATTGAGCTTGAGCGGTTCATTGTAATGAGCGTGTACAGGCCCCCATGTGCTTCATATGATATTTTTGAGAAATGTATGGAAGAAGTATTATTAAAGACTTGTAACAGTAATAAAACAGTTTTAGTCTGTGGAGATTTCAACATTAATTTACTGGAAAAATCTGCTGTAGTAAATAAATTTAAAACTTTATTAAAGTCATATAATTTGTACAATACATTCTTTGAGCCGACTAGAATAACTGCCACTAGTGCTACCTGTATTGATAACATTTTTACAAACTTAAGACCTTCCAGCCATTTAATTATAAATGAGTTGGACTCTGATCACTGTGGCCAGTTAGTCACTTTCCCTCTGAAGACAGTCAGAGCTCAAAGAAAACTTGTAAGTTTTGTTCCTGTAAATAAAAGTCGCTTAGGACAATTTAAAAATAATTTAATGGAAAAACTACCGGGTTTGCCTTATCATGATGACCCGGATCAAGCTTACAGTTTACTATTTAACCTCATCAATTGTGAGTTTAATAAGATTTTCACCTCAAAAACATTGCCTGTTTGTGACCGCGTTCTATTTAGTGATTGGGCAACACCAGGTATTTACAAAAGTAGGCAGAGGTTATTTGAATTGTATCATGAAAAAACATATAACCATGATGAAACTTTTAAAGAATTTGTTAGGAAATATTCAAAAACTTTTAAAAGAGCCTGTTCCTCAGCAAAAGCCATAAACATTAAAAATAAAATAAAATCTTCTGGAAATAAAATTAAAACAACTTGGAATATAATTAATTCAGAAACGGGAAGAACGACAGTACGGAATCGTGACTTTCATCTAAAAATCAATGATGTAGATATTAAGGCAGACGTGGAGGTGGCAACTGAGTTTGAAAATTTCTTTACTAATATTCCCATTCTAACAACCAAAACTCTGTCATCGTCGTCCTCCACTTCTGCTTACTCAATACTTAAAGAATGTGTACCAGAATGTGACAAACTTTTTGAATTCACAACTATTACTGCTAAAGACATTATAGAATCTTTTAAAAATCTTGATGTAAAAAAAACTGCTGACCTTTGGGGATTATCAGTACATACCGTGTCCTCAATAATTGATGTTATTTCACCCTTTTTAGCAATCGTTTTTAACTCTTGTATTGCATCTGGTGTATTTCCTGATCTGATGAAACTTAGCAAAGTGATTCCACTGTTCAAATCTGGCAGCACAACTGATCCTACAAATTTTCGGCCTATTTCGATATTACCCACATTGAGCAAAATCTTTGAAAAATTAATTTTAAAACAAATGTTGGGACATTTCAATACACATAATTTACTTCATCTGAAACAGTTTGGTTTTACAAAGGGTCGTTCAACTACAGATGCGGGCGTGGAATTACTAAAGAACATATTCGAGGCCTGGGAGGAGTCGCAAGATGCTCTTGGCATTTTCTGCGACTTGTCCAAGGCCTTCGATTGCGTACATCATGATACACTCATCAGGAAACTGTACCACTATGGTATGAGGGACAAGGCTCTTGACCTTCTGACTTCTTATCTGAACAACAGAATTCAGAGGGTCGATGTTAATGGCAAGAGATCTGCAGGATCTGCGGTCACCATGGGCGTTCCGCAGGGTTCAATTCTTGGTCCTTTTTTATTTCTAATTTATATAAATGACTTGCCCTATCACATAAGGGATAATCACAAGATCGTATTATTCGCAGATGATACTTCCCTCATTTTTAAAATCAAACGTCAGTTAGTCAACTTTGAACAAGTTAATGATGCACTCTCTAAAGTTGTGCATTGGTTTAATGTAAATAATCTTCTCCTGAACGAAAAAAAAACTAAACTCATTAAATTTTCAATGCCAAATGTCAGGCAGCTATCTACTAATGTTCAGGTTAATGGAACAGAGTTGGACCCTGTTGAGTCGACAGTTTTTCTTGGAATCACTATTGACGGTAAATTACAATGGGGCCCACACATAGAAAAATTGTCAGGAAGGCTATGTTCGGCCGCCTATGCTGTTAAAAAAATTAGACAGATAACTGACGTGGATACAGCCAGAATTGTTTATTTTAGTTATTTTCATAGTCTTATGTCATATGGGATTCTTCTCTGGGGAACCTGTGCGGACATTAATACTATCTTTGTTCTACAGAAAAGGGCTGTTCGAGCCATTTACAACCTAGGTCCAAGAGATTCCCTTAGAGAAAAATTCAAAGAAATAAATATTCTGACTGTAGCCTCACAATATATTTTTGAAAACCTATTGTATGTAGCCTCACAATATATTTTTGAAAACCTATTGTATGTACACAAAAATATATCAAATTTTAAGAAAATGTCCGATATTCATAGTTTAAATACCAGGAATAAACACAACCTTGCTGTACATCGCACACGTCTCCACAAAGTAGGCAACTCATTCATGGGTCAATGTATACGCTTTTACAACAAACTCCCCATTGACATTCGAAACTTACCCATTAAACGATTTAAAATCTGTATTAAAACCAAACTTTGTGAAAAAGGGTACTATACAATTTCAGATTATTTAGAAGATAAAAAAGCTTGGGATTGAACTGCTCGCTCTGCTAAACCTTGTGATAAAACCATAGAACTAGACATTTTAATTATTATGTAAAATCAACATATACCAGTTTTATAAACACGTTGACATTGTTGAAAATTATATTCAAAATGACATGATTACTTTGTAAAGTATTATATTATTTTAACTATTGTGAATGTGAGGACTATGTGGATATTAGTTTGTATATGATACTAGTTTTAGTGATGGTCTGGCAGTTTGAGTAGTTTTTGCGGCCTACCCAAATGTCCTTTCTTTGGTATTGCTCGTCGAGTTGAGCTCCTTAAGTTCTAAGTTGAGCTCCACGATTACTGACAAATGCTTGCACTGACTGGACAGGTCCACTCAAATCTGTGTGGTTCTTTCCTCAAAAGACCTTTTCAGACACTAATCTACATGGTCCTCATATGGCCTGACCAAGATTATGTCTGGACTTTAAAAGAGACTGCGACCTCTGAGTTTGTTTCGGCCTTTCTTCTCAGAGTAGTCAGATAGGAAAAGCCGAACTCATCTAGCTTATTTTTAATATTTTTTTATATGACGTGTAAAAGTGATTCCGATATCCTATTTACAGAATAAACAATTTCATTTCATTTCATTTCATTTCATTTCATTTCATTTCATTTTAATATTTTGTTGGTATTATTTATGTACTAGCTTCTGCCCGCGACTTCGTTCGCATGGAAATCGTAAGACATCACAATATACTACAATAACAGCCACATTTTTATAAAACTTCCCTGTATACTACGTTTGTAGTTTTATTCCCAGCAGCCAAAATATACAGAGAGTCAGGAATGGTGACTCGGGAGCAAGCGACGTAACAGTTGTCCGTGTGAGAAGCAGCTTATCCTGAGGTCGACACCCGCAGCCTTCAGCCTTTAGTGTCGGCCCCTGTGACTTGTTGATCGCAAAGCATACACTCCCAGAGAACTGCACGCGCTTTAACTGGTAATGGTGGGGAATTTGTACTTTATACGCGCTATAAACACTGTCTCACCATCGCCACAACCTGTTAGAATTTCCACCTCGATGACGTTTCTCTGCAAAGACATGACTTTGAGCTGGTTTCCGTTACACAGATATACAACCGGAAGTTCACTTGCCATTTAATGCTGAAATGAACCTTTTTGGCGCAGCTGTGAGGCACACACTATTGTTTTAAAAACACTATTTTTTATTTCCACTGTAATTTGTGTTTTGTGTTTCGCGAACTGTGTCCAAATAAATGTTTTTTCTTTCTTTCTTTCTTTTCTTTCTATTTGTAAATTGAGAAATTCTACGGGGTGATATTTGGCATCATCTTCCTCCACATCAGTATTAATGGAGGTGTATATCACTTCACTCCCTTCAATTTGTGAGAGAATACTGTGGTTGATCGCTGTAGCTTGATCATCTTCGGAGTTAAAACGGAAACACACCTAAGAATTATCTTGGTACGGTATTTGACTGATATCCCCGTATATCAGACGAATAAGATCTTCTAAAGTGGGATCTACTCTACCAAGAATCTCTGGTAGAGTGCTTTCACCAACTTTTAGAAGAACATCGGAGAATTCTTGAGCATTTGAATTACCGCCAAGCCGAGCTCGTATGATGATGGTCAAGCGCAGTTTATGAACTCTCGACCATAGAGTCGACCTTTTCAACGAAGTTTTCACTTTTTTTGTCAAAACTGTGACACCACCCATCATATCTTGGTTTCTGCGGATGTCCTGCAGGGTTCTGTTTACAGTTTCCACTGCTTTCCTTTTTGCCATAACGCATTCATCCCATACGACGAAGCGCAATCCCCTAAGCACACATCCCTTGTTACTGTTGCGTGACACCCCACAAACAGGTGTTTCGTTGCTCTCTAAATCGATGGGAATCTTAAACATGACGTGCGCTGTTTTGCCACCAGGAAGCAGTGTGGCAGCGATTCCAGAAGATCCACATACATATTATAAAATCGCTAGGACAAATCTGCTGTCAAAATCTGTAAAAAAACATTTTATTCCTACAGTCTTTTGCTCTAAAATGATCAGAATACAACCTTGAATGTTTTGTGACTGTAAAGTACTTGTAACTTAGTAGTTTCCCATAGCTTACGAAGTTTTCCATTTTTTGTGAATTAATACATTCTATGAACTATTACATACACAATCCAAAAAAAAATCGTTTTACAAAAAGAGTTTAAAAAAACAGATGTAAATCGAACTTACTACCCCGGGCGGCCTACCAGCAGCTCATAAAGCAGTATTTTTTTAATGTTACTTCAGTGGGAGAAAGAGATGGAGCTATACATCCTGTAGAGCTTCATCTCTTTCCCACACTGAAGTAAACTAAAGTAATATTAAAATAATACTGCTTTTAAGCTGGTGGTAGGCCCTCAGGACTTCAAATCATTCGTCCAATCGCTTACTTATTCGCTTTGTTGAAAGTTAGCTAAAATAGCCGTTCCTATATAAAAGGTAGCGTGATGATAATCATTTAAAAAGTTAAATCGGTAACTACCTATCTACAATATCCCAACCTTTTGGCGCGTCCTTTTACAATTTGCAGAGAAAAATACGAACATGATGTAATATTGCTCATCCCCCATAGCAAATAGCGTGATAGTTTACGCCCTACGGTTGGTACAGACAAACATTCTAAAAACTTTATTTTCCGCATAAGAATCGATCCCAGACCTCTTAGCAATAACTTTCTTTAAAAAAAATTAACTTCGTTACGATTTTATTATATCTATAGATTATAGGTAGATTATCAAAAAAAATAATAATCGTATAACAAAATGTGAAAAAAAAACCGTAGGTGGGAATCGAACTTACAACCCCACGTTTACAAAGCAACCGCCCAACCGCTGAGCTAATTGCTTTGTTGAAACTTGTCTAAAATAGCCGTTCCTATATATTTTTTGATTGACTGCTTAGTTCCATAAAGGTATAGCGTGATGATAATCATTTAAAAAGTTAAATCGATAACCATCTACAATATCCTAAAATTTTGGCGCGTTTTTTCCCAAAAATACGAAAATAATATAATATTGCTCGTCCCCCATAGTAAATAGCGTGATAGTTTATACCCTATAGTTTGACCAGACTTATAGGGAACACCTATGCAAAATTTTAACAGAATCTATCCGGTAGAATTTGCGTCATGCTAGAACATAAAAATACAACATAATGTAATATTGCTCGTCCCCCATAGTAAATAGCGTGATAGTTTATACCCTATAGTTTGACCAGACACACAGGGAATATCTATGCAAAATTTTAACAGAATCTGTCCGGTAGAATTTGCGTGATGCTGGAACATACATACAGACAAACAGACAAACAGACAAAAATTCTAAAAAAAATATTTTCGGCATTAGAATCGATCCTAGACCTCGTAGCAATTACTTTTTTTCAAAAATATTCAATGTACAGTTTTGACTTCGCTACGATTTTATTATATGTATAGATATTTACGACAAGCTTTTAAATTAGTTAATCACCATGGATATTGTTTCAACTTCCCGTGGGAGTCGTAAAACAAGATTATATAAGACTAGCCATGTTTGTGGCTCCACCTGAGTGAAGATTTTATTTAACTTTTAGGTGAATTTTTCCCCAAATTATTGAGAAATTGTCGGTTCGTTTCGGCAGAACGAAGCCCATTCAATCTCTTGGGAAACATATTGAAAACATGTTTTGGCTTTTCAATTAATTTGGCTGCATATTTTCTGGGCAGAAAGTAAAGATTAAAGCTCCAATTATCGCATATCGTTCGATACAAATAATTTGTTAAACTTAATGAAGCTATAATTAAAAATTGAGTAGCTGGATTTGACTGGTAATTTAAAATTTGATCGTGTTTCTGAATGAGTTGAGGCATTTTAACTATAGTGGGATACTGTTATTTATTTCTTTGAGTTATTTTTAATGGTAAATTACAGTGAAACTATTATATTATTTTCTTGGTGTAGCAAGAAAAATTAGTCCAGTAGTATCTATATTAAGTACACTAATAACAAAACAAAATATTCAAACTTATAATTAAATAATCAATAATAATATGTAATTTAATACAAAAATAAATAAATAGATTGACCTACACATATTATATTCAGAGAATAAATAAATGAGTAATAACATAAAAAATATAATAACTAATACTGCTGCAAAAAATAAAAATTATAATCGGATAGGACATAATTAAAATATTTGGTAATAATCTTCCTCTCTCCTACTTATTTAAAATTTTGCTGTGCTCGACAGGGTCCATAATTGTTTCAATTTATTTTTCCCTACCACCTGTAAATGTGTACATTATGGAAGCAATAAAGTATAAAGAAAATTAAAATATATGTTTTTTAAGTTTTTTATGGTTCTCGCAATAATACTTAGTAGCAAGAAGTTATTTTGCTTAATAGATAGTTTTCTTTCCCAGACAGGTTTCAGGAAGTGAGGGAATTATCATTTCCACAAAGGTAATTGAATAAAAACAAATTCGTGGAAAAAATCTTTTGTCTTCCTTTTATTATCCTCAAGCCATGGTTTATATTTAATAACAGTTGATTTTGATGGACATTTTATAGTGCAATGTGCAAAGTTAGGGTCTAATGAGAAAATAATGAATTTTCAGCATGGCGTCGTCATAAGCTGTGCCTTAGATACAGCCGGTGGGAGGCAAAGATGAATAATTTGTTTATGCAAGAGTGGATATGGTAAAATATTATTCTAGTGTACGTGTCAAACAATTTACTGTCAAATATTTCTCATTGTTTAACTTTAACAGTTTTCTTGTGTACCTAATAGTATAATTTCTTAGCAGTTTAAGCACATGTTGATATAGATGGTTCACACCACAAAATCATTTAAATAAAAAACGCGGCCAAGTGCAAGTTGGACTTGCCCATGAAGGGTTCCGTAGCAGCAAGTAACATTGAATGAAAGGTAAATTGCGGTTTACGATTTATGACGTATTCAAAAAAAAACTACTTGCTAGATCTCGTACAAACTAATTTTCGTTGGAAGTTTACATGGTAATGTACATCATGTATTTTTTTTTGTTTTATCATTCTCTTATTTTAGAAGGTACATGGGGGACACACACATTTTACCATTTTGGAAGTGTCTCTCGCGCAAACTATTCAGTTTAGAAAAACATTATATTAGAAACCTCAATATCATTTTTAAAGACCTATCCATAGATACACGTATGGGTTTGATGAAAAAAAAAAAAAAATCTGAGTTTCCGTTCTAAGTATGGGGAACCCCCAAAATGTTTTGTTTTTTTTTTCTATTTTTGTGTAAAAATCTTAATGCGGTTTACAGAATACATCTACTTACCAAGTTTCAACAGCATAGCTCTTATAGTTTAGGAAAAAAGTGGCTGTGATATACGGACGGACAGATAGACAGACAGACATGACGAATCCATAAGGGTTCCGTTTTTTCTATTTGGCTACGGAACCCTAAAAAGTAACTCTTGCTACGATACAATAAAGTGCAATTCAGGTCGCACAGCGCTTTATACCTTCATTTATATTCACCTAGTAGTTGCCCCTCTTTCTACTGCGTAACTCGTGTAACGCGAATTGGCCCGACAAGTCGAGCCCGCCTCGTACTTGTAGCTTCATACCTAAAATGTTGAGTGAACCATTTGTATTTATCTGTGGTTTTCGTTTTATTTAAATGATTTATTAGCTAATAAGCCTATTGTAATATGAATAAAGTATCACCGATTTTTTTTTTAACTTAAATCTATAAACATACGCTTTTTCCCACCTTTACCCCCAGGTAGGGAGAAATATTTAATTAAACCGATTATGTCACCATTTTACCTGAACAGTCTGTCACTTCACTGTGTAACAGCTCTTTTTAGGGTTCCGTAGTAAACAAAGAACCCTTATAGTTTCACCATTTATTTATTTATTTAGCAACAACGGTTGTGTTTAACCAATTACAGTAACTAAGATAATACCTAAGACACATTAAAATGTACAAAATAAAAAAAATGTCATGTTCGTCTGTCTGTCTGTCCGCGGTCGAGCGGTCTAGCTCCGGTTGTACTAGAAAGCTGTAATTTGGCATGGGTATGCCACATATTAATTACGCTGACAAAGTTGTAAAACAAAATTATGAAAAAAAAATTTTTACTTGTAGGGGAGGAACCCAACATATTTTTAATGGGTTCCTCCCCTACACGTAAAGTGGTGATGCTTTTTTTTTCTATTCCATGGTGTGGGCTATCATTGGAAAGGTCCTTCAAAAACATTGTGAGTATGTGAAAACCATTTTTGGATTCAGGGACCCGTTTGGGAAATATTAAGCTTTAAAGTGCTAATTTTTGTTAGAGTCAAGTGTGTCCCCCCCTGCCAAGCTAAATGGTTGGTTTTGGATGTGTGAAAAAAATCACCGCAGTAGTTCATATAACAAAATTAAAAGGAAAACTATCACAGCTTAGTAGGCTCTACAAGTTAACAAGTAATAATCGACCAACTTATATTTGCAGTTGCAAAAACATGTTTTTCAACTACAAAGTTAAGTTTGTTTTTGGGAAAAATTCATTCCAACTACGGAACCTTTCATTGTGTGTGGTCCGACACGCACTTGGCCGGTTTTTTTCAAAGACGTTTCTCAACTTGTTTTTACACCACAATTAGAATTTGTGCTGTATTGTAAATGCGTTAACATAGATTGAAAAATATCCTACACATTTTAGCCTATCTTTCATCACAACATTATAATATAATTAAAGAATACCGCATCCATTGACGTAGTCCCATATGGATGTAAGTTTTCTCATTACTCTTTCGGTCTACCTTGAAAATTCCTAAAGTCTAGGAATTCTTATGGCAACCGAGCCGGCTCTAATATCTAAGAAATGTTCACCTACCTACTAATCGTGGCAAGCCACTGTAATTAAAATACCCAAACGTATCCGAGGGTTTTGAAAAAGGGTATTAAAGGCAGACGCTATATTGGACGGGCCGCACCTTACTGCAAAAATCCTCTTTATTTACTTGCGTACATTTTGATAAACCAACGCACACTGCAGGTGGTCTGGACCGCGCTTCTTAGTATTGTAGAATAGAATATTATCATAACTCATCATCTGTTACGACGCCTCATTGAGCTGGATAACAATTAAAATTCTATTGTGTCTCGTTAGTGACAGTTGAAAGGATACTAATCATAAACCTTCATTTATTTCAACATCATAATTACAGGCACTGCTCAATAAGATACACAAACATAAATAGTAATAGTAGTGTTTGAGAGAAATAGTTAACTTTTGTGCCGATAGATGGCGTTGTTCATTTGTAGTCCATTTCTGAATCTCGATGTTAAGATTTTCCATCATTTAATTAGGTCAGTGAATTTGTTATGCAAAAATGAGCTTAATACACACTTCCAAAGTACATTCAGTCGTTTCTCTGCAGTATCATCCTGGTTTGTTGTGATAGTGAGTGCTGCAACAGTATTGTGTAGTGAACGGGTTGGGTTCTGCATAAAATATGGTACATAAAAGGTCTTAAATAAGAATGGTTACACATATTTTACTTATTTACTTCGGCATGCAAAAAAAAAAAATACTTAAAATTAAATTATAATTTATGGAAATGCAATGCGCTGCGTCCTCATACGGCAGTAACATGCGCTTGGCTTAAGGGGACGATAGCTGACTTTTAATAATTTTATACTGAAGATGACGTCTAAACGAGTAGTGTTAGTGATTTGGAAAAAATATATGTTAAATTGGAGCATTTTTTAAATATTTTAATATAGGCATATTTTTAATTATGTTTATATTACATAGTGAAATTAATTTGCAAAGTTAAGTCTAACGCGGATAAAAAACTGAGAATGACGCAAAATCTATCAAGCATATTTTTCTGAAAACTTAACCATTTTAAAGATAATTAAATTACTGATCTTTTAGTATACGTGTTTTATTAAAATATCTTTTGTTTTACGTGTAATAAATTAATAATGCGTCTAATTTGGGACAGCGCTCCTTGATGGCTGAGTCCTATTATTGGTTGGACGTACGACGCGTTGCGTGAGCTCAGTACAGAACACGCAAGCTAACCATTCAAGGTCACTGTCATACATATATCTGCGTCTTAATAGGTACTGTTATCTTTCGAGTAGGAATACAGTTTTTATCACCCCGTTTCCCCAACCTAAGCCCTAGATAATTCTTCAGTTTCTAAACCCTACCGTCGTCAGTTAGTCGTTAAGCCCCTCGCCTGGGTAACACCGGGGCTCCTACTAATCTGTCGCCTTTGCTGCCTTTGTCAACGTCTACTCTAAGAACTGCCATTAACTACGTCAAACTGTCTAGTCTAGTTAACATTGTATCTGTAGCTAGATTTTGTGACTGAGAGGAAATTTTTGGTTGAGGTTTTGCTTAGATCTGTGAAAGGTGAGAAATATTTGTACAGTGAGTGAGGGAACTCGTTTGTTAAAAATGACGGACAAAGAAACTTAGCTGCAGCCCGATTTAAAGTTTATGGCGGCTCGGAAGATGAGGCGAGTCGCTGCGCATTAACAAATTCACGTGTCAGCGCGGGTGAGGGGTGGGGTACTGCGTAGCGAGTAGCGCACTTCAGACAAGACATAAAGTTTGACGCTTACTGTTCAGACATATTGATGGGTCAAACACAGAACCTCTTTTTTATGTTAATTAATAAAATATGCACAGTAGACAGCAAATAGGTACGATTATTAGAAAAAAAAATGTTGTTTAAGTTTTAGTTTGAGTTTGAAAACTGGCGAAATGTGGTTTTACTATAGATACACTTCTGCCTAACCCTTCAAGGAATACAAGCTTGTTGTTATATTAAAATAAACTTTTTATTTGTTTTGCCACTGAAATGCTTTAAGAAATAATGGATGCTACTTACCAAGCAGCCTTCACAGGTAACTTCTTCCCAGACACAAGTTCTTTGAATACAGAAGACAATCTTTCTCACTTTATTAAAATTTATTTAGGGCGGGAGTGAAGAAGGTGCCATGATGTATTTGACAACACATCATTATGTTACTTATTAAATCTAGTCGGATGCAGCTGAATACCATCAGTAATTTCACATGTAGCGACTGCCTATCTGACCTCCACAACCCAGATAATGGGTAACACGATACCCCCTGGTAAGACTGGTTTTCAAACTTATGGGCTTCTGACTATCCGTAACGACTATCAAAGATCTACGAATGACAGACGGAAACAACGGATAACGCGCTTTCCGAGGCTCGGCGGGGTCTTGATATGTAATGGATGGTCACCCGTTCCGTGGAAAGCAAAGCCTAACCTTCAGTCGACTCATGCGGTTGTTATTAAGTATAAAGCCAGCCCCTTATAATATATCTACGACTTAAATATATAATTCACTAAATTACCTATAACGTTGAAGTCAACAAACTTCAAAGTTCTGAACACTTCAAAGTTCCGCCTATGGACGCTTATAAGAAATTACTGTGCTAAGTTCCTGGGAATTAATCTAGACCCTAGCTATTCTGAATAATATACAGACTTCAAACTTGACGAGTAATTTTGTGTCTAAATTCATAACGAAACACCTACAACTTCACAATAATAATTATTTATTACAGTAGGTAATTTAAGTTTCTCCAGGCAAGCGAAGAGGTTCTGGGACATGGCCTTTTAATCATTAAATAACCTCGCATACATGCGATATGCGTCTGCGTCAGCTCGACGACAAGTCGACGAACTGTCGCATGCGACTGTCATCGGGAGTGCGCGTGCACCGTGTGTCCAAACGCTGCGACAAGTGGCTTTTCGCTCAAAAATAACGAATTAAAAAAAAAATATGCTACTCTCATCATGTATTTTACCCAATTAGTAATTAAATATTTTCTAAAATGTATTATCATTACAATGTCTAACACTACACTAGGTTTGTAGCGTCCGCCATGGAATCTGGAGGCAAAGGTCCTCGTGCACATTTGGGAGTGGTGCGAGGAGGCGAAACGCCGGGGCTTAACTCCGATGTCGCAAGAAATCGCGGCACAGCGGACAGAGCTCCGGTGGGATCTCATGGCGTCATGGAGAGTTCGATTGTCACAACCCAGCACTGGGCACGCTACAATTGCGGCGATAAGACCCCTCTTTGAGGAGTGGCTAGAGAGGTGCCACGGCGTCCTCACCTTCTGCCTGACGCAGGTCCTCACCGGACACGGCTGTTTCGGGAGGTTCCTGTTCAGGATAAAGCGGGAGGAAATGCCCGGGTGTCACCATTGTGCGGATCGCCCGGAGGACACGGTGGAGCATACGGTGGAGGTCTACCCAGCTTGGGCGGGGTATCGCCGTGTCCTCGTGGAGGCGATCGGTGGCGGTGATCTCTCGCGTCCGGCACTGGTTCGGGCCATGGTACGGAGCGAGAGGAAATGGGAAGCCGTCATCTCCTTCTGCGAAGCAGTAATGCTCGCGAAGGAGGAGGCGGAACGCGTGAGGGAGAGGCAATTTCGCGCCCTCGCGCCCTTAACTGCCGCAGGAGGAGACGCCCTGGGCGTCGGAAATCACAGGCAGATTTCCGGCCACCGTAGGCGCGGGCTTGCGGACGGTGAGCAATGAGTAGCTCGCCGTCCGATAAGGACCAAGCCCGGGTCGACGGCGCGTTGTGTTCCACGCGCGCCTCAAAGAGATGTCAGCAGAATTGACGGGGTCCGCTAGGGCCGATGCCTGCTGGGGCTGCGAATAAGGGCCGAAAGGGAAATCGTCACCCCCCCCCCCGGCAACATGGCAACTGAAGGAACACGGGTGGGTTTTAGACAGTAAGAGTCTGACATCCTCCCGCTTCACCCAGAACGGGAGAAGTTATTTGATTGATGTTAAAAAACCTTTCTCAAGAATTGGGCCATCAAATTCAAAAATAATTTTTCAAATCCAAATGGTAGTTCCAAAGATTAGCAAACAAACAAACAAACGAACAAACTTTCCGTTTCATTATTTGTATAGATAGATAGCTCACACAAGTACTCATTAAAACCGACGATCAATAGTAAGAACACAAAGTCTCAAAAACAAATGACGCAGACTAAACACGTAACAGAGTGTAGATACAAGTACACAAATCTTCTGTACAATTTTTCCCGCTCCCTGAAAGCGCAGGTGTTATCCCAACAATGAAATATAACAGTTGGCCAGAGTTGCCGTGAAACTGAAATTAACTAAACTCAGCGGGGACTGTTAATTTCATTAGCTGGCTAACGCAGCGAATACTTTTTGTTGGATATAATTCCTGCTAGCTTCATACTTTTGGGGTTCTTCGGAAAATGTTCCCTATGATAAAAAAATTAAGTAGGTACCTTAATTACGGAATAGGGTGAAAATGTCTATTTTATTTCTTACCATAAGTATCATACTCGTGGGCTTACGCTTTTCAACATCGAACAAAGCTAAAACAACAATGGCGAAAAAGGATCAGCTGTAATTTTTTCGTGGAGAATAACTTTAAAAACATTGTTTTTTAAAATGAATGGAAATTTTAAATATTATCCCTGTTACAGCTTTCATACTTGACTTTAGTGGAAATTATTTAAATGGTGCAAAGAAAACTTCCTCAAAATTATTTTGTGTACCTATATAATTTAGGTCCTAAAGATTGCTACCCAAATAAAATAAATGGCTGTCACGTGTTATAATAATACTCTTACCCATCCTGGCCACAGTGAGTGCAAAAGCAACTTTCTGGAACGTTCAAAAGCTATAATCACATGCCATAAAGTACGTTCAATTATTATTATTTAAAAATTGCATGCAAGTGTTTAAAACGCGTGCGATTTCCATAAAATGGCATACAATAATTGCATGCAAGTTTTGCTTCGTCTAAACACAGAGTTGATATTATACAATTGATTCAAGTATTGCCCGTATTTGCGCTGCTAAATATTTCATTCAATTTTAAAAATCTCTTTACCTTGTTTCGTTCGCTTTTGTTATTTATAATGATATAAATTTTTCATGCCAGAATTGAATGAGATTTTATTGTACGTGCAATTTTATTGTACGTGTTGTTTACACTTATACCAGTTTTGAACGGCAACTAACTTGCCCGTATCGTGCAACAATTGTACAGACGCCAGCACCACAAGCTACTACAATCTGTCAAATTTCTTTAATAGATTTTCAACTTTATCGCTTAAGTACTTATAAGGTTTAAAGTTGATTGGGAAAATTTGTCAGTTTCGGGTAGCTTGATCTGTACGTGGTGTTTAGACGGTGCTCGTCAATTGTTGCTTCAATTTTATGGTATGTCACAGGCAATAAACTTGCACCGTGTAAATGGGGCTTTAGTGTTACATAATTCCACGTTAATTAGTCCCTCGAAAAATTGTTTACAGAATCATGAAAAAGCTGACTGCCCACGGATAAACAAAGGATCTGGAAAAAAAGGAGCTAAAAAGTTTTAAATTTTTTGTTGAATCAGACAATGCAGGTTGAAAATAAAATAAATAATGGAATGAGTCTTATTTATGCAAAATAAACAATTTTTATTTTCTTTTTTCTGAAAATATTAAACCTTTATTCCTTTTTTTGTAACTGCCATTTAAGTATGTTTTAAAATCACTAATTGGCCTTTTATACAGCCTTGTTTTCCCTAACAAATAACAAAAACAGGCCAAATCTTCAACTTTCCATGAGAGGTTAAATCTCATTATCACGCAATTTACATTTGTCACAGTCTATAAATATTTCTTCACCCAGTAAAATAATATACAGAACCCTCATTACTTTTATTTGCAATATCTTCAGCTCCTAACGAACTGCAGGTAATCGTCGAGAATTAAAAAGTGTCCCTCTTTCTCTTATTTTTTAATATATTGTGCACACTCAAATTTTATATTTCGTAATTTTCTCGCTTAACGTTAAGCTTTTAAAAAATATAAAATTTCTCTGTTCCTAGAAATGAGTTTTTTTTCCAGTACCTATCCATGTACATCACTTTGTAAGATTATAATTATTATAAATATTCGGAGAATGTAATTCATATTTAATAACACAACCAGGCATGGAAAAAACAATTCTTAAACCATTAGTCTTCTTCTATCTTACCGAATTAATCGAGCTAGTTGTATATTATGTCGCAGGGATATTGTCAAACCAGTGATATTATAATTTCACTAGTGAAATTATAATTGCACGAAACTTTGTTAACCGCCTCCATTTCTCACAATTTTACGGGCTCATTTCAGTGACATTATAATTCCACTGGACCCACGCAGTGATATTGCAAGACTAAGTGATATTTTGACAATTTCACTGTATGTGCAAGCCCATTATAATATTATATTATTAATATTTATTTTTAAATGTCTTTGATATATCTCGGGACCCTGGGGTCCCGGACCTTTGGAAGGCGTACGAGGGGCCGAAGCCAACTCGCAGAGGCCCCTTAGACATTTTTGAGTATTGAGGCACCAACCGACGATTATCCCTGTTCGCACTATGCAAGGGCACCCAAGGACAACCCCCGGTTGGTGTAGGACTATTGCAGAATATGGAAACAAAGATATTGGACTATGGGTTTGGGTGGCTTAAGTGAACTGGTTACCTGGAGCTATGGAAGGACTATGGCCCCTGCCTGATCAATGTTTAAATGTACACGGATAAAATGGCAGGGGGTAACTTGCACGCTCAATAATGGGCCCCCGAAAACGGTCGCTAGCACATAGTGTCGTAGCGACAAGGGGGCAACACGTCCTGAGGTGCTTATGAGGAGTGGAGAGGTATTCCACGGCTATCAGGACAATCCCGGAAGTACGGTCAAGATCCCTACCAGCATCTTACTGGAATACTTCCTTCCTCCGAGCACGTTTGCTCTTGCGAATCTCCACTCAAGCCGGCCAATTAAGGCAAGAATGAGGCGGGAGCTCTGTTCCTCGTCAGTGTTCACTCCAGCCGGCCAATAAAGGCAAGCCAGAGGTGAGGAACAAGACTTCTCCCGGGAGATAGGGTCCGTGGGGTCGCTACTGCCCAACAGCTCGCCACATGCTGCCCTGCGGGTTTTTGTATCTCTCTTGGTCTGGCTCCTAATCCCAGACCCGTTCCGGCAAAGTAAACTCTACCGGCACAGGCCTAGACTTCGGAGCGCGCAAGCCCCACCACGACGTCAACGTAGAGATACGACGGTGGGGATATTTATTTTATTATTATTATTTTATTGTGAGACGGTCAATGATTGGTCCGTTTCCAATGTCATACCTTACTTATATCATAAAATGAATAAACTTCTACAAGTTATTATGCAGATCTTAAAGGTGGATGAGGAAGAGTTGACCAATCAAAACGCTCGATGACCCCACTAGAAACTTGACTCATAATATACCTAGGGCTATTATAAAATCACTACAGCGTTCATGTAAAATTACAATAACACTAAAAAAAGTACGTTAAATTGTAAGAAATTAAGGCGGTTGACAAAGTTTCGTGCAATTATAATTTCACTAGTGAAGTTAAAATATCACTGGTTTAACAATATCCCTGCGACATATACGTTTGGCAGTGACAGTAGGTAATATAATATACTACCATAGTTATCTACTAAAACATGTCAACTTTTCCTCATTACCTCAGCTGGGTAATAGCTGCAATGAGCTATGCATAGGGTTTGTGAATATGAGTCACATGACTTTGCACTTGTGATTAAGTAGGAGTCCCTCCTAAGGACCCCCTTTTAAGTCCTCAAAACACTTCACAAGTATAAGACGAACTTGCCATAAGAACTCTCTATCAGCCACTTTTTGGGTTTAAAGAAACACATTGACATCTTCATGACTGGCTTATGATTTAGCTGCATTTTAAAATCCCTTCGGTGACCTAAATCTTTACCGGAAATATCTCACATAGAAATTTCCCAATTTCCAACTTCACATGCTTATCACACCTCGTACTTTTTCACACAAAACGGTTTTCTTTCCCCAAAGAAAACTTCTCCAGAAAAATCCTCAAGGTTTTAAAATAACGTCGTACAATGGCGAACTATTTTATTTCTACCTACGCCACGTCGCGGAGTTCAATCATCACATGTATGGTCTCCGAGGGGAGTGGAGGGGGAAAGAGTTTGAATTACCACACTTACCTCACGGGATTACTGGACCACTACCACTTGCTTCAAAAAATGTAAGACTATTAAAACAATTTGTATATAGTTTGTCTAAGACATTAATAACACACTGGCTGGTAAGAAAAAGAGAACTCCTTTTGAAAAAGTTTTTTCTACAGATCGTTCACGATAACTTGTCCCTTGCCGTCATGTTGGCACCATTGGTTGTCAAGATTAGTTTCAATAGAGTTCAAGATGGCGACTGACAGAACAGTGCTACCAATCGCGTCTCGAGACAAGTTATAATGAACGCACTGTAGGTACATTCAACCAATATAATTTCCAACAATATGCTTCTGCTCGTTGGTTGTCAAATGCTATATACCTTTATGAATCTTTTGGTATGTAAACATAGCACTATATGAACTAGAATGTTTATTCGAGGCATTTTACCTCTACTTTTTCGCCAAATTGTGAGGTTTGCAAAGTCACTTGAAGCTTATGCACAACCATATTTTGACTGGAAGAGAAAGACATGGAAAAGCCAATCACCAAAGTTTCTCCATATTTTCCAGCGACCATTACTCAACCAATACAAAAAAAAACCACAAAGGTGAATGCGAATACTTATAGTACGCCCGAGTAGAATACAGTCCGTAAGAATTTTAACTCGGCTATAAATGCTCCGTGGCAATGATCGTAAAGCATTTTCACGGTATTGCGCACCGAACACTGATCCAGATCAAACTGGTCTGAATCGGTTCAGACCAGTTGAAAGCGGTTCAAAGCGGTTCCCGGTAACTGCCGAGTATTTAAATGGACTTTGAGCGAGAAGTCACGTTCAAAATCAGTTTGGTTTTGGCATATTTTGTTACGTTTCTAACTTAATAGCTTATTCAGTGGCTTCGAAGTTGATGTAGATATTTTTAGAAAGGTTTGTATAGTATATTAATTATTACTTGTTTCGGTTACTTGCTTTGGGTTATGATTTGTTTTTGTGACGAAATTAAAATAAAGTTGAGGAAATCAAAACATTTTGAAAAGACTCAATTTGTTTAATGCTGCTTTTGATAAGCATAGAAGTGTTCGTTTAGAAATAAAACGTTCATCCAAAGAAAAAAGACGAAAATCTATTAACTAAATTACAAACCCACTTATAATCTACTTCTGTCCTTTACCTCAAGTGATTCGTACAATATCAGTCGAAAAAATTAGGACGCTGCGTGAAAAACGTCCGAACCGTAGATTTGTACCATCTGATATACTCCACCTTTTTCAATGTCCGATTTCTATAATACACTTCTTTTTTCCTTCAATCGGAGCGTGCAAATGCCATCTGATTGGTGGTAAATCGGTTTCAGTAAAAAAATAAAAGATTCTCTATTTTTTTACGTCCTCCTTTTTTGTAATTGGTGCCTTGTCTGTGTGCTTCGAATTGTTCGTACATTATGTGCAATTTCCGTGTTTGAATCTGTGCTTAAATTGTGTTTTAAGTTTCCATTGTTCGAATCATAGCAAAACATTGGTAACTTGATTTGAGGACCTGAAAAAAATATATATATCAGTATCAGCTGCGTCTCTCTGAGTCTCGATTGTGCTCGGGAAATGACTGTAGTCTCGCCGCCAATTGCCATTTCTAGGGACACTTACTTTTGGGTAACTGGTGAAATAAATATGGGTGTAGCCGTAGGAAATGAGTAGGAAGCCTTATATTTTTTTTATTATGTTTCCAAACGGGAGCGAATAGAAAGCTTTATTTGTATTTGAATTTGGAATAGTTCGAGAACTATAGTTTGAATGAGACCGCTGTTCCGCGCCTTAGGAATGCGCGAGCCAGGGGGTTGCGTTGACGAATGAGCAGCGGGATGGCGTGAGCGTTGACAAATGAGCACATACCTAAGGCATGGAATAGCAGTCTCGGTTAAACTGTAGTCTTTTGTTTTTTTTTTTGGCAGCACAATGATGATCCAAGATGGTTGTGCTTTTATTAGTTCATTGTTTTATATTTTAAAGTAATAATTTTGGTATCATTTAGTTAGTTTTTATCATTTAGTTATATTTGGTATCATTTAGTTATATTTGGTATCATTTGGTATCATTTAGTTATATTTGTCCTACCATTCCCACATACCAACTAGATATACAATTATAGATCTCTGCGTAACCTTTTGGACAATACAGGCGTGATGTTATGTTCAGGTATGACTAAATGTAAGATGTCTTACCGAGGTCATCGTAATAAGAGATAGGTCGTTGCCCAACGCCGTCTTAATATGGAATTCTTTGATAATGTAACTGATTATAATGAAGTAGTTCTTTTGATCTTTGAGACGCATGCTTGACCAATCGAAGTCGATGAGAGCCATGTAAAATGCAGTTCCCTATATGAAGGAAACAAAGGTTAGATTAATGTTTATAATTTGTATATTTATGTGTAGAATAATAATCATAGATTCAATGACAGAGGTCTTGTGGCTAAGTAATAACAGCCGCATGGGTCGATCGATCAGGTTAAGCTACGCTTGCCGCGGTTGGTCCGTGGATGGGTGACCATCTTTACATACCCCTCCGTGCCTCGGAAAGCACGTTAAGCCGTTGGTCCCGGCTGTCATTTATAGATCTTTGACAGTCGTTACGGGTAGTTAGAAGCCCAAAAAGTCTGACAAACAGTCTTACCAAGGGGTATCGTGTTACCTAGTCACTAGGTTGTGGAGGTCAGATAGGCAGTCGCTCCATGTAAAATACTGGTATTCAGCTACATCCGGTTAGACTGAAAGCCGACCCCAACATAGGAAAAGGCTAGGCAGATGACAGAGGTCTAGAGTTTGATACCCATGAGTTAAAATATTGACACGAACAAACTTTTTGCAGTAGGTACAGTCACATCCAGAATATGTTCATGTCTGCACATTGCACGATACAATCTCCTTTACTGACTCAGCATTATGCAGACTTTACAAAGACCCTTGACATAGCCGTTACCTACGCATTCTGTACATCAAACTACTTATAATATGTAACATTGAGCAAATTAATTACTGGGAAACAGCTTTTAATGTTGATGTGAAAAATCACTGTTTACGCATGCAAAACATTGTTTTTGGGTACATGCAACGGTACAGGAGTTTTAAATCATTTAAAACTTGTTTTCGTGAAAAAAAGTTGGAACTTTAACCATCAATATCTCCGTAAATAGAAGGCTTCCAGGTAAGGTCTAGTACAAAAAATCGCCTAGGCTTCGATAAGCGTCTTTTTAAACCCGATTTATTGCGTCGTAATTTCAATACCGCAGAATGACATTCAGCCATCTTTTTTAAATGTCAAACCGATTTAAAATGTAACACCGAGAGACTGACAGTTGAATTAAAAAAATATGCATAAATTTATATTTCGTAAAACGGCCAGGGCCATTTGAAACGTACAGACATTGTTCAAAGGTATGCTAATTTTGATATTTGAAAATTGACTATCAATAATGTTTGTTACCAATGTAATTAAATAAAGTTTTCTATGCAATACTCTGCCTAGTGACACAGCTTCGAAAGGTTTATGTGTCTTGATTTGATCAAGGAAAGAATTTGAAAACTGACTAAATAAAATACTGAAGATATACGAGAATAAGGATGATGCCTGGGTAAAAAAAAATAATTATCTTTAATCCATCAGTCAGATAATAAAAATATTAGACACGTATTTTTTCCTTTATCATATTAATTCAGAATTACTTAGATAAAACGCATTAAAGTTGGGGAGTGAGGGTCGCGGTCTCTACGTCACAAGTAAGTATAAAATCTACATACTTGTGACATCATGGCACATTTTAACTCAATGTATCACCGTAACATATTGATTACGTAAAAAAGAAAAAATAATACGTGTCCAATATTTTTTTATAACCAACGGACAAAAAAATTTTTTTTCGTCGCCCCTATTGACTGTACCTACGATAGCTCAACTTAAGTTTTACAGTAGAAAATCTCGTCATAATGAAACGGTTTAAAATGACTTTCAATAGGTAAATAACCATTATTTTTAATTGTAGGTATACAAAAATTTAACACACATTTTTGGAAATATACAATTAGGTATCTCACCTTATTTTTAACTTGTTCACCAAGAATGTTGAAGGCAAATATTTCTATAACTGTTGGAACTAAGTTAGACAGAAACATCCATTGAATTTGCTAGAAAAAAATAAATAAAAAAGAAACGGTGATGTCTATACGCCATTTGAAATAAGATTAGACATTAAAAAAAATCTTTTTTACAGTCCGTTTAACCGATTTTGACTTCTATACCGTAGGCATAAGGATGGCATTAAAAGCAAAAAAAGTGGTTACGATACCAATGTTTACTGCAGCTGCCATTTGTCATACCACCAACGCAATAGAAGTCAAAATCGGTTGAACGAACTGTAAAAAAGGTTTAGTTAAATGTCTAATCTTATTTCAAATGGAGTAAGTATAGTTAGTATTTAATTTAAAAGAACAAAACTGAAATACTTACTGAAACATAACAGATAAGTATAAAAAAATTTGTTTTTAAGTTTTATAATGTTTGAATAAAAATAAAATAAAACAGCGAATAAAATTAAAAGTCCTCACCTCAGTCATGCACAGAAGTATCAAACAAATAGCACATAAAACGCTCACGAGAGGGATTACGGTGGGCCACTTGTACATATCGCTTATAATATTAAAATAACTGAAACAAAACATCGTACTGATTGTATGGACCTAGTAAGCAAGGTTATATTGGCAAACAACCCACATTAATTACAGTGGGAAATATTTATTTGGTCCTCTAAAAACTTATTGACTTACTCATGATAACCGCTTTTTAAATGAATGAACTTCTAAAAACTTTTTCGGCGTCTAATGATGCACACTTTTTTTAAGCTATTGCATAGCTTTTATCGCGGGCTTTGAGCGCGGCGACCGAATCAAGAAATTCCGTAACGAAAAAAACCTAACACCCCCCACTCTGCCTACCATATAATGACGGTTCCCATGACAACGTGATGTTGTCATGGGAACGTAATTTTTGTTTTATGTCATCACGTCATCATCCCAAGTGTAGCGTTGACAAATAGGAAGTATGGAGTATACAAATGCTATGCAATAGCTTTACCGTGGCAGTCCCCGAGTGCCACACGTTTTTTTTTAAATGTGCCTTTTTAACTTTGTGGCCCATTCTCATAGTTGGTTGCAGTAACTATGTTAGAGATTTGAACGGGGTGACCAAGTAGTTCATCCAAGTTGGTCGAAATTGGTTATTTAGTATTTTTAGGACTCCAAGATAGGAATTATTTGTGATTCACAAAAAAAGGCGCAATCATTATTATTTGAGTGTTCAATTATGTTTTTAGGAAAGTAAAATGGGAATTATTTGAGGTTTGATTACAATAATGATGGTTTGAAAATTGGTAATTTTTTCAAGACATTTTCGCCATCGCCTTCAATCCCAAACAATTTCCATTAAACCCACCCGATAAATACGGTTTTAATGACAGCCAGATTTCTTTGAATTCAGGAGTGAAATGAAATATTAACATGTTAATAAGATAAGAAGACCGAAGAGTATAACCAGCCTCTCTGCTTAGCGTTTGTGGACTACGAGAAAGCCTTCGATTCGATCGAGACATGGGCTGTGCTGCAGTCTCTTCAACGGTGCCAGATCGACTATCGGTACATCGAGGTGCTAAAGTGTTTGTACAAAAACGCCACTATGTCAGTTCGACTCCAGGACCAGACCTCGAAACCTATCCTTCTGCAGCGAGGTGTGAGACAGGGAGACGTTATCTCTCCGAAACTGTTCACCGCTGCACTGGAGGATGTCTTCA
This sequence comes from Agrochola lychnidis, assembly GCA_963680765.1. Taxonomy (NCBI): domain Eukaryota; kingdom Metazoa; phylum Arthropoda; class Insecta; order Lepidoptera; family Noctuidae; genus Agrochola; species Agrochola lychnidis. The sequence goes on from OY796856.1 coordinate 22,883,624, forward strand.
AGGTTCTGGATTGGAAAGAGCTAGGCATCAACATCAATGGCGAGTATATCACTAACCTTCGGTTTGCCGACGACATAGTTATCATGGCTGAGACCATGGAGAAACTCAGTACAATGCTCGATGACCTCAGTAGAGCCTCCGAAAGAGTGGGTCTTAAAATGAACATGGACAAGACAAAAGTCATGTCAAATGCCCATGTGACACCCACTCCCATGAAGATCGGAGACGCTACGCTCGAAGTTGTGGACGAGTATGTTTACCTAGGACAAATTGTCCAGCTAGGTAGGTCCAACTTCGAGAAAGAGGTCAATCGTCGAATCCGACTCGGCTGGGCAGCGTTCGGGAAGCTACGCAATATCTTTTCGTCCCACATACCACAGTGTCTCAAGACGAAAGTCTTTGACCAGTGCGTGTTGCCAGTGATGACCTATGGTACTGAAACGTGGTCGCTCACAATGGGCCTTATCAGAAGGCTAAAAGTCACCCAAAGGGCAATGGAGAGGGCTATGCTTGGAGTTTCCCTACGTGATCGAATCAGAAATGAAGAGATCCGCAGGAGAACCAAGGTAACCGACATAGCCCGAAGAATTGCCAAACTTAAGTGGCAATGGGCAGGGCACATTGCTCGCAGAACGGATGGCCGATGGGGTCGAAAGGTTCTGGAGTGGCGACCACGTACCGGAAGACGTAGCGTTGGAAGGCCTCCCACAAGATGGACCGATGACCTTGTGAAGGCCGCAGGAATCCGCTGGATGCGGAAAGCACAGAATCGGTCGAAGTGGCGGTGCTTGGGGGAGGCCTATGTCCAGCAGTGGACGTCTTTCGGCTGAAATGATGATGATGATGAATAAGATAAAACTTACTTCATCAAAATCGAATGATTTTTATAAAACACCTTGAGCGTGTTGTTCAGACGATCCATATATTCCAAGTCGGTTTCATCAGATCCTTTACTCTTCATCTTCAACCCATTTACCAAACTGTCACTGGCCATACAGAATGTAAACATCATTATAGCAAACCACAGATCGATCACACAATAAGTAAATGCCATCTCGATTAAATAAATCGTATGCAGGATCAACCCGATTTCGTAATAAGGGCTCGTCATAGGCATCAAAATCGATGTCGTCTTCGACAAAGTCACCCTTGTACCCAGGATATAATTCCAAAATGCAAACACAAGGTACATTATTACTGGGCAAAGGACTCCAGCAAACATAATTCTGACCACAATAGTCACTTTCGCCAGCAATCCGTTGGATTTCTCAACAGAATCGGCCCTTATCATGTCCTGTAACGATGTTTTGGCAATCAAGTATGTTTTTCGAAATGCTTCACGGCTATAAATAAAACACAAGTATTTTATCGAAAAAAATAAAGTTATTTGGAAAGTGTAATAAGCTTCGCCTATGGCTGTGATGTCTGTCGCATCTTTGAGGAACTCTTTGGTGCCCAAAATCACGTAAATGATTAATAAGATGATAAAAATATGTTTCGCCATTTTGTTTTTCAAATTCCAATTTGGGTCTAAGACATTTTGACCGAGGATTTCTTGGACAAATAGAGGTAATGTCATGGCTTCGTCGAATTCGTTCCTTTCTCCTACGGTTTTGAAATAGTCCTTTATGATGTTGGAAAATATTTTCATTTTCGCAACGTTTTCAACGCGCGGTGCAGTTAAGAATTGTGAATCGAGTCGGTGTGAAAGTACTGTCGTCGCGCGAAGTGGAATGAAATATATTATTTGAGAACGTGAAATTTACCGCAGTTGAGTATTTGTATGATATGTAAGTACATAAAGCCTAATAATCTGTCTATAATGTTCCCACTGTTGGGACACAGGCCTTCCTCTTGGTGAGAGCCGTAATCCACCACGCGGGCCCAGTGCGGGTTGGTAGATATCACATGTCTTCGATTTTTTTATTTTAGGATATGCTGGTTTCCTCACGATGTTTTCCTTTACAGTTTAGAGATAAGTGGTGATGAAATAATTTACACAAAGTAAAGTGCCTGCTTGTGTTTGAACCCACGACCTCCAACTCGTCAGTCGCAGTCGTTACCACTGGGCCACCACTGGGCCATTTCTGGGAAGCGACTGGGCCACCTCTGGGCAGCCACTGGGCCACCACTGGGCCGCCACTGGGCCACCACTGGGCCACCACTGGGCCACCACTGGGCCACCACTGGGCTACATCTGGGCAGCCACTGGGTCACCACTGGGCCACCACTGGGCCACCACTGGGCCACCACTGGGCCACCATTGGGCCACCACTGGGCCACCACTGGGCCACCACTGGGCCACCACTGGGCCACCACTGGGCCATCACTGGGCCACCACTGAGCCACCACTGTGATATGCAAGTAATGTAGATTTATTGCAAAATTACGGTTTGTGGTCTGGTATTTACTTCAAGTACCTTCTGACCGCTAGTTTGGAGACAAATAGAGAGTTATTAGTATATTTGTCAAACATGTCCTTTAGCTATGGTTTATGATCCCCATGGGTTGTGATTCGAACCATACCAATTCCTGAGTTTTGAAAAGTAATAATTCTGAATTAAAATGTATGATTCGGTGTAATGTAGCTTAATGAAGAATTATTACAAAAGTAGATTTATAATCATGTATTTTAATCAGAATTATAGATAGGACTTTGAAAAACTATTTTTTTTAGTAACAAAAGGGATTTACAAGGCAGATGTGAGTGCAAACGCCAGGAAGGGACGTCATAGGAGGACATAATAGTGACTTAATTGTGATGTTCGTCAGAAAAGTCAGGTGTGTAGTACTCACAACCGGCGTGTGTGTATGACCAGATGTATGAACGTAAACAAAGCAAAACGAGTATGTAAGGATCGTAGCAGGTGACGTTCTATAGTTTCTGCCTACTCCCATGGGAAGAAGGCGTGAGTTTTTGTATGTAATTATTTCAGTATAATTTTCTGTTTCACTTTTATGAATAAGTGTACAACAGATAATAAGTGGCGTCATTATTCAATCAGTCCAATTAATCTTTTGCCGCCTTAGTTCTGTAATGTAACCGTTCTATGCAATTTAAGACAGTTTAGTTAGAAATTATCGCAATCATGACGAAGTGAATAATATAAAGTCGTTTATTAAACGAATTGACAACTTATCACAAGCAGTTAAGGTGTAGTTTCAAGTGAAGTCTGGTCCAATTTTACAGTTAATTACAGTGAATCAAAAGCCATTTCTCTGATTAGGCTGGGAACTTCAAAATTGTGCAATAATAGTTTTCCTTTGGTAATAAAATAGCTATTAAAAGTAAGATTTATGTGCTGAAGGCGCAGTTCCAGGAGTTTTCTATTTTGTAATTGCTTATAAAATTTTAGTCTTTAGTCGTTTTAATTTTATGATCATCGTTATTAGTGTGTCGTAAATTGTCCACACGCCATCGTCGATTGAAACTGATGACTTAAATTGTTCTTTAATCGGCATGTATTTAATCGAACCTCTAATTCCCATTTTGCGCTCTTAAAAATATGATGAACACTCAATATAATGATTGCGCCTCTTTTCGTGAACTTCAAATAATAAAGGGGGTATGCTGAGATGGTTTGGGCATGTTGAGAGGATGAATGGCGACTAAGAAAATGTATTTACAAGGCTGATGTGAAGGGAAAGGCCGGGCGGGGATGCCCTAGGAGGACTTATACTGGCCTTATTGGTGATGTTCTTCAGAAAGGCTAGGTGCGCAGTAATCGCAACCGGCGTGCGTGTATGACCAGATGTATGAACGTAAACGAGGCAAAAGGACTATGTAAGGATTGTATACAGGTGGCGTTCTGTAGTTTCTGCCTACCTCCATGGGAAGAAGGCGTGAGTTTATGTATGTATGTGTGTGTTTAAATAATTCTTATGTTGGGGTCGGCTTCCAGTTTAACCGGATGCAGCTGAATACCAGTATTTTAAATGGAGCGACTGCCTATTTGATCTCCACAACCCAGTAACTGGGTAATAAGATACCCATTGGTAAGACCGGTTTTCACACTTTCGGGCTTTCACCCGTAACGACTGTCAAAGATCCACGAATGATAGCTGGGACCAACGGCTTTACGTGCTTTCCGAAGCACAGAGGTGTCTCGGTATGAAAAGATGGTTACCCATCCACTGTGATCAACCTCGGCAAGCGTAGTTTAACCTGATGGATCGACCCGTGCGGCTGTTATTACTTAGCCACAAGCTGCCTATAAACCCGGAAGCATACCCCATACTATTAATTATTAATAATTTGTTATATTAAAGTTAAAAAGTTATGATATCAAGCCAATAATTACCCTAAAACTAAGCTTCAACAACCTACGTGATTAAAAATACTACTAAAGCACGCGACTGCGATTGTTCGACAATCGGTCGCATGCTACTGGTTGCGTGTTAATTAAGACGACCATAAAACTCTCAAATGGGTATGACGTCACGAAACAATCGTTAAAACTTGTAATTAAAAATAAGTCGTAAAGAGCACGGTTCAAACTTTTCATGAGGCTTATTTACTTTTAAATTAATGGATTTTTAGTAGCTCACAACAAAACTACTTTTGCTGTTTAAAAATGTTTAGTTTTTTAATAGAGCCGAGTAGTGATAATAGTCATTAATTTGCTCAAACATGAGTAACTCATTAGTTTTTAATAGAGTAGTTATTATTACTCATGTTTGAGCAAAATAATGATTATCTTATCTTATCTTACCACTGCTCTGCTCTATTAAAAAACTAGACACAGTAGGTACATACAACACAAATAGCCGGCATGCAAGAGATGTTAAAAATGGTGGTGGTATCTTGTTAATGGTCGCGACTTACGAGTTGTAAGTCATAGGTTTGAACTCTGACAGGCGCTTTACTTATTATTGTCGTATGAATTATTTCATCACGACTGCTCTCAAAACGGTGAAGGAAAACATCGTGAGGAAACTGCCATGTCCTAGAAGCAAAAATTCGAATACCTGTGACATCTACCAACCCGCACTTCTTACCTACCTACTAAAAACATTAATTTGATTTATCACTTATTTTGACACTCTTGTATTAATTTGTTTAATTTATATCATCCCAATTTGTTTATTTTTGACATTTCTGTTTTATCTAAAAAAAATATTATATATAATATATAATATTTATTTTTATTTCGGAACAGAGTCCATAGTGTGTTAGTAACATAATATAAAAATAACTTACTATCTAGTGTTAGTACCAATCACCCTCTGCACAAACTGTTTTACAATTGGAGAGCTAAAGCTCTCCGCTACAGTTCTCAGGATGCTGTTGTGACTGTCTCTCACTCTTCTCAGTAGAGAAGCAGTTTTTTTGCGAACAATCGCATGGAAACCGTCAGTACGCGCAAACATATCCGAAGCGCTGCAGTAGCGAGGAAGTCCCAACAACATCCTGAAACCATTGTTGTACTGGACGCGCAGGACATCCAGCGACCTTTTGGTGTAATTGACCCATAGATTGCTCGTGTACATACTCTGGCAATAAGCCTTGAAAATAGTGATTTTTACTAGGTCCGTACATCGAGCAAATCTACGGGTTAACATGTTGCACCGGACGGCGAGTATATTGTTCACATTTTTTAAATATTTTATTAATTTGGTAGTTGTTTTGACATTGTAGTTTTTAATTAATTGTCAGGTTACTTGTATTATATTGATTTAGCCAACACTCTAGCTCATTCTATATTTTTTATTTGATATTATGAAGTGAATAATGAAATAAACGCCCAATGGCAAAGCATAGAGGACTTACAAAAAATGTAACATCTCACACACCTGTGTATCTGTTACCTATGTTTACAAATAAATAATCTGAATCTGAATCTGAACCACCTACCTACCTACCATCCGTAGTGCCCGGTTGATGTCATCTCAGAAGTCACAATTTTTCACAGAGTCCATCCATCATTTCTCTGTTCTTCGCCTTTTTAAAATTGATGGCATTATGACATAACACAAATTCAAAATGGCGGTCTTTAAACAAGACGTGAAACTTGAAGTCCATTTTGTATTAACAACTTAAAATTATATAAAAACATAATATTTGATTTTGTACTCATATAAGTGTACTTTATGAGTGGTGAAGCTAGCGTGCAACACAATTTCATTACTGGGTCCTTTACGGCCTCGTTACCTAAGTCATAATACGAGGCACTGCAAACATTACTCGTTAGTGGAAGTCTCTAATGCTTCAGAGAAAACTCCTTTGTGCGTCAGGCGTCAGTAAAGAGAAAATGTCAATCAGGTAAGTTGATTAGCTTGACAAGTATGATGAGTAAGCACTTGTTTTATGGTAAGCTAGTGGTAAGTAGATTCTTTTGTAGCATAATGTTGTAGTTAGAAGTTATCTTGTTAGTTTTAGTTGTATGCTTCGATATTATGTGCAAAAACACTTAAATTTCAATCATTAGAGGCATGGGGTGTAAAATTCACTCATCTTTCATAGAAAAGGGAGGATCCTCCGACCAGACGGGTGTCGTGTCTGGCGGGCAACTGCCCGACGATTGATGTCAGGAAGTTATATATACAGTGTGAGTCTTAGTGCACATATCGAAATGAGAGAATGTATGCTTAATTTGATCGAAGGTTTTTTTTAAAGTTACGTAATGGTATTATTGAGAAATACGATTATTATACAAAAATATGAAAAAAAAAAAACAGATTTTGCTAAAAAAACTTGTTTATTTTCATTTGAGGGTAGTTTTTTGTCACAATTTTCGTTTTATGAGGACGCCTAATTATTTCCAATCATTATGGAGTTGGTTTCATCGCGGAAGATCATTTAGTTTAAAAGTTACACCGTTTTGTTTAAAAAATCCGTAAAAAAATGTAAATAGATATTTAGATTTTTTAAATATTTTTTCCGTCGATAAAATTAAGTATAGATTCCCTCATTTCGATACGTGCAGATTATAAAGACTCACACTGTATGTTGATCGTGCGGTAAACGTTTGCGCGATACAGCATTTTGTGTGACGTCATGTCTTTGATTCGTGGTTCGTATGTGGCGATGTAGATGTCCCCACAAATCTTTTTTTATTTACTTAAATGCAATACACCAAAGATATAAATATGTTTAGATAGACAGTCAAAGCTGTAAACTCGTCGAAAAAAATAGCGTCCAACTGTTGGCCGCTAAATGCACGCACACTAGAAAAGTACAATGACGTGGCGCGAGTGTAAGACGTAGTTCTCACGCACACCAGCTTAAAAAAGTTGGCCTGTTTGTTTTAGTTATTTTGCAGCGCGATACTCTATTTAGATTTATTAATAAATATTAAAGCAATTACTCCTATCTACTTAATAATTTGTCAAGAACTTCGGAAAATTATCTGTCTTAAAAAAAAATTGCGACTTGTGACTGTTGTACGGAAGAGGTTGTGGCTTTCATATATGATGATGGGATACGTTTTTTTATGATTTAATGTTTAACCTAGATACTCATGGTATAGTATGACCGACCTATAATGTTCCCACTGCTGAGAGGCAGGCCTCGTCTCTGTGAGAGGGAGTGGGCCGTAATCCACTTGCTAGACTAAGACCTCCCCAAAATTGACAAAAGACGATAGTGATGGTGACGCGGGAATCCGCTAGTTGCAGGCAGCGCCGCTTTTGAGGCGATGCGTGTGGATGACCACACAGGCACACAGGCACACACACACACACACAGGCACACAGGCACACACACACCGGCGCACACACACACACAGGTACACACACACAGGCTCATACACAGGCTTCACAAAATAAAGGGTTCCTGAAACGATCAATTGTAACTGTCAATTTTTACGTGATTGATATAAATTGATGTGCAAATTGATCGTATACCAAATGCAATTGAAGCTATTTACAATATTACTACAATTGCAATTGAAACAATTGATCGTGTCGGATACCCTTTGGAGCACTGTTATTCTAAAAAGGATGACACATTAATTGGGTTAAAAACGATTGAAAAATGACAATTAAAATGTCTCAAAGTAAACGGAACCCAACTCTAACCCTAGTGTTAGAAACACGGATCTATTGTTATAAACTAGCGGTCAGTATCGCCCCAATGTGTGCCGCCGCAATATAGTTGATCGAGGCTCCTATTAAACTGGACCTTTCAATTATGACTGCAGTAAACCTAACAACCGAAGTAAGTACCGTAAAAGTTTTATTAAAAGTTTCATTATTTTCTTTATAGTTTAATGACTTTATACACTGATGAAGAAATTGGCAGAGGAAGGCGAGCAATCACGTTTCTTAAAAATATAAAATTTAATCGAATACAGATTATGCATAAACACTGCTAAATAATAATATCCATCAGCAAATCTTTTGAGTTCTAATGTGGCTCCTCAATTTAGACGTCTGAATTGGGCAACTTTATACGTCCTGTTACTTTTTAAGTGTTTTACTTACTACAAATTCCAGAATCAGGCCGTCAAAATCAGCTAATTTACTACTAAATATTGGTAGTACCCGCGTTTGAATAGATATCGTCGATTAAGTTCTAACAACGTGGAAGTTTTTGTATCAGTGTTGGACAGAAATGAAAAGGTTTTTTTTTTCTCCTTAAAAGTTACGTATTTTGACTTCCGCGGTGTTAGAACTTAAGGAACGATATGGCTCCTCAATCCTTATGGACTTTTTTATAATTAAGTTACATTGAAAAAGGATTTTTTAATATTTTTTTACACCTTTATGTTTGTGTAGCTCAAAATGTTTACACTCCCAAAATTTGAAATCAAAGTTATAGCCGGGGAACGGGTGTAAGAGAAACGCAGGTGCTTAAGAATGACACTATGATTACACGAATCACATAAGTTTAAATCTAACAGAACTTTTGAGTTAAAGCGCGCGCACATTCGCTCGCTGATGGGTAGCTTACTTGACTAACTCACGATTACAATTCGAACTTACTGGAGCTTGCGCGGGCGCTTTCAGACGGGCGGCCGGGTAACCACTCTGGATTGCCATCGTAGCATTTACATACTGCCGCACGCTATAAAGTCTTTTAAATAGAATATACTTTTCCTGTGACAGAAAAGGATGGTTTTTTTTGCATAGGTACGTATGATCCTAACTAATATTATAAATGCGAAAGTGATTTTGTTTGTTACGCTTTCAGCTAAAATGGCTGAACGGATTTGGATGATATTTGGCATATGGGTAGATCATGACTCAAACTCAAAGCATTTATTTCAATTAAACCATTTACAGGTACTTTTGAATAGTCAAAGAGTCGGTCAGTTAGTCAGAAAGTTGAAGCTAGTTGCCCATTCCAAAACGTAGATCTCTATGGAGAAGAACGGGCAAGAAACTCCAAGGAGACTCTTTTAAATATAGATATTACAAAATACTGGGTACATTATTCTTGTTGCTTCTATATGTAATATAAAAACAATGTACAAAATCAAAAGACCTGGGTTTAGGACATCTATAGGATACTTTTTATCCCGTTATTCCCACAGGATCGAGACTTATGCGGGTAAAACCGCGTGGCGCAGCTAGTAAAATAATAAATAAAATATTGAATACAGTGTTGACTATTCTTTTTCAAGTACACTATTTTAAATATATTTTTTCTAAGGTTTCATATCTTAAATTGCAGTAAAATTTTAAAAGATGGTTTATTTTGTACTGAAATAATTTAGTAATTTTTGCAATAAATTAAGGGGAGTACTACTTTAATTAGAACGTAGTACACGTTGTAATTAAAGCGACGCCAGAAACATTGAATTAGCGCATTACATTAGCTTGGAGAGAGGGCGCTGCAGTGCGCAAGTAAACATTAGCTCTGTGTACTTTTTACCCTTAAAAATAGATATAGTGCTTTTATCATAACAAAAAGTAAATAAAAGTGATATATTCAAAACCAAATGTGACAGAAGTTTTGGTTTATTAAAATCTAACAAGAAAAGTGAAGAAATATTCAAATTATAAACTGTGTCAACGTAAACGACCAAAATTCAAATTTCTACTACCTACGTATTTACTGGAAAAGGTATTTAAAGTGAAAAAACTCCTGTTGAATTGAAAAGGAAATAAATTGCAAAGCATCCTGAAAAGGTGAGAGGCAAATTTAAATACCTAAGTGGATAAATATTGAAAAACAATAAAAAGTGCAAATCATTCTACATTCCTAACAGCTCCATCTAGCGTCAAACAGCGAATGCACTATCGATATACTGACAGCTATCAACGCGCAGCTACTTGATCAGTTCGACGCTATTACACATTACACCCATTACACACTAGAGGGCACTATTAAAAATATCTCCAGATGTCATCTACGTTTGTGTGCGCAGGATGTCGACAAAACCCACCAGACATGGAAATGCTTGTCTGTTATTTTTGTCAAGATAAATATGACCTACAATGTGCGAACACAACAATTGATCTCTTCAAGAGCATGACGCCAGAGCATAAAAAATCATGGCAATGTCAGGCATGCCGCTGCAAGGCTCCGAAAACCGGCAATATACACACTCCTATTCGATCTCAAGACTACAAAAGAACCAATCTGTCAAATTCCCCCCTAGAAAATACTACCAACAATAATATTACAATCAGGAATAAGATTAAAAATTTAAAAAATGATAGCACAGTATCAGAAGACTCGTGCTTTCTCGGTGATACTATCCACCAAGAGGATACGGATATTAATGTAAACGCGGCTACACAAGCAACCTTTTCACTAGAAAATTTGAGCGAAATTATAATACAGCGCTTAAAAGAAAATAATAAATTCATAATATCAGAACTAAAGAATACAATTGAAGTTGAAATAAATAAAGCAATTACCAAGCTCAAAGAGGATATTAAAGGAAAAACCGACTTTTTATATAAACAGAACGATAAAACAACCCATGAAATAGAAGAAATAAATAAAAAAATTGAAAAGCTATGCAAAGAAAACGAAACTCTGAAAAACGAAATAAAAAATATGAAGCACCTATCACCAACTCCAGAAATTAAAGATGCAGAAAACTACTCCAAGAAAATAGTAATCTATGGCTTCTCCGAATACTACAATGAGTCTGACTACGAACTACACAGCAGATTGATTGAAATGTTTTATGAAATTCTGCATGTAGACCTAAACGGATACATAGAAGAAACAAATCGTATAGAAAGATTTATCACAAAAAACAGACCCCTAGTTATTGAGCTTCTAAGCAAAAAAATGGCTAGGTACATTGTTGAAAACAGTCATTATTTCCAAGGAACTAGCATACATGTGTCCGAATTTCTAAATGAAAATGCACGAAGAGAAAGAAAATTAATGCGTGAGGAAATGTTAAGAGCACGAAAAAATGGACAGTATGCAATAATACGAAATAACAAATTATTTATAGATGGGAAACGGATACTAACTAGAGAAGAGGCGACCAGAGAGACGACATATCGCAAAAGCGCCAAATCTAACGACCAAATAAACGACGAAAAAACCCTCACCACACAACATTACCACCCTAATAATAATGAAAATACTAAAAATTATACTTTTCGAAACCACAGAACAACAATTTAAAATTTTATATCAAAACATACAAAGCATCTATAACAAACAACATCTACTTGAAGCCTTCATCCATGAAAAAACAATGTATAACGCTATATGCCTATGTGAGACTTGGCTATCACCAGAAAAATTGAGTAACTTACAGTTTAGCGGCTACAAAATTGCAGCATCTTACTGTCGCCGTATTCGAGGAGGCGGCGGAGTCTGTATCTTGTTACAAAACCATTTCGAGTACAAAGAAGTTTGTGATATTAGTAATATGTCTGTTGAGTATTGTATAGAAATATGTGCAATAGAATTACCTAATGAGAATGTACTTATAGTTACAATTTATTGGAATAGAAGAGAGGAAGAAGTATTTACTCGCCAATTAAAGGAAATGTTGTATTATATTAATAATAAATATTTAAGATATAACGTAATATTAGGCGGAGATTTTAACGTAAATATCTTAGACAGCTGCCTAAAAACTAACTTGTTCTTAGATCTAATGTTGGAACATAAATTCATACAACTTATCAAAGTCCCCACACGTATCACACAGACTACCTCGACATGCTTAGATTTAATTTTTACAAATTTTAACCATAGACATGCTTATACCACCGTAGAAGAATTAGGCTTCTCAGACCACTGTGCAACCATCTTCCACATGAAATTACTTAGCGACAGCAACAAAAAAACAAACTGGTTCGCGAAAAAAAGATTACCTATATAATACTCAAAATGTAGAAAAATTCAAATCTGAATTAAAAAATCAAAATTGGAATGAAATAATACAATCAAATAAAAATATAGATGAAAACTACATTGCGTTTAATAATATATTAAATAAAATTTTAAATTTATGTATTCCGCTGCAGCATATAAAAATAAAAACGATATATAAGAAGTACTGGCTAACTAAGGGTATTAAATTATCTTGCAAAAACAAAAGGCTACTTAAAATACTTACCATTAAAACAGACAATCCCATATTATCAAAATATTATAAAAAATACGAAAAAACCCTAAAGCAATCTGTAATGACAGCAAAAAAGCTACAATATATAAATAAAATAAAAAAGTCAACAAATAAAGTAAAAACTATGTGGAATATAATAAACGAAAGAACAAATAAATCAATAAAAAACGAAAAAATTAACATTAAATTACATAAAAATGATGACTTGATCACTGAACCTAAGCAAATAGCTAATATTTTCAATGACTTCTTTGCTTCAATTGGGGAAAAAACCTCACCAGCAAAAGGAGCCCCAGTGATGTGCCCCACAGAAAACACCATGTTTCTCAGCCCTGTCGATCCCTATGAAGTAAATAAAATAATAAAAAATTTGAAAAATAAAAAGAGCTATGGAGTAGACGAACTTCCCCCATTTCTTCTTAAGCAATGTGCAGACGAACTAACCCTACCTTTTTATAAATTAATTAACCAATCGTTTGAAGAGGGAACCTTTCCCAATCAACTTAAAACCGCTCTGATAAAACCCATACATAAGAAAAATTCTAAAACTGACCCTAATAACTATCGCCCTATCGCGCTTTTACCAACTGCGTCTAAAATCTTTGAGAAGGCTATGTGTGACCGTGTATACTCTTTTTGTGAAAAATATAAAATACTTGACGACTGCCAAAACGGTTTCCGTAAAAACAGGTCTACAACGTTAGCAGTCTACAAATACGTACAAGAGGCTCTAGCTATTATTAATAATAAAAACTACGCCATAGGTATGCTGCTCGATATGACCAAAGCCTATGATAAGGTGCAATTTAAAATACTATTAGACAAGTTACATGGGATAGGAATAAGCGGAAAAGCCCATGAATGGTTTGCATCATACTTAAAGGATAGGGTACAATTAGTAGAAATTGAATATTTCGATAACACCACAAGTGAAATAATTAAAACAAGATCCGACATTAAAGCAGTTAACGCGTCAATTCCTCAAGGGAGTGTGACAGGCTGCCTTTTGTTTCTTATATATATAAACGATCTTCCAAAAATTATAAATGGACCATGTGTTCTATTTGCGGACGATATCTCTCTGCTCACCTCATGCCAGAACGATGACAATATAAACGCTAAATTAAACTCCCTTCTTTCTACAGCTGTAAACTGGATGGATAACCATAATCTAGAAATTAACTTCACCAAAACAAAATTAATTACTTTTCATCCCCATCAAAAATCCCCATTAAAACTAAATTTCATTTTTAATCATGCAAAACTGGAACAAGTAAATGAATTTACTCTCCTCGGTTTGTCTATAGATACCCACATAAATTGGAAATCCCATATACAGAAAATAAGAGGAAAACTATCCAAATTTTCATATGCCCTACGCGAGATTAAAAAAACTACCAACCTGCAAACTGCACTTGTCACTTACTATGCATATGCCCAGGCATGGCTCAGCTATGGGGTCATGCTGTGGGGTAACAGTACAGACTCACAAACCATTTTCATTTTACAAAAGAAGTTAATTCGAATAATAACCAACATAGAACAAACAGATAGCTGCAAACCATACTTCCGAAAACACAAAATACTCACACTGCCCTGTTTATATATCTTAGAATTATGTAAATTTGTCAGAAAACATCCAGATTTTTACACCACTTGCGAACAAACACAAACAAAATACACCTTTCGACACAACAAAAACAAAATACACATACCTCAATCCCGTCTCAAAATGCACTCAACCAGCCCTTTAGTTATGTCTATAAAAATGTATAATAAATTGCCAAATGACATTAGAGAAGTAAGCAAAACAAATATATTTATTAATAAATTGAAACAATTTCTGGAATCCAAGTCATACTACTCAGTAAAGGAGTTTTTAGATGACAAATTGATTGCAAAATAAAATTATTCTTTCTCTCATACACCAAACATTATGAAATATAATATAATAAGGAATATAGGAAATCAAATATAAATATGAATACATAAATAATAACATAATTTAATATTAATGAAAATACATCAAAGCATTTAAATAATAATTACCTATATTATTCTTATGCTTTTAAAAAAAAAAAAAAAAAAAAAAAAAAAAATCCCTAATATACTATACCTATATACACAAACCTAATAATATACAATATATACATAATTATACACCCAATTATTAATTAAACACATCTAATAATTTATAATAATATTGAATTGCTGCTTAGCCCTCTTCCTCTCTCCTAATTTTGCTGTGCCCGACAGGGTCCATATTGATCTTTTACTTGTTATACCATCTATGTAATACATATGGAATGCAATAAAGAATTGAGTATTGAGTATTGAGTATAGCTCTAATTATGATGACCGTCTGACCTGGCCACCTTTGCGACTTTCAAGTTAGTACATAATATTAAAAAGTTGTTAAGTAAGGTTTTGTCCTATAAATATATTGCGATAACGTCACACCCTCACTGTTGAATAACCGTAATTGGAAACAGCCGTAATGACCACGTGGGTTAGTTGTTCATTGCTTTTACTTATTATTAATTAACAAGTGCCAATGGACTTAATATAATTATGTTAGTAGGAATATTTCTTAACAACTATGTTAGTAAACTTCACCTACACATTGAACCTAACACTCATCTTTATTTATAAGAATCCCTGCTACAAGCTCAACACCGATGTGGAAAGCTTGCAGCAGCGATTCAAGCACAAGCGATCAAGTTTGCTCGCGATACAATGCAGTATAATGTTAGGCTTGGCCATGCCATGTCCAGGCCATTGTACGGAGCGAGAGGGCATGGGAAGCTGTCACCTCCTTTTGCGAAACAGTAATGCTCGCGAAGGAGGAGGCGAAACGCGTGATGGAGATAAATTTCGCGCCCTCACGCCTCTATTCGGGAATCCCAGGCCCATTCTCAGCCACCGTAACCGTAGGTAGCTCGTCGTCCGATAAGGACCAGGCCTGGGTGTACGGCGCGTTGTATTCCACGCGCGTCTCAAAGAGATGTCAGCACAACTGACGGGGTCCGCTAGGGCCGATGCCTGCCAGGGTCGCAGGAAAGTTCGAACGGGTTACTGTGGCCTCTGGCAACACATAAGCAACTGAAGAAACACGGGTGGGTTTTAGTCAGTATGAGTCTGACACGCCCTCCCGCTCCTTCCAGAGCAGGAGAAGCTATTCAATAAATTCCCACCAAAAAAAAATAGGCTTTTTCGCGTTGTAGCGTAGAAGCAATCAACACAAGCATCAGCAAACATCCCAGATGCGCTACAGAAGCGGAACAGCCCCGTCAATACCCGGAACGCATTATTATAATGAATGCGAAAGGCGCTGTACGATTTTTGAGTTTAAAAATAATTTAAATACCCACAGGCAGCACGTTTAAAATGAGGTGCACTATGCTGCTATGGTATTTATCTTTCCGAGCAATTTTTCTACACTAATTCGGTGTTCCCGGCGAGTAAAATGGTAATCGTAAAACCAAATTTTACAGAAAAAAAAAACAGTTCTTGAGTGACACATAGCGGAATTGTTCAAATAACAAAAGAAAAGTGATTTTGTACATTCATTAAAATACACCCTGAAATCTTGTAGCTTTTATAACCGTGGGAAATGAATGAAAAAAATTGACAGTGTAATCGGACCTCCTAATATCGAATATGCCTTAAAACTATCGTAGTAGCACATTACCGTTTTATTCGCCGGGGACAGCGAATTATTATTATAAAGAGGCTATGTTTGTAAGTTTGGATGTACGAGGTAATCTGTGAAACTACTCATCCAATTTTTTTCGCTGGTAGAAAGCTACACTACTATAAGGTATAGTTGTGTCTGATAAAAATACTAAAATACATAGTTCTTAATTATAACAAACAATGAGACAAACAAGCTTAGCCGCTGCTCAGACGGCTTGTAATTTTAAAAAAGAAACACTTTTCAATAAAAATAGTTTTCAAAATCTACGAAAACGTTTGCGCTTTCATAAATCTATTAAAATAATCAACGAAATAAATCTGAAGTCTGTCCCGTCTCCAATCTCAGGTTCAATTTCATAATGAAAACAGTTTCTGACTCGATCTCTTTGACAAACTCACAATGGAGGACAAATTCTGCGTTGTCTACGATTTATAGCAGTTATATTAATAACATTTGGATGAAATTTGCTTCAACTGAAATGATTATTTGTTTTGTGTAAATTTGTATTTTTTTTTTTCTTTTGGACCTTTGCATTATCATTCTTCATGTTTACAAATAACACATAACATTAGGGGTGGGTCGTAACGTGATTTTCGCGAAACGTAACGTAACTAGTGACTTCGAGGACGTCACCGGTTTTGAAAACTAGTGATTTTAGTAACTAGTTACATTTAAGTTTTTGGACCGAATAAATTTTGTAGTTACATATCGTCGCTCGGCATCCAATACTTCGATTGTGACATTTTTGACGAAAATCAGATTTTTGTTTTATTTCATTCTACCCGTTCAAATACGTGATCCTGCATTTAAAAATATTTTTTGTCAAAAATGACACATTCGCGGTATTGGATGTCGAGCGACGATATGCAATTACTTTATTAACGTAATACTAAAGTTATTACGCGCGAAAGAAACAACATGCGTCGCAACGTACTTTTGTTTCGTTTCACTCTTTTCATTCGATCACTGCATTGTGATGTAACTAGTTACAAAAATCACGTGTTTATGTGTGACTCAAAACTAGTTATTCGGTTACATGCCTCGTAACCAGTTATTGTAACTAGTGACGTTAAATAACGCCCATGAATACCTAACATCACACCTGTAATCCTCGAAGGATAAGGCAGAGGTGTACCTATAGGACACCCACATTTCGTCAGTTATGTTTAAGAGGAGGCTTACTAAATTGTGTGTTAATTTGCTTTAATATCCTGAATAAGTCACAAATACAATCAAAATGGAACTTTACTATATGATTTATTGGATCTTTTTCTTTCCTTAAATAAGACCGTTACGTAATGCGAACATTTTCGCTCGATTAATTTTTATTCGAAAATCATGTCTTTTTTAAAGATTATTTGAAACAAAAACAATATTACTCGGCTTTAATGTCTAATATAATTACTGGCAGTAAGAAAATATAGTTTTTTATCCAGATATAAGATATTTTTGTCTCTAGATCTTGTTGAGAAGCACAGCGATCTCTTTTGATGATTGTAATCAGTTACTAGGTACTTCACACCACCCTAGGTTAAGTTAATTAAAGTCTTTTGTATGATACTACTTTTATTACCCATATTGTGAAGTAACGTAGCTAAATATATAGATAAAAAGCATAGTGATAGCCTCAGTATAATAGTATAAGTCGATTAGAAACTAAGACACAAAGATTTCCCTTATATACTAACTAAATGATGTTATACAGGCCAATCTAGGCAATAAATAAGGGTTCTGATATACACAATGTCTTAGTTAGGCTATCCACTATAAATAGGCACCTTTTACATAAAGAAAAGTAGCTGAGATGTTCGATTTGAGGAAAGAACAAAGGCGTCACATAGGACGTAATACATAAGCAGACCAACTGCGTAGTTTTTTTCCCCCTTCGTTCCCCTCACCTCCCCTGGCGCACCCGAATATTGGCGTACCCCGCAATCCCCGATCGCATACCGACCCCCTCACCTTGAAAAACTAGACTTGGATAGGGATTTCGTACAAACTGCGTATGCTAGCCACAGGGCGGGTGCGCTAGGGTAGAAAACTACTTAAGGTGTCACATATTGTTCAGTCATTGAAAAGTCCGGTTAAGCAGCCACGACCTTAGTGGTCAAAACTGCGAGAAGCCATTATTAAAAAAAAAAAAAAAGTTCAGTCATTGCGTTTTGATCATTTTAACTTGGTGTTCTTATTATAACTTAGTGTTTTAATCATTATAACATAGTCAGTAATTCAGTATAAGTTCAGTCAATGTTCAGTCTCCTTATGGGTAGTGTCGAATAGTGTGGGGCTAATGCCTATAAAATCGACTACCTATAGCTAAGTTCCGCCTTACGGGACCTAGATAGATTCTAGATTTAGGAACAGAGGATAAGTTTTTGTATCGGTAGTTATTAATCTGTTTCCTAGTACCTCGATTAGTCTCTGTTTAGTGCGTAAGCTATTTTTGTGTGTTCTAATTAGTGTTTCTGTGTTGTGATTATATTGTGTGTACTCAGAGAAAGTGTATTAATTTTATTCTATGGCCACCAATATCCACCCTGCACCTGAATCCCCTACAAGATCTAGATTACTTTAGTTATAAACGAAATAAGAATTGAGACTTACGACATTTAGTTCCGTGCTCGAACACGACCAAAGAGCGCACGCAATATTCAACTTTATTGGTGATGTGTTAGCGTTTAGCACATAGTGGAGTGGTGGGGTGCATGGGGGCGGAGTTTACGTGGAAATTGTCTTTAGAGTGCCTGGTCTTAAGTCCCATGACATGTAATAGGGGGCGACCCTATTGCCATCAACCAGGCGAAAATCCAGAGAAATGAGAAATACTTTAGAAAAACTCAATAACACTTTACCCGACCTGGGAATTGAACCCAGGATCTCCAGTAGCGCTTACGACCACTAGACCAACGAGAATGTTTACAAAGATTATTTCAGAAAACAAAGGAGCTCGTGGCAAAGTAATAACAGCCGCACAGTTAGATCCATCAGGTTAAGCTACGCTTGCCGGGGTTGGTCCGTGGATGGACGACCATCTTAACATACCGAGACTCTTCCGTGACTCGGAAAGCACGTTAAGCCGTTGGTCCCGGCTGTCATTCGTGGATCTTTGACAGTCGTTACGCGTCGTCAGAAGCCCGAAAGTTTGCCAACCAGTCTTACCAAGGGGTATCGTAGTACCCAGTTGCTGGGTTGTGGAAGTCAGATAGGCAGTCGCTCCATGTAAAATACTGGTATTTAGCTGCATCCGGTTAGAATGGAAGCCGACGCCAATATAGTTGGGAAAAGGCTAGGCAGATTGATTCCTAGGTGAAAAAAAAAAACGAGCAAGCCTTATAGTAGTCGCATAATGATGTGTAATATTTGACATTTTGGCTGACAGTACCAATCTCTCGGAAAATGGGTACCATCTGACGGCCAACTCTAGCACCACGCGCGCTCATTGATCAAATCAAATAGAAAAGAAGGAAAGAAAAATTGATTTATTTGTCACAGAAATACGTGCGTACAAAGACAAGAGTATATAAGCAGAAAAAAAAAAATAGGTATAACTTAGTACATAATATGCAAACATGAGTATAAAACAGAAATAGTCGGCACCTGCACGTCATGACTGTGGCAAGAAGGCTTCCACTCAGCATGATACAGTGCTATGGGGGACCCACAGCACAGCGATGATTTTCAGTGGTCACCCGAAAAAGATGAACGGAAATCAAGTCACGTTCAGTAATTTGTAAATAATAATTAGGTAACAAAATAAAATAAACAGTACTTACAATTATAATTCAACTATACAACGAATGATAAGGATAAAATATTATTAAATAATATAAAAAATAATCGTCAGACATCACCAGTAATCGGAGTAGGTGGATTGATTTGGGGTCAATTATTATATTAGTATGGATATGCCTCCGAGATTCCGGGATTTTGAAACTATTGAGATTTTTTTAAGGAATTTCAAATGTTGTAATGTGTAGAATAAAGAATACATAAATATAAATAAGAAATGTAAATTTATCCCTTTTTCTGTCTTTTTAATAGTATATAGGTGATCGGACTCCAAGAAAAGGATAGGTATACTATAAAAACAATACAATAATATAAAATATTTTAAATGTTTAGTTATCGCATTCTATAAATTTCCAATGCAGTAGTTTAAAAATCCTTACTTTAACAATATTTGATTTAATCCCGTAAGTACCAAAATAAAATCCCGGAAAAAAGGCTTATCCATGTTGTGATTTCTATGACTATTCATGATGCGATTACGTAAAATCAATCTACCTACTTCGATCACTGGACATCACCGTGCGTGCATAAATAATGTACAAACTTGTGACATATACTACTACACGAGAATATCCAGTGGTAAATAACGCGCTCTTCCTCGACTTGTTACATACTTCCGTTCCTTTTCACGAAATCTTAAAGCGAGAGGAAACATGTTACACATCAAAAAGTTTGTGAACCTCAAGATACTGATTCCGAACTATCCAACAGACTTCCACTTTGCCTGTACCTAGCCAACCTAAACAATCAGAACCAAATAATACAATACCAAGATAAATCCGGCCATTCATCATGCGACTGAGCCACACCTCAGCTATCCGCACAATAGTTGCAGCTACCAGTCGCAGTCGCTAACAATGCTTGTGGAATGTTAATTGCCGTCGTTTGTCGCAAGACACTGATAAATGTTGACGCTTGTCACTTGGAGATTTGGGTTGGACGCACTGGCTTGGTTAAACGTGGCGGTTTTTTTGACAACTTTTTGCAACACTCAACAGTATTTATTTGTGCAAATTTGTTCAAAATTCAATGCAAAATTCAAAATATTTTATTTCACCTACAAGGGCACTTATGAAACGTCAGAAGCTAGGTGCACGGTTCCAATTAGTCGCTTTCTATGGAGAAGAGCCGGCGAGAAACTCTACGGTTACTCTTTTAAAAATAAATGGTTTCTACAATGTTTTAGCCTTTAATTAATTGTTGCACTAATAAATGTATTTTGTGTACTTTTAATAGACATGAAATGTGTAAAAAATTGTAGGTTAACCTATTAATAAGTAAATAATAAATAATAAATAAATAAATAAATAAATAATAAATAAATAATAAATAAATAAATAAATGTTTTCAAATTACAGTGTTAATAAGTATGAGAGGACAGTGTAGGCCTATCAACAAGTACCAGGTACTTAGTAAAATAGAAAATGGTCCACAAGTCTACAGCCTACAATGTTCTCACATTCACAAAATCTAAAAGAATAGAATCTAAATAAAAGATAAACAAAATAATAAAAATAAGGACCTATTTAAACCAAATGACATGATTGCCACTACAGCTGTAACAAATCTAATTTGATAAAAAAAAAGATAGAAAATTGTAGGTATATAATGTTAAAAGTTCTCATAGGATCTAATTTAAGGATTGCTTTACTAATTTGTAGTAGTAATGTAAACTTTATAAATTAGCTTTGTGTGTTTATGTTAACGCGTTATATAAATTACTGATACCAAAAATACTATCCTCCAGTATCTCCAGCAGTCGTTTGTAGAAAAAATAAAACGAGCACGCCGCAAGTCGCATATGATGCATCTGACATCTTGGCTGACGGTACCAACCTCTCGGAGAATGGGTTGGTACCATCTGAGGGGCAACTCTAGCACCGCGCGAGCTCATTGGTCAAATCAAAAAGCGCGCGCTTCCTCGCGGCGGCTTCCTGTTACACACTTCCGTCCCTTTTCACGAAATCGCACCCACAGATTGTAGGAAGGCGAGAGGAAAGATGTTACACACGATGAGCAACTAGCTTCATCTTTCTGACTAACCGACCCCTTGACAATTCAAAAGTGCCTGTAAATGGTTTAGTTGAAATAAATGCTTTGAATTTTGAACCCAGACAGGCGCTTTACTTTGTGTAAATTATTTCATCACCACTGCTCTCAAAACGGTGAAGGAAAACATCGTGAGGAAACCGGCATGTCCTAGAACCGAAAATTCGAAGACATGTGACATCTACCAACCCGCACTGGGGCCGCGTGGTGGATTACGGTCCACTCCCTCTCACAGAGAGGAGGCCTGTGTCCCAGCAGTGGGAACATTTATAGGCTGATGATGATGATGATGACATCAAAAACTATTTTATCCTGTAAAAACCTTCTAAAATATAGTAAATTATACATATTATTACCGTGTCGAAAAACTAGTGTTGAAGGTCTACATTAGTCATTCTACGTTCCATTAGTAAGATAATTTTATTTTTACCTTACTATGTGGCGTTTAAGTACTTTGCCCCCTTTGTTCATAATTTGATAAGGGTAGGTAAGTTCAACAATCTTCTAACATGATAAGGTCATGTAGGTACTATTTATAAAGTTTTATAAATAGAGATAGCTGAAGGTCGGGTCAACCGCTGACCAATTATGTTCGTAAACTTTGAGTAATCTATTATGAAATGGATTATTTTGGACGGTGATTAAGAAGTACTTCATACATCCCCTCTCTTGCCCCTTCCCTCTTCTGCCTTTTTCCAAGGGCAGGGACTTGTAACTTTGCATAACATCTTTCACCAGCTGCAGGACCTAGATCTCATATAATATGCTCATTGCCATTTTTACCCGACTGCTCCAGAAGGACTATTTTTCGTCTGTTTATTTCTTTGGCACGCTCTGTAGCCTAAAGGGTTTGATAGATTTTAACGTGTGAGGTGTCGTTAGATTTGTCTTAATTGTGGAAGTGTCATAGGCTATATAATATTTATATATTGCATCTGCAAATACCAAAAAGGGAGTGGTAGGTTAAAAAAAAAACTACATTATTGGTATCAAATAAAAGCTAGTAATGAGTCAATATATATTATTTTAATAAAACTAAAAAACATGAAATAAAAATATATTTAAAAAACAAAAACCCGATTGCAAAAACACATAACTGAAAAGAGAAAAACAAGCATTATAATCTATAGAATTTATAGACAATTTTTTTTTTTTTTTTACAAACAAAATTTACACCATCATTTCAGGTTATTGGTATTGAAAATATCTTGTAAAAACCTGTTATTTTTACAAGATATTAGTAGTAACGTGGTAGTAACCACGCCTACCTACTTTATACCTTTATACAGGGTGGCAGGGATATCGACGCGAAAACTGTTACTATGGATTCGGTACATGATTCTGAACCCCCCTTGAAACAGCAGATTTTTCTTAAAATAACCAACGAAAAATTTCAACGCAGGGTTTCAGAATCATGGTACTGAATCCATGGTAACAGTTTTCGCGTCGATGTCCCTGCCACCCTGTATAAACTAACTTATGTACGTATAATTAAAAAAACTAAAGCATAGTTTTTTTTTTCGAAATTGTTATAGAATATTTTTAATTACTGCTGCGTTATAAACGCCTAGTGAGTACAACATTCCGCGATCCTGTCTGGAATATAATCTTGAGAATAGAGCAAGATTCACCACAAACATCTTGCAGGCATCTCTACAATTTGATAGAGCAGGCGAGAAGATATTTTTAATAGAGTTAGCCTTCCAGTGGGATATATTGAAGTAATTTCACCGTTTTATTGTTGTTTGACGAAATTTTGTTGAAATAAAAGTAAGAGATTGCGCCAAGGTAGAGCAGTTTTATGACAGAGTTTGGAAGTTTTGTGTCTTGTGCCTTTTTCTTTTGATTCTTTTTGAGCTGTGAGCTGAAAACTGTGGTTTGAGAGTGTAGAGGTGTTTTAAAATTTATGTTTTTGATTAATTTTATTTGAGTACCTAGTAATACAGTCTTTTATTATTTTTTATTGTTTACTATGTTAACATATAATATACATAAACATATTTACAACTAACTACTATATATATTATGTACAAGTATGTAAAGGAAAAAGTTAAAAATAAAGACAAGAGCTCATTGGGCGTCAAAAAATTCGTCCGCATCGCTGTCAGCGGGAAAAGTGCCCAAAAGGCTGGCAGCATTACCACGTTGGATGGCGATGCTGATTCTTTGGCCTAAGAATTGGCCAGCCCTCTGGTCACGTAAAGAGTCGACCAACCGCTTGGCGATGTCCCGGAATACTCGGTGTGCACTCGGACCCCATAGCCCTAGTGTTTCAACTCCAAACGTCTCAAAAATATAGCTACCAGTAAGGTTGTTATATTTGCGCTATATAAAGAAAGAATATTGAGTTTTTCAGGAATCATGATTGTTTAGTGTTTAAAATCTTAGAAAACTAGCGACCCACGCTATTACCCACGAGTGCTGTTGGTCATAATGGTAGGTGAACTAATTTAACAAAAATCTATGATCATTATTGAAGTGAAAACTTCTTTAGGCGTGTGGGGCCATTTTTAGACGGGACTAAACCATTGATTTCGTGACACTGTAACGCAATTTACCGACACCGTGGAGTAAAAGACATCAACGCTTTGATTACCTCGGTGCCGATTTTTTTTCAAGTTTTCACTTCTGTCAGTACTCCCAGAGTGCCTTTATTTTTTTTAATTACTCGTTAATCAATCTATATTTTTGTGAAAACTGGAACAAAATCCATTTAGAAGTAACGGAGATCGCACGGACTGACAGACGCGCTGGATGACTTTGGAATTAAGCAATTAATTGTTTTAATTATTACCTCTTTTTAGTGTGTTGTAGGTACCTAAGTATAGCAATATTCTGCAAGTCCATACTTTAGCCCAAGTATATTTTGAAGGTTACTGGTCAAAGAAAAAATTTGTTGGCAACAAATCATTTTCTTCACCCGTCACAAGTAAGCAATTTCGCTCAGCAAGATTTCCGAAATATGTCAGCCGCCTAACAATTGGTTTACTCAGCTTACACATAATATGTTTCACTCCCACGCACCCAGCTATGTGAAGGCTAGTTCTAAATATAGAACAAAAGTAATGTGTGTGGATTTGACATCGTTAGTGCCAGAATTCTGTGAACATTGAAAGTCACGATACTAAATTATTTTCTAAGAAATCGTTGAAGCGTCACGCCTTGGAAGTGTGACCGACTGACCATTATTAACTCATTGAGAGCACGTCATAAAAGGATAATTCACAGTACTTAACAATTTATCACCTTCAGCAGTCCACTGCTGGCATAGGCCTCTCCAATTGCACGCTATTCAGCTCGATTCTCGGCAACTCTCATCCAGCTGCTACCAGCCACCCTGCGAAGATCGTCGCTCCACCTAACCTGAGGGCGTCCTACCTTACGTTTGCCGATTCGCTGTCTCCACTCAAGAACACGTATACCCCAATGGTCATCCGCTCTACGGGTAATATGGCCGGCCTACTGTCACTTCAGCTTACTTATTTTAAGAGCTATGTCGACAACTTTGGTTACCTGCCGGATTCGCTTATTCCGGATTTTATATCTCAGAGATATTTCAAGCATAGCTCGTTCCATAGCTCGCTGAGCGACCTTGAATTTATGGACCAGACGTACTATGAGTGTCCACATCTCGATTCCGTAAGTTATAACGGGCAGGACGCACTGATTGAAGACTTTTGTTTTTAGGCTCTGCGGAATGCACGACGAGAAGACTCGGCGGAGTTTCTCAAACGCTGCCCAGCCTAGCAGAATTCTTCTATTAGCCTCCTTCTCAAAATACCAAAAACAGTGGCACTCCGGGAGTGCCAACAGAACTAAAAACTTTAACAATAAAAAAAACAGTGGCATTCCGGGGATGCCGACAGAAGTGAAAACTTGAAAAAAAATCGGTGTCGCCGTAATCAACACGTTGATGTCTTTTACTCCACAGTATGCGCGAAATCGTCGCGTCGGTCGCGAAATCAATGGTTTAGTCCCATCTCAAAAATGCCCAACGCACCTAAAGAAGTTTTCACTTTAAAAAATAAAGAAAATACACTTATTTAACACAGACAAAAAGGCACACAACACAACTTAATTAAAACACAAGTAAAAAAAAAAGGGAACAAGTAAAAAGATAAAATTATGTAACAGGAAAGTGTGCTTCGCGGTGTAAATCAGGCGTAACTTTGCGAAAAATTCATGATAATAAAATGTTATGCAATTTGAGACACACACGTAAGTAATGCAAAACTTAGTCATATTTATTAACTAGCTTCTGCCCGTGACTTCGTCCGCAACCCTATTACCTTTCTCAAGAATTGGGGTATCCAATGCAAAAATATTTTTTCAAATCCGACTGGTAGTTCCGGAGATTACCCCCTACATACAAACTTACAAACAAACAAACAAAAAAAACCACTTTATTATATTCTTATTAATATATTAGCATTAGTATATTAGTATTAGTATATTAGCATTAGTATATTAGTATTAGTATATTAGCTTTAGTATATTAGTATTAGTATATTAGCATTAGTATATTAGTATATTAGCTTTAGTATATTAGTATTAGTATATTAGCATTAGTATATTAGCATAGATAAGACGCTTCAGATTACTATGTGATGCTGCAAACAGTTACTATATCATAATTCTATGGTCAAAAACATATTAGTACCGTCACTATTACACAATAGGTACATAAACCCTCTACGGAGCATTAACTATAAAACTACTACAGTATTCTGCATAGTTCGACATAATGTAGCATGTAACACGCTGACGAGGTAATGTCTCCGCAAGGGAACTTTTTCACTGCTTTTTACCTAAATACTAAAGTGTCGTTGGAAACTTTTTGAATAGTTGCTCGGGAGTTGGGATCGATTCTGTTGAAAATATAATATCTGTAGTGCTATTCTGTAAAAATCTCACCGTGACAACTTAGGTGAAGTGAGCTGCCAATAGTGTCAATCCTTAGCAACTGACAGCTCACTCCAAGCTCACTTCACCTAAGATACACAGTGAGATGGTTACAGAATAGCACTACTTTGGGAAAGGCATGCTTAAACATTTAAAAAAATTATAACTACCTCAAAACTAGGGATTGTGTTTTTATTATTATTGCATAGGAATCCAGTGAATAGACGGCATTTTCGTCATTATTAAACTTTTATTAAAAGACTTAATAATTTTTTTGTCAAATTTAAACTAATTTATATATTAAATATCATATTTTTATCTATTTCATCGTGTTAGAAGGTAAGATTTAGTTACACATTTGCAGTATTTCTGGAAAATCGTACCTCTAACGTCCTGTTCTTAAATAGTAGATTGTTATACGAGGGGCTAAAATAACTCATTGTAACGAGGTAGTTTTACTCCCGAGCTTCAGCGAGGGAGTAAATAGAAACCGAGTAATAATGGGTTTTAGCGCCGTGTGTCTACTTTACTTTGTGCTCTACTTTTCACTACGATTGCGAGAAAATAAAATAATCCAATATTAAATAGTTTATTTTATTTAAATGTACAATTTGTACAATTCTGGATATTTAACGAGATATTTTTTTCCGGCAACTTAATTTCAGTCCTCTGTGAAGATATTCTCACTAGATGATGACATTTTCACTGTTGTAAATTATATTACGGTCACCAATTCAATTCGTAATTAGAGAAATATTCTAAAGATTTCGCCACTGCCTTTTTATTTCTTCTGTAGCCGCAACGCAATGCACGCATTCTACCGAAGAGATTTAGTTGCATTTTTAAAAATAAAATGTTCTTTTTTTGTGAACCAGTTTATTCTACTTAAGAATGAAGACTTTTGCGTTTTTCAAGGCGCGTTGGAACAGACAAAAATTAAAAAGAAATTACTTTTCCCCTAGAGCAAGAAATGCTATTTTTTCCCCGCTCTGGTACTCTATAATGACGGCCTTTTTGAGCAAGAGGAGTGAAAAGGTTAATTTCAGTTGGGTTCAGCTTCGTATGTCACATAACGACAGTTCCCCGAAGTCGACAGTAGTTAGAAACATTTTGTTCAGCAACTGCAAGTAACATTAGCAAATACACACCAGTATCATTATGTTGCCGGTTGTTCAGCTTTGAACCAGACCCTACATAGACTCGTAAATGTAACAGGTATGAAGCAATAGTTTATATAAATCCATACCACAACTTAACGCCTTATTTCTCCGAAGAGTTGGGCAGACGTGTAACAGTACACCCACATTTCGCCAGTTATGTTTAAGTCCCACGTAATAGGGTGCAAGCCTATTGCCATCAACCGGGCACAAATCCGGACTCCGGGCTGCTGCCGAGAAATTCCAGAAAGAAAAACCCAGTAACACTACTCGACCAGGAGCAGTGGTGGCCCAGTGGTAACGACCGCGACTTGCGAGTTGTAGGTTGTAAGTTCAAACCCTGACAGGCACTTTACTTTGTGTGAATTATTTCATCACCACTGCTCTCTAAACGCTGAAGGAAAACATCGTGAGTAAACCGGCATGTCCTAGAACCAAAAATTCGAAGACATGTGACATCTACCAACTCACACTCTCTCTCTCCGAGAGGATGCCTGTGTCCCAGCAGTGGGAACATTATAGGCTAATTATGAGGTACTACCGGACCTGGCAATGGAACCCAAGACCTTATGCTCAGCAGTAGCGCTTGCGACAACTAGACCAATGAGGCAGTCCAGTTTATATAAATACATTTATCTCCGCAAATCAGAGCTTATCATTTCATTCCAAGAGACTTAGGCACATACTCCAAATACCATATCCATCATTTTACATGTCCGTGCAAAAAAAAAAAAAAAACAAAAAAAAAGTGTCCCAGAAATATTGGTTCATTTATTTTCGTTCCGGCTCCCGTCTCAAATGTTTTATGTAATGCCGTCAAGGGGTTGGGACATCCAAACTCCTCGGTTCACGACTGTACAACGGAACTCCATTACTTGGCGCACCTTGGTCCGTCCCTGGACCTTTTTGGGAGATTAATGGCCATAAAGCATTATTTTTCACGTCAACCTTTTTAGGCAAATATTTTGATTAAAAATGCTGATTTTCCGTTAATGTGTGGTGTACTTACGAGTTGGGTTGGGTTAGATTGCTAATTATTTTGTGTGAGATGTTTGCACGTAATGAGGTATTTTTAAGGTACCTTCTATTAATTTCATATTGGAGAACATAGGTAATTATATTGTAGAAAAAAGTTGTAAGCTTATTTTCTTCTAATAAAGATTAAGTTAGGTAGAAGAGAAGTTGCTTTACTGGTAAACTGATGATACTGGTATTTAGCTGCATCCAGTAAGACTGGAAGCTGACCCCGACATAGTTGGGAAAAGGCTAGGCAGATTGTTTTTTTGAAGAGAAATTGACATTCCTACTTCACATTTTCTGCAACAATTATTTGAATACCGGAAAAGTGTATATACAAGAATCATATAACTTAAAGTACCATTTCTTCATTAATATAACCACTAAAAACACTCCAAAATGAATAGTTTCACTTCACTAGAAACTCGTTCACTGCTACAAACCGGGCTTTATCAAAGGACTCTGAATTCTGCGTTGTCAAGCCACAACATACTGAGATAACTCTGTCCATTACAAAGCAGTTGCTGGGACAATGTACAAAGAAAATAGTTGTCGGTCGTGGCGCCCTCTGGCGGGGTGGCGTGATTCGCTTAGTTTGGCTTGCATTTAAAGTAAAACGATTTCGATTTATGTTTATTTTTGAGAACAAAAGAGATAAATGTACTTGTAATTTGATTGGATTTTGTAAAAAGGGAATCTAAATATCCTTTCAAAAATGTTTTGTAGTTTTTTCTTCCAAACCTCTTAAAAGCTTTGACATTTTAGTAAGTACTATTTGTCTCAGTCTATCGCACCGCTGAACATAGGCTTCCAATTTATATTGTCAGCCATCTGGTTCAAGTTCAAACTTTTATGATTAAACTACCAACAAAAGCTTATACATATTTCATTAGTCTCCTAAGCCCTAGAATGAAATTTCCAAAGTGAAATCGGGTGTAACATACTCCAAAATTAAGCCAAAACAGGAATAGCATTACAACTTGAAGCGGAACCTACGGAACTATGTTTACGGTCAATTTGTAACATGGGCTGGCACTAAGGGGCATCACGTCACGGTGGCTGACACAGGCACAAGTTAAATTGTGCGGCCGCACTGCCGCTGTAAGCTCGTACGTACATTATGAGGAAGGTGCTCGCGTTGGTGCTGTCGAGTTAGAGTTTTGTGGAATAGTGGACCTTATTTTTTTTTGGGTGGGAAATTATCAAATAACTTCTCCCGCTCTGAGTGGAGCGGGAGGGCGTGTCAGACTCTTACTGACTAAAACCCACCCGTGTTTCTTCGGTTGCCTTGTTGCCGGGGGCCACGATTTCCCTTTCGGCCCATATTCGCAGCCCCGGCAGGCATTGGCCCTAGCGGACCCCGTCAATTCTGCTGACATCTCTTTGAGGCGCGCGTGGAACACAACGCGGCGTCGACCCGCTTGGTCCTTATCGGACGGCGAGCTACCCATTGCTCACCGTCCACAGGCCCGCGTCTACGGTAGCCGGAAATCGGCTCGCGATTCCCGCCCCGGGCGTCTCCTCCTGCGGCGGTGAGGGGCGTGAGGGCGCGAAATTTGGCTTTCCCTCACGCGTTCCGCCTCCTCCTTAGCGAGCATTACTGCTTCGCAGAAGTAGGTGACGGCCTGCCATTTCCTCTCGCTCCGTACCATGGCCTGAACCAGGGCCGGATGCGAGAAATCACCGCCGCCGATCGCCTCCACGAGGACACGGCGATGCTCCGCCCAAGCCGGGCAGACCGCCACCGTATGCTCCACCGTGTCCTCAGGCGTGCTTGTGGACCTGCGTTATTAAGCACTTTTAATCTGAAATACCAAGCTATTAGCTTGGTATTTAAACGCTGACCAACTATGAAGTGGAATGCGCTAACCACATGAACAGTATATATAGCTCAGAACTAAAGTCTTCCGCTGTCACATACCTAGTTTTCCTGAGATTGTAACACAGTGAGAGGTGCACCACGTAGGGGCATCTACACCGCGTGGTCTCGTACCTACACCGCGAAAAAGTTGAAAGGAACAACTTTATATCCCCAAGTGACACTGAGAAAACGTCGTTGTTGTTCCGCAGACGAAAGCTATTCACGAGGATTAATGTTCTCAAAAAAGTTATAAATCTAGACGTCTTTGTACGAGAAGAGGTTTTTGTCCTGCAGTAGGAGAGTTATAGGCTGGTATTAGTATTTCGTTTATTTAATTTTGTAACTTAAGAAACACATTTTTAAATATTACATAAAAATATACAGGGTAGCAGGGATGTCGACGCGAAAACTATTACCATGGATTCAGTACATGATTTTGAATTCCCAGGCATTGAAATTTTTCATGGGTTATTAAAAAAAAATAACAGTGGCACTCCGGGGGTGCCAACAGAAGTGAAAACTTGAAAAAAAATCGGCACCGCGGTAATCAATGCGATGATATTTTTACTCCATGCACCGTAGTAATCAACGCGTTGATGTCTTTTACTCCACGGTGTCGGTAACAGGTCGCGAAATCAATGGTTTAGTCCCATCTCAAAAATGCCCAACGCGCCTAAAGAAGTTTTCACTTCAAAAATCAGCTGTTTTATAGAAAAGTGCTCTACAGGTCGTATTTTACAACTCGGGACCATGGGGTCCCGGATCCTTGGAAGGTGTGCGAGGAAATGAAGGCAACTCAAAGTTGTCCGTTACACTTTAAATGCAATGAGGCACCAACCAACGGCTATCCCTGAATTAATTAACTCCTATTATTTGTAGATTAATGTAAGAACCAAAACCTACACGAAACGAATCGGTACACAAGCATGATCTAATTTCCATGCATTTTTCAGGTAAACAATAACAGTCAGCTTCTCCGTAGTTAATCTCTTGTTCGTAACGAGAATAACAAACAAGTAATAATTAAAGACGCGGTACCTACGTCAAAATGATGACTGAAGTACAGCGTAATATATTAAATTATCTCTCTGACCATATTATATATGCTGAGCAATGTAACCGGCGGAATGTAATTGAGTTTTTAGTAATTTGCCATTTCAAGTTGATGAAATGAGTGAGTTGGGTTGTTTTGGCTTACTCTTGTCTTTTTAGCTAGTGTTTTTAAAATTATTCTACGGCTGTTTGCTTCGAAGGGGTTGGCAGAGATGCATTAGACTTTTTTTACCTTGTTAAAACTGTGACCTCTGAGTTGGTTTCGGACTATCTTCTCAGAGTTCTCGAACCACGAATTTATCTAGTCATAAAACATAATTTATTTTTGACGTATAGCAAATTTATAGAAATAAATATCATTTATCAGATCCATGTAATATATTGGTGCATTAAAATAACTCAAGAAATCTGTGGCGTTTATGGTCAAACTATGTTTTTATTGCAAAGTTAATGTATAATTTAGTATGTATTGAGATAATGTAGAATCAGTTGCTCCATACATTTATGAGTTCAATTACCGTTTTTCAATCAATCTGCCTAGCTTTTAAATATGTTGGGGTCGGCTTCCAATCTAACCAGATACAGCTGAATACCAGTATTTTACATGGAGCGACTGCCTATCTGACCTCCACAACCCAGTAACTGGGTAATACGATACCTCTTAGTAAGACTGGTTGTAAGACTTTTGGGCTTCTGACGACCTGTAACGACTGTGAAAGATCCACGAATAACAGCCGGGACCAACGGTTTAACATGGTTTCTGAGTGACGACGGAGTCTCGGTATGTAGAAATGGTCACCCATCCACGGACCAACCCCGGCAAGCGTGGCTTAACCTGATGGATCGACCCGTGCGGCTGTTGGTATTTAGCCACGAGCTCCTCATCCCCTCATGAACCTATTATCATTTACTGGGTATAAATCCAGAACACAGGTTGGTACCAAAGTAGTGCTTTTTATATGATATTTTTTTAAGAACGTTTAATATCAAACATCCATTGGGCCTAATTAATTCATTCTGATGCCAACATAATGCTCTAAATTAAAATGACGTATCAGAAACAAATTCTAAACCAGGTTAACTAAATGCTTTAAAATTAAACGCGTAACTGAATATTGCAGTTGACAAGTAAATAAGCGTATTAAGTACATACATAGGGATTTGCATGGATAAGTTATTAAATTAGTCATTCGCAGTGAAGTTTAGCTCGTTACTAGTCAAAATAATAAATTATTCTGTGGGTATTTGCGTCACCCGTTCTGCCCATCCTGTCCAATGAACTGCTAGTTTAATGACGTCATTATAAACTTGAAATAATTATGCTCGTTATACAAAGTGAAAAATAACTTTAATTTCGAAAGTCGGTGGCAAAAAACGAAAATTCATAACCATAGACACAGTTATTATTTTTGAAGACGGTTAAAAATGGAACGCGACTTGGTTCATATTATTATAGGGTCAAATTAAACTAACTGGCGAAACTTCATAGGCGTGATGATGTAACGGGATGAACGAACGAACTACGTATAAGAATTAATAGGTAAGTTTCGAAAAAAAAAGTTTTATCATGATTTGATGTCAATATCCGTCATATTTGTCAAGTTTCGTTCATTTAGTTTAATCCAGTAATTCTGCGAAAAAAGAGGATTAAATGACAAGCACCCATAATGTGATTCATTACTATTTATAATGTCATTAATAAACAATCATGATTATATAATTTTGACATATTTATGTCCAAATCATCCATATCTCATCGGTCTGTGTTTAGCACCGTCATCGTCTCTTCGATTCAAAATGATTGCGCATTTACCGTGCCCGTCTACCAAACTAGGTATGCATCGCATACTGGCTGGGCAGTCGCTGTCAGTCTCGCAGTCTTCTCCATATCCTGAACAAATAATGTTATTTATTAATAAGCGCAAAAATCTGTTAAGAAACGGCTACTAAATCGGTTGAATGCAATTGACGGCCGAACCCGATAACCTATTTTCAGTAAAGACAGATAAGATTTCCTTTTCTCTGAACAGATTATTGGGACGTCAAAACCATAGATAGTTAGTATTTTCTATCTCCAGTATGCTAAAACTGGTGATAGATAGGTTATTGGGTTTGGCCATTAGGGTACGAGTAAATAAAACCATAGATAGTTTTTTCTATCTCCAGTATGCTAAAACTGGTGATAGATAGGTTATTGGGTTTGGCCATTAGGGTTCGAGTAAATAAATGTAAGTAAACTTATGTAACCTACATTTCAATGAGGTTATAATAACCCAACTAGCAAAACAGTCGAATAATGAATGAGTTATTCAGCTACAGATAGAATAAATGTTGAGTAGTTGCTACGTAGTAACCACAATGTAGTGTAAAAGCGTTTATTACAACTTTTTAGCATTTTTCGCTTTTTAGTTCTTTAACCGTGTCGTATAAACGTTTACTCGATATTCTTATAGTGCATTTATTCAATAGTCATATAGTAACTACCATTTCTCGTTTATACGACATGTGGTGCAGTAATTGCGCTATTAGAGTAATCGATTCTCAAGTTTCATGATTAAAAAGCTGATATATGGCTGCTACTCGACATTACTGTATTGGAGCGAATTCGCCGAATAAAAGCTGTCTATTTACTGAAAAGTATCTTAATATCTATAATAGCATGCTAAATCGATTAGACGCATGTAAGTGTTTATATTGCAGTTACTGAACTTGAATCGTTATGAATGCTGGTTTAACACATTTATTGAATTAGGTGTTCTATAACTGATTTTTAATTACTTTACAAGCTATATAATATCTCATCTAGCGCACCAGTATTTTATTGAAAAATATTAACAATTTAGGTGATGGATTACGAAATGGAAAAAAAAATATGGAAAAGAAAAAAATATATTTAATGAAGGAATACCAAAATTGTCTACATATGGCGGCATTATGTCCTATAAATGAGATAAAATCATACAATTATTCGACTAACAACCGATATATTGTGATGTATTAGCAATATATTTATTTAAATTTGTTTAATGGATCTTGCATAGATATGCAAAATTCTATAGACAGTATTCTATAACATTTTACATTAAGTTACTAGGTATATTCAATAATTCCATTTTTGTAGATATTTAATATAATAAGTCACACACAAAGTTCTGTTTCATAAAGTAATGGAAAAATTGTGATGAAATAACTGATATACAACGAAATTGTGGAATAACAGCAAATTATTTACTTTTAACTAACAAAAATGACGATTTATGGCTAATCGCCAACATTTACTCCATGATTTTGTTGATTAATAGTAACGAAAAAGCTTTAACTCCATCAATGGTCATGGAAAGGCAGCAATATTGCTATTGCTACTCTAAATTTGCTCCAGTTTTGCTTTTACTCGATAATTATATCACAATTATGTTCCTTATTCAACAGTAACACGACTTTCATAGCACTATTAGCTGAATAATTTGCGCCCAAATTGCATTGAGTAAATGTTTACTCACTTTTTATACGCCTTGTTACATCTACATGATTGAACTATGAGCTGAAACAGAAACGTGGCCTCGACTATTATAGCACATATTTTTGCCAGTTGGGAAGTAACGAAATGCGTTTGTCATATTAGTACGTCACACAATGCGTAATGCTGTGCCTTGTTGTGAATCTACCTTTATAGTTTACTAGCTGCGCCCCGCAGTTTCACCCGCATAAGTCACGATCCCATGGGAATATCAGGATAAAAAGTATCCTAACCTAGGTCATGAATTCATGATCTATTCATGTACCAAATTTCATCTAAATCAGTTCAGCCGTTTCAGCGTGAAACCGTAACAGACAAGCAAACAAACTCACTTTCGCATTTTTATTATTAGTTAGGATAGAAAAGGTAAAATAAATAAGATAATTAAAATATCCATACTTACTTTTGTAGTATGAAGCAGCTACCTGAGCCACCAGCATCACGAAAGTGAACAACAGCGCGACTTGCCAAAACTTCATGATGACAAACAGTTAAGAAATGTTCTAAATATTTGTTGCGTTTCGCAGATATTTATAGTTAAGTTATTATCCCATGAAAAATTGAATTGATTTGTGTCACAAATCAATTAAATTAAAAAGAAAATTGCATCGCATAAATTAGATTAACTATTTGAATATTTGAACAAATTTAACTGACTTGGGTCCATAGTAAATTTTTTATTTTAATAAGGCATAAACTAAGAACAAAAATCAATTAAATTAAAAAGAAAATTGCATCCTATAAATTAGCTTACCTAATCTGATTTATAGATTAGTTAACTAGTAAGAAAACTATAAAGGTGGGTCTACACCAAGTCACAGCGTGACGCAACGCAATGTGTCAAGGTCTTTATTTATACAGACAAGCAATGTTCTTAATTTCCCTCGGCAAACCTTGTGCTTCGTCAGTCATCGGATTTCAATCAGTTGTCCTTTGCACTAGGTGCAGACTGGACGCTCTCAATCGACTTGGAAGTATATAGAGTTGTTAGTACTATTTTTACTTAATGTAATTTATTTAAAAAATGGGAGGAAAGCCTCTAAAGTTGCAGGCACGACATACAAAAAAATAGTTTTACAGTTCTATATAGTTCCCACGGAAATCAAAACAAAACAACAATAAAGTACTTAGTTCTGAATTCAAATTATTATACACGATAAATCTAATAATTGATGGACATGAAAATTAGCATTCGTTTGAATTCGGAAATCCGATGATACCCGAGGGTCATTAAGAAAATATAAATACTGTACAAGGTGTGTTTTATCGTATTTAGATAACGATACTCATCACATTTGACACTGTATATGGATAGCCATTATGACGGCTTCGCAGTGACGTAGTATTGCTTCTCAGTATTAACAAACCCACATGGCTCATTCTTATCGGGTTTCGGGACCGCCAATCTCTCCAACAAACTTTCATAAATTTGACATCCGATTAGAATACAGATCCGATACTCGATAAGTGGGAACAGCGTGAAACAGTTCGTACTTTGACTACGGAAAATAAATCGAACCCTAAAGCTAAGCACATTACAGCCGCATCAGGCCATGCAAACATTTTAACCTTTTAAGGACTGCTGTCGCCCGGAGGGGTCGGTTTCGCGCGCAACCGTTTAGGACCGGTGACGCCTCCGGGCGACAGCGCGCGTTGCCAAGTGGCTACACCATTAAAATATTATTTTTGCGTAAAGTACGGAACTTAGTCGATTGCTAATATTTTTCCTACACTGGCAAGAATATTTGTAAGCCATAGACGATAAAAGTTACTAAAAACTTCGTGCCCAACACTATAAAAAAAAAATACAAAGGCGCCCTTTTTTACATTGATATTCTGTGGTTTATTGTCGTGACTTAGTGTTGTTGTTTTATTTATTGTGAGTTATTGTGATGGATTTTTCGTTTGAAACTTAGGTAAGTACATGAATAATGAAACAATAGTGGCTTGTGCAAGTTTTTGGCTAATCGTTTGCGTAAAACAATATAGTAAAAATGATTTTCGAGCCAATCAATTTTCAGGTTATTTCGCCTTACACATTTGCCATATAAATATATTATTGTTGACTGTTTTTCGATGAATTTGTGTCTATAAATGGTAATTATCTATGCAAAAACTAATTCTAATTAATTATTTCATGCATTCGAAGCGTATTCATTCATTTTTATCCATTTTTCAAAGATTTTTCGAAGCATTTTGATGTGTAGGTAAAACGGGTCAAATTATCATGCCGAATTTTTATGAAATAATACTAGATTTGTTTAGTAACCATTAATGAATTAATCAAAAGGGTTATAAATAAGGAATGTGTGTACAGAAATTGATAAAACACTTCATTCTTGTTTACTTTCAAATAAGATTCTAACTAGACTAGATAAATTTCCGGATAAAATGACCCGTCAAGGTCATCTTGGTATTTTACCAATTATCGTATCATATTTTTACGATTCATGGATAACAATTAGTCGAAGAAGGTATAGGTAATATTCTAGAAAGATTTAATACATGATATAATGCTCATTATAACTCGTATGATCTTTTCCAATATCACGAATTGGACTACGCGATTCAAAATGACAGCACCGCGCACTATGAACTTTGAGTTAGAATATTATGGAAATATTGTATGTAAGACTAATAAGAAAAAAATCTAATTGGATTACTTGTGTATTCATGATATTATTACCAAAATTTTGCGTAAATCAATTCATTACTTTTGCCAGAAACTAACATAATACATTAACAAGTCGGCTTACGGCCAGTTCTCTATTTTCAATAGGATGTTTACAATAATAACTAAACGTATGAGTGTTATGGATATTATCATAAGTGGCCCCCGTTGTTCAAACACTCGAATCTGTTTACAGATTGTAAAATGACGCAATAGAAACGAAGCTATAGCAGTTTTTGTGTGAGAGGTCAACGCGTGTCAGATTACATCGCGATAAGCCGCACGTGTTTGTCCTTGACGGATGGTCGCACGCTTTTTTTGCAGTACTTAAAAGGTTAAATAAATACTTGTCAATTTATCACTTAATTTATGTTATAGTATTGTGGCGGCATCTACAACGCCACATGTGAACTACACACATCAAAAACCTGACGTCACACAAATCCTGCATCTCGCAAGCAGTGTTTACCGCGGGATCAGCATGTATATAACTTGCCGACATCAATCGTCTAGTCGGAGGATCCTCCATTTTCTATAGAGGATGAGAGTGAACTTTACACCCTGTTCCTCATAGGTACCTCTAAAGTAGAATTCTGTATTTGCATTATGTATGTTATGTTATGATCATCCCCTACATTAATTTGTATTCTGTTGTATTTTATTTTGTCAAAGTTAATTACCTATTAATTAACTTTGTTTAAAGGAACATGACCAAAGTCATAAGACTTTATCTTTGTATAGACATGCATACCCTAACCAAAACGACCATATCTAAATAACACACGGTGCATTTAAAAGAACATTAGACCTAGATTTTGAAAGAATTCCTCTATTTTAATGTCTAGTTTTCCTGCCAAACAGCTCATTCGTCACACTTCAAAAAACTATTGATTGCAAATCATTTTCTGTCAGGCGTTTTATACACAATTAATTCAGAATCGAATTTTGGTAACAGTTAGTGTAACCTAATAGGAGGGCTTGACTAGATTTAGCAATATAAATAACTAAATGTTGTGGCACAACTCGCCACTAGGTCCGGCGGCTGAAACCAGCTTAAAATGTACCAAAACCGTGGTCAGAACTATGTACCAGAATGTATCTATAGGCAATCTTTCCATCAGGACTGTGTGAGGTCGCTAAGCGGAGAAGCTAAACTACGAAACTGTGTGTAGGTACTTCATTTCATTTAACCCTTTTCGAGCAGAATAAAACCAAACTAAGCTATGAAAATCAAACGATCCTATTGGATATACATTCATCGCTAAGCAGCTTAACACATCTCTGTTGGAAAGGTGGCGTTAGGATAGTTATAACACAATGGGCCTACCAAATGCTTATAACTTAGAATTCCATATACTAATAAAGCGATTAAACAGTGTAAAGGAAAATAAAACAAATATTATCTCACAAACAACGTAGGTAGGTACCCCTTTTTTATTTAATCTTTAAGCATTTATTTCAAAATCTAAATAAATATAAGCCATGGCAGTGAAGAGCCGGCCAGTCTCAACAATCTAGTCCCAGTACCATTTAGTTTATCCACTTTGAAGGGAACTGAATGCTTCAACACGTCCATGTTGTTTTGTTCCCCATCAAGATGTTTTAAAATTGCACGGATAATTCGAGGTATTCCATGAAGCACACCCAAACGAAGCACACCCAGACGAAGCACACCTAAAGTATTCCACTTAGCACACCCGTAGGTGGGCTTCAAATAAAAATTTAAAATAATTAATTTCCTATTCCACGAAGCACACCTACGAATATCACTCGCATAGTACGGGGACTAAGAAATAAAAATGTCGATAGGAGTGATATTCGTAGGTGTGCTTCGTGGAATAGGAAATTAATTATATTAAATTTTTGTTTGAAGCCCACCTACGGGTGTGCTAAGTGGAATACTTTAGGTGTGCTTCGTCTGGGTGTGCTTCGTTTGGGTGTGCTTCATGGAATACCTCCTACCTCACGCACTGTCTTATTATTGCATTTTTTTTTTTGGAAAATCGTCTCTATTTGTAATGTTTGTAAAAATGTAGGCACCATCCGTCACATGACTTATTTAATTTTCTGTTGTTGCTTCATTTTTAATTCTTTTTACCTATAGCAATTTTATTCTAGGTGCATCGTCTTCAATAATTATAAAACTAACGTACACATACAAAATATTGTAACACATTTTAAAAGAGTAACGGTGGAGTTTATTGTACATTCTTCTCCATACGAAAACTACCTTGTGTCACCCAATGTAAAATTTCTATATTTATGTCTGTAATTTATATTGTGTACATAATAAAGAATATTCTATCTATCTATCTATCTACCTTTTGGAAGAGACGACTAGAATCAATTATATTTTTTTTGTAATATTTACATTCAAAAGTGCCTTAGAAGGGTTTAGTTGAAATAACTGATTAATTTAACTTTGATTTTGTGACCCCTGTTTTTTTAATTTGTCTGTCTGTGATGTACCTATTGTTTATATATTTCAGTTGGTGTTTTTGTCGTACTTGGGTTCTTTTATTTTTATTTAGAGTTCCCGGAAGGTTAAGGTGTTTATTACAAATTAATATTAGGTACTTATGTTACGCAAAACATGAATTTTAAAATTACATAATAACGAAAACGTTTTGTCAAGTTGTGAAAACTGCGAAGCAGGGCCGGGTCACCAGTAATAAAAAAAAAATTTAGTGTTTTTTTTGGAAGTCTGTTGTTTTTTTTTTATAAAAAGTTTTTATTTTTCGCTTTTTAGTTGTGATATTTACCCCACACAAATTCGAATACCACTGCCTGCTATGTAAATAACAGCGAGAGGAACTTAACATATCATCCACATACTAAGTGGGAAAAAATACGTATTATTGAATCTAACTCAAAAACTACTCAAGCAAAGTTATTAAAATTTATATGGGACCACCTCTGAAGTATTACCTACCAAACAAAAATAATCATTCAAATCAATTCATAATTGGCCGAGTTATCGCGTAACAAACATACAAAAAAAAAACATACAGTTGAATGGAGAACCTCCTCCTTTTGGAAGTCG
This sequence comes from Agrochola lychnidis, assembly GCA_963680765.1. Classification (NCBI taxonomy): domain Eukaryota; kingdom Metazoa; phylum Arthropoda; class Insecta; order Lepidoptera; family Noctuidae; genus Agrochola; species Agrochola lychnidis. The sequence continues at coordinate 22,924,874 of OY796856.1, forward strand.
GTTAAAAAATATTTTTTGCTTTTTCATTATTAACAAAAAATGACTTAAAAACTTAATGACTTATGAAACGCATTAAGGTTGGGGAGTGGGGGTTGCTATGTCACAAGTAAGTATAAAATCTATATACTCGTGACGTCATGGCACATTTTAACTCAATGTATCGCCGTAATCTTTTGATCACGTAAAAATAGAAAAAATACGTGTCCAATTTATTAATAATCTACCTGACGAACAAAATAAAAAAAATTGTCATCATAACATAACATACAATTAAATACAGTAAACTATAATTATTTAACCTAGATATGTAGAAAATTAATAACATTTTTTATTTTAGTTATTAATCAAATATTCCACTGAAATTAATTAAATGGCATACCAGAATTTGTACAGTCAATATACTAGCTAACTATGATAATAATAGTATTACAGTGCATCACCATATTATTTATGTCTGTATATTTTTGAACAAATATATTATTCTTATAATACCAGCCTATTACTATCCCATTACTGGGCAATGAAAAGATGTATGGATTGTGTGAGGAATGAAATGAAAGGGGAGAATGGAATAACAAAACGTGTTGGGCCAACCCCACGTAACATGGGACAATGGCAGGAAGATAATGATGCAGAGCAAAGGTTTCTTCTGATACAGAGAAGGCACAAGCATTGATTACCACGCGCTTGTTTAAGACGGGTTGGTGATGTTAGACTAATTTTATTAAAGTGAAACTTTGATTACATCGTCTCAAACTTTTTCGTCTGTGTGTTGCATGTCGCCTGACGGTCGGCCGCGGAGTAGGGATAAAGTGAAAGGCGCTCGTCAGAGCAGCCAAGGCCAATATGGCGGCGCCTATAGAAGTTTCACTTTTACCGTGGTTTCATAAAACCACACAATCTTTTATTTTTATTTTTTATAGCCTTCTTTCAGAGTTACAGTTGTTACGAAAACGTTTTATTCTTACATAGTTTTAAGACTCTTGTGTGCCCTTTAGCAAAGACCTTTTCCATCCCCTTCCAAGTCTCCTTGTTCCTTGCCTGTCTAGTCCATGTCTTTCCCGCTGCCCTCACCAAGTTATCCTGCCATCTTTTCAAAGGTTTCCCTTTCTTTCTCTTCCCCTTCATTGGTTAGACTTATACTTACTATAAAATCCAGGTTTATACACGATGTTTTCCGTCACCAATGTCAGTTAACTATAAGTTATTTTTTAAATTAATTTTGTTGTTGTGCTCCGTAGTGAAATCTTTGCCATTGTGTTTTGTGAGTCCATCTAGAGTTAAAAAGTCTATTCAAGCGTTTATAAAACGTAGTGCAAAGAAAGTAATTTCTTGGCTAGATAAACATTTTTAGTGACTGTACCTGAAAAAGTCTAAGCTTTTAGGCTGTAACCACATAAAATATAAAACCTACTTCAATAGAAACAAGGGCGACCCGGGCAAACCTATTTGAACCTAAACTCTAACGAAAGCGCTTATTCATGCAAAATTAATGTAGCAAAATGAATTGGACGTAGGTGTTGGTGGAAATCTCGAATGGCAACACATTACTCCATAAACATCACCGAAGTCGGGTTGGAGTGAGATTTATTGACGTTTCACGAGACGTGCGCGTAAGTCCGAAAGTTTTGAGGTAACCCTATGAGGTGGTGTAAGTTATGGCAGCTTGCAGAGTTAGCGAGATGAACTGGCAGTGGACTAGTCATTTTTTGTAGTGGAGCTGACGAGTCCTGGAGTGCAGACCGCATATCGGCGAGCGCTGTGTGGGACGCCCCCAAGCTAGATGGACCGAAGACCTTAAAAAGGTGGCTAGAACAGATTGGATGCGGAAAGCGGAGGATAAGGTGGTGAGGCGCAGCCTGGGGGAGGTTTATGTCCAGCAGTGGACTGTGATAGGCTGACTTGAAGTGATGATAGGATCGTGTTTTGGAGTAGGTCACAATGCTAAACTTATAAGCTCTTCGTAACGTGACACGCTTTGCCTGATTTTGGAATTGTAGGCCTGACCAATTATCATTAAAAAATTCATTTCGTAATATAAGCTGGATACATGACACGTACTTGTACCGTTATTGATTGAGTTTGTTAGTGGATGCTAAGAACCTGATACTTTGTTTTTTAAATCCAATCTTAGATTTCAAGTTGCTACTAACTTTATGTTGAAGACTAGAACGTCTCACATCTACAAGACCCTGAATTCAAAGACCGATTAATTACTGTGAGACTGTTGTTACTTAATGCCGTCAAAGACAATGAACGAGATATAATAGAAGTTTTATTGTTATAACGCGTATGGGCGTTTAGTGTCCCTTAAAGTGTTAATAAAATCAATATAAATCTGCCTAGCCTTTTCCCAACTATGTTGGGTCGGCTTCCAGTCTAACCGGATGCAGCTGAATACCAGTATTTTACATGCAGCCACTGCCTATCTGACCTCCACAATCCAGTAACTAGGTAATACGATAACCCTTGCTAAGACTGGTTGTCCGACTTTTGGGCTTCTGACGACCCGTAACGACTGTCAAAGATTCACGAGTGAGAGCCGGGACCAATGGCTTAACGTGCTTTCCGAGGCACGGAGGAGTCTCGGTATGTAAAAATGGCCACCCATCTACGGACCAACCCCGGCAAGCGTAGCTTAACCTGATGGATGGATTCGTGCGGCTGGTATTACTTAGCTACAAGCTAATAAAATATGAGGGAATTTAAATGCAAAACACCCAGATATTTTTGTGATTAAGGACTTATAAACCGCAAATTCTTATAACTTTGACCGACCACCTAAGGTCTTAAGGGACCTTCATACATTATAGTTGCGTATAAACAGCGTTGGCTGCTGAAATTTTGAGTACACGTCACCGTTCGACGAGGTCATAATTTAATTTGTTTCGTGACGTCATGAGTGAAGCATCTACATAATAAATTGTATGGAGATGAAGACTAATTTATGGACAAGGGGTGTATTGTTATGCGCTGTATACAATACGTTATTGCCATTATCTTAGGGATCATGATAAAGGGTTGCTTGGTATTCTGTTTGATGGATGTGTGAGGGTTGGGATGAATTTGTTATGAGCTTATTGTTTTAAATGGTGCTAGTTTGTGGCGGCTATTGATATTGATAGGGTTAGTTTAAGACAAAGTGGAAAAAGGCAATCTGTTCTGTATGTGCTTTTTGACGAAACTTCAGAATTCATAGCTTCTTTTTCGTGTGGTGACTAACCTGGTGTCAGAGTTATAAAGCCGCCCGTGGGCCTCTGACTTGACTTCATATGCCGTCGATACCTCTTAGGCATGCCAGTTTCGTCACGATGTTTTCCTTCACCGTTTTTAAAGCAAGTGATAATTATACAATACGCACATGAATCCGAAAAGTCAGAGGTGCGTGCCTTCGGTTCGAACTCGAGACCTATGACTTGGCAGTCTGACGGTCACACCACTAGGCTATCACTGTTATATTAATTAATTGCTGAAAGTTGTGTAATGTACTTACGTATGTAAAAAAAAAATTCAAATCCTCATTGTCGTCTTAAATAGATAACTATGTTATGTATCTCACATTGAAGTCTATACTAATATTATAAAGAGGAAAGATTTGTGTTTGTATTTTTTTATGTAACGAATAAACTTAAAAATTACTGGACCGATTTGAAAAATTGTTTCAGCAATGGATAGCTACAATATCAGCGAGTAACATAGGCTATATTTTATCCCCGTACTCCCACGGGAACGGGAACTACGCGGGTGAAACCGCGTGACGTCCGCTAGTTTGAATATTTTTAAAGAATCTTTCTAAAATCGGTGATAAATCTAAGAAATGTAGAGAACTTTTCATAATCATTTACTTTGACTTATTAACTCAACTTATGGTCTGTTTCACTTTCGTCAGATTAGCTTCGGTTATCTAAACTTTTAGATTAATTCCCACAAATTCTGTAAATTTTTGTTAATATTAAGATAACCTATCATGACGGCTGAATCCCCGAAAGGTTAAACAGAGGTGTAACTATCTATAGGACACCCCCATTTCACCAGTCCCATGTAATAGGGGGCGAGCCTATTGCCATCAACGGGCATAAAATCGGCCTGCTACTGAAAAATTCCTTATGGAAAAACTCAATAACACTTTGCTCGACCTGGTACTCAAACCAAAGAACTTCATGCTCGCTTGCGCCCACTAGACCAATGAAGAAGTTTTAAGTTTATTTTTTAATTGAAAACTTCTTTAGGCGCGTTGGGCATTTTGGAGATGGGAAAAAACAATTGCACTTGCGACACCGTTACCGACACCTCATTTTTGTAAACGCGATTGTGCTCTTTATTTAAATAACGTTACGGATCAATGTTGTATGCAGGTATTTTTACTTTAAAGGTTTTAGAAGTATTTTTTTTTGTAAACGCGATTGTGCTCTTTATTTAGATAAGGTTACATACCAATGTTCTATAACAGTATTTTTTTTCCATCAAGGAGATCTTGTTCAAGTTTTCACTTCTGTCGGCACTGCCGGAGTGCCACTGTTTTTTTTTTCTAGTAATAAATAAATAAGTAGTGCCAATCCAGACATTGAAAAACAGGCCCTTAATAAACAAATCCAAACAGTTATCTCCGTCGTTATTTGATGATATCAGTCGGTCCGCTAGTTTAAGATAAGTTAGGGTTCCCTACAAATTGATACGTGGCGAAAGGTTACAAGTTGGGTTCGACTTGGGAATTGCTCGAGATTATGATAAACGTGTTTTAACAAGTTGTTTACTACCTCCTCACTTTGAAGGTCAATCTATACTTATAATAAATAATAAAGTTGAAGTTTGTTTGTTTGTACGCGCTGATCTCTAGAACCACTGCAACCAGGATTTGAATGATTATTTTTGCGTTTGATGGCCCAATTCTTGAGGAAGGTTGTAGGCTATGTTACATGCGACCCTTAGAGTAGTCGCATAATTATGATGTGTAACATCTGACATCTTGCTTGACACGGAAAATGGGTTGGTACCATCTGACGGCCAACTCTTGCACGCGCGTGCTCGTTGGTCAAATCAAATAGCGCGCGCTTCCCCGGCTTCCGTTACACACTTCCATCTTTTTTCACGAAATCACTCCCATAGATTGCAGCAGCTCTCGTAAGAGAGTAGTAGTATTAGTATATTCTTTGGTTTGCAGGAAAGTAATTAATTAATTACACATAAAAGGCAGAAAGAACGCTAAGCGAAAATAGCGCGGGCGGGTGATGAAACGGCGGATGAAACCGCGGGGTACAGCTAGTTTGTAATATCTATTCGAATTATAACTTTGGTTTGATTCCGTCCAACTAATAATAAAGTTATTAGTTGGACGGAACGACAAACAAATCAAGTATCTTGACTTGGCTCGCGAGATTGTCGACATGTGGGATGTGGACTCAGTAATCATTGTGCCGATAGTCGTATCAGCCAATGGCTTAATTGACAAGAGCCTCGAACAACACCTAAGGATGCTTTCGTTGGGCAGCTGGATCAAGGGCTTGATTCAGAAAGTGGTACCGCTGGACACGGCTCGCATTGTCAGGAGGTTCCTCTCTCTGGAGCCCTGACCGCCGGTAGCTTGGACCTTGTTCCCGATACCGGTGGGCTACTATTTTTAATATTTTTAAATGTTATTATATTTTCTGTACTCTAATATTTAAAAATGTATTTATAAGTATTTAAATGAAATAAAGAAAGTTGTTAAAGATGTATAGATACTTGTTATTCAAACACACATAACGACTTTTGGTGGTATGAGAAACAGGGTGTAAAGTTCATCCACCATAGAAAAGGGAGGATCTTCCGACCAGATGGGTGTTGTGTCTGGCGGGCAACTGCACATCGGTTTGAAGTTGAAATCTTGTATGTATGTCGATCGCTCGGTAAACCCTAACTGCGCGATGCAGGATTCGTGTGACGTCATGTCTATGATGCGTAGTTCATATGTGGCGGTGTAACCGCTACAGACTAAATGGATTTCTATGTTAATTAGAACAAGAGCCATATTATTATTTTATCCTGGCTACACGATATAGTATAACTATTTATTTTGGTACTTGACGAATACTATCTAGTATTTCCAATCGAGTGAATATTATTGGATATTCGAGGACAGAAAACAATAGGAACTATATTAGAAACCCCTCTGTAACATGAGTGTCAACAGCAGATGTTGCAGAAAGTCTTGAAGCCTCCGGCACAATGCCGTGTGACTAGTCCGTTGGTTGTCATTGACGGCTTGTTTCTTCATTGTCTTGTCTGTTCATAGGCAACCAAACGGTCACGTGATCTGTACATATCTGAATAGATAGTGCCATCCACCAAGACGCGTCTTCGTGGATGGCACTAAATAACAATACACTTCACTGAGATACATTTGTTTTGGCGATTGGAGATCGTCATTTGTTTATTTTTGAAGTAAAAACTTCTTTAGGCGCGTTGAGCGATTTTTGGTAGGTGGTAAACTTACGGATTCGAATAGTGGTCGGCTATAGAATATAGATGGCGCTAATACCAGTTTTAATTTTTCACTTCTGTGGGCAGTCCCCATGACTACCTACCTATCTTTGACCCCCGACGCAAAAAGAGGGATGTTATAAGTTTGGTCGTTATATGTGTGTGTGTTTGTCTGTAGCACCGTAGCTCTTAAATGGGTGAATCGACTGAAAAAGCGCGGCTAATTAAAAAAAAAAACTGGAATAACCTAATTTGATACTCTTGAATTATTTGTTTAAAATCGTGCTACGTAGTATGATCCAAATCAAAGTGACGTTTCTTGACATAAAAAAAAATCAGTTTACTTTATATGATTATAAATACGTCTTTAGGTATTATGCAGCAAATCGAATTAAAAAAAAAAACAAAAATATTCCATAATAATTTTGGTTAATATTCACTACCATAAATCAATACCAATACTGTCTTGAAAATGATCGCTGAGCGATTTGACTGCCCCTACATACGACAATGCTGTAACAGACATTTATAGCCAGGGCACTTAATCTGATTGACACTGACCTATATTTTTAATGACTTATTTGATGAAATTATTATTTTTAATTCAATGTTAATAATACTGTGACCCTTATAATTTGACATATCATTTTAATTTCGATTCTGTGCCCCTATAATTTGTATTACTCATTCGTTTATTTTAATAGGGTGGTTTCCTAGGTAAAAAAAATAAAATTCTATTTAGTCCGTCTTTCAGATAATAACAAAATATTAGACACGTATTTTTTGCTTTATCATATTAATAAAAAATAACTTAGAAAACACGCATTAAAGTTGAGGAGAGGGGGCTCGTTACGTCACAACGTCGTATAAAATCTAGCAAGGCGTGACGTCATACCACATTTTAACTCAATGTATCGCCGTAATCTTTTGATTACGTCAAAAAATAAAAAATACGTGTCCAATCTTCTTTATTTTCTGAAAGACGGACTAAAAATAAAAAATTTGGACACAGGCCCATTGTATTTGACATTTTATTTTAATTTGACTTCTGTGACCTTTATAATTTGTACCTATTTTAATTGCATTGACATTTTATTCTATTGTGATTTATTCTGTTGCAGTATAGTGAAATATTTTATTTTATGTAATATGGGTTTTGCCTGAATTTAATGTTTTTTTTTTGATAATCAAATTTTGAATCTAAAACTTCTTTCTTAAAAGATTCATAAGAGTCACTGTTTTGTCATTTTTGATTTAGTAAATGCTGTATCAAGATCACAACAAATCACCAACAACACTCGATCTTGTTTTGGCAAATTGAGGTTGATATATAGCATTGCCCTAGTTTGCAAATAATTCGAGTGTCTACTTTCGTTTGCTAGACTGTTCAAGGGTATATTACTTTGTTCAAATAGATTCAGTATTCCTTAAATAATTTCTTCAGCTCATTTTCTTCAAGAATAGGTAATTTCTTATGACGTAAACTACGACCTTACTATCGTGTCAGGGGAGAACTGCCCGTGACGAGACAAAGCCACGTGACCAGTTGTGTTCGACAGTGTTGTCCTACTTTACCGTTTGTTTTATGTGGGTTTCTATGACGTAAAGTTTTATTAATATCTTATTATTTTTTTGCTTACTGTAATAGTCGAGTGTATATAAGCCATCGTAACAAAATAACATCGATTTTCGCATAGCCGGAGTCACACGTAATCTGTACGATTTATGTCTTAATTAAATGACATACGAGTATTTAGTAATGACGTTACTAAATATGTCATCTAGCTACATCCGGCTATCTTCCAGTCTAACCAGATATAGCTGAATAATGGTATTTTACATGGAGCAACTGTCTATCTGACCTCCACAACCAAGTAACTGGGTAGCACGATACCCAGTGATAAGACTGGTTGTCGGCCTTCTCACGACCTGTAAAGACTGTCAAAGATCCACGAACGACAGTCGGGACAAATAGCTTAACATGCTTTCCGAGGTATGCAGTTCTCTCGGTATGTAAAGATTGTCACCCATCCACGGATCGGTCTCAACAAGCGTAGTTTAACCTGATCGATCGACCCTTGCGACTGTTATTGCTTAGCCACAAGCCCCTCTATCATAAACTAACCATTACTCTTTACATTTACATCTCCAACTTCACACAACTGACATCATCAAACTCCATATTTATTTCAAGACGAACTTTCAAGTTTAAAGTACAAGAACGGCTCCCAAAACTTTAAAGCGAAATTAGCATATACGGAATAGACAGTAGTGCAAACACTTAGATGCTGAAGTTAGACGCCAGCGCTTTATACTCAGTCACCCACCTATGCACGAACTAAAGTGGCCTCCATAAATTCAGACGGTGTAAGTTTAAACGGCGATTCGGGAGTTAGGGAGAATGGAAATGGTTTGGGTAGTTGTTGAATGCGCTTGTTTTTCTTAAAGATGTAAATACCTTACAATATTAGCCCAAGGCAATATTATTATTATTGGCCCAATTATCACTTGCTTCAAAACCGGTGAAAGAAAACATTGTGTGGAAACCGGCATGCCTGAGCGATATTTTTCGACGGCATGTGAAGTCAAGTCAGAGGCCCATGGGCGGCTTTAAAACTCGGACACCAGGTTAGTCACTAACCACATTAAAAGAAGGAGTAACCCAAGGCAAAGCTGATGAAATGAAAAAAATTGTATTGGATAATGTTAGCACAATTGACAGATAGAACACAAGAGAGCGCTCCTTAAACTCTTGACAAGTGACACGACTATGTATCAGTCTGCTTTACCAATTGGTGCAGGCGTCCGTACTTCTTCTACTCTTCTTCCGTGCAGGCGTTCGTCGTTCCCTCATTCATGTTGGAGACACGACAACGAACTTCTTCTGTGTTAACTCCAAAGCCCAAAAATAGGTTGCCCTTTAACGTCGTAAAAACATAAAATAAGGGATTTCGTCAAGAGTGTGTAGCGGGCGGTGTCTTGATGTCCGTCAGTTACTCTAAACTAAGTACTCAATCTATCTCTCAGCCGTGGTGTTTATTCTTCTGATCATACATTGCAGTGGTTATTGGGATTCCTATGTTCAGCTGTAGATATAATTACGGCCATAGGATTACCTATTGCAAAATATTATGTGTATCATATTAATTGCTAATTAGCAGTTGTTATGATGAACACATTATTATTAATTAGCTATATTCAGACCATGTCCAAAGATATGCTTTTAACAAATCGTACAACAAAACCACGACTTGTTCGCCAAATATGGAGCTATACCACATCCGGTAACCCGACATCTTCGCCGTAACTTTTCCCCGAAGGCGTATATTTCTCTATACACGGGTGTCTGTGTCTAATAAAGTGGTCACAGTCGAAGCAAGATTAACAGCGTCTCTTTATTATTGTTTGCGTTCGGGCGCGCGCATAATGGAACCAGGGAAAAATATGGCGGATTGGGAATTAAAGAGTATTGGTATTATTATGATGTATGAATGTTTTGTGGTCTTACGATGTAGGGTAGGCCTTTGGACTGTGGACTGGGAATTGAATTTTGTTTTGAGTGAGTTATGGTTTATTTTATGGTTATAAAGTAGTATTATTAGAATCACCCTCTTGATAAAAATAATTGGAGATATTTAGTTCTATTTTATCATAGCACAGGGGTTTGCTGTCCATTTTTTGGTTTTGTGCCTTAGAGCCTGGATACGTTGCGGCGGCGGCGCGGCGCCGCACAGTGGGAAAATCGCGTATGTTTCGTCTCAAAACTCCGTATCTCAGTTGTTTCAAAACTAAATGAGCTGTAATTTTGCACACATATACTTGGATATATAAAGTTTAATGGGAATAATTTTGATTTTGATAATTCTGTTTATTAATTAATTATAAAATTAAACTTAAAAAAATACATGCATTTTATAAGAAAAAAAATACAAAAATGTTTGTTTTTTACATAAAACGGAATATACATAGTACCAAACGAGAAAAAAAAATGTACACAATTCAGCAAGCTCCTACAGATGTTCATTGACAGCAAAAAGGGCCTTGGCTTCATCTAAAAGTTCTTTCGATATTGTTTCTGAGATATTTCTCAAAGTTGATATATGTATATGGATCGGAAGTGTACAATAAGGTATGGAACACGTCTTCATTGGTAGCCGCTCTTGACCACTTTCTAGAATGATGAAGTCTAAATTTTTTGTAATCCTTATTTCGGGATTCTTGCGCGTCTTTCGATAGATAAAATAGCTTAGTAGGTATAGGTACTCAATGATTTTTTCGCCGAGAATAAGTATTTTATGCACGGAGGAAGTCATATAATACCAGTTATAATTATTTACGTACAGTTGGGCTGTACTATATGCGTATTCACCGAACTTTTTTGAATCAATAGCCATTCCAGATGACATAGTTTGTAGTATTATGTACATTCGTTTTATAAGTTCTACGCCTACTTCTATAATGTCTGCAGAGCAAGAGTAATTCTGAAAAAATGTCCGAGCTGTGTTTCCGTCATTACTATTTCCAATGCCTTGTCGAGGTTTATCGACATGCAGTCCCATTTCTTCTATAAACCGCTTTTGCACCAGTTTTTTCTTTTCGTCTTTCTTTTTTTTTAATTTCAGGTGTAGTAGCAGACCACTTTTCAAAAGACAAGTTATAGGAAATGTGTAAGATCATCTCCATACTCCTAATCCAAGCATGTAGTGTTGACAGTCCGTATTGAAATGAAATTTCGTTCACATCTCGTGTCCTAACTTCTCGTGTCTTCTATTTATCAACAAATTACACAACTCTCGTTTGCTACAAACAAATTCACCCATTTTTTCAAATCAGTCAACTTCTGCGAATATTTGAAAATAAGTAATAACTGCTTTTTAGGACAACTGAATATCTGATCAACAACTGTGAATGTTTCAGGGTTCGCCTTCCTTTTATTGGCCAATGAAATAGTGCTATGTGCAAATAGATAAGAAACTAATCATTTGCACTCTTCCCATAACCAACCTGTTTTTAATTCGACCCTAATAGATAATTGGCCATATTTTATCAAGTAAGGTGATCAAAACTGTATCAAAACCACAAAAAAACTATTAATAATACTCATCACTGTAATGAACTTTTGATCAAATTGACCTTAATAGATAAAAAATAATTATATGAGAAATAAAAAGAAAATTGAAAAAAAAAAATGTTGTCTCGTGATATGTTTTGATCCCGTGTCAGAAAAAGCGCAAATATGCGCAAATTTTTATTTTCTCCTTGCATATACTAATGTATAAAGATCTTAATACAACAAATATCTCGACAGCGGCAAGCAGCGGTAAAGGGTAAAAGTCTCGTTAAAAAAAAATATATCACTAAAAATATACCATCTTAAAGTATATTGATTAATTTTATTTTATTAAACCAATGCATATAATATTAATTACTAAACGTTATGAGGACTTTATAGACATTCCAAAACTGTATAATACTTGTACATTTATATCAAAACTTTTGAGTAATGTGGCGTTGAATTGTAGTAACGTATTGCGTTTAATTTACGTTATTGAACATGAGTTAGCTTTGATGCCTATTTATATACATTACAATTAATTAAAAAAAAACAAAAACATTGCGAAAAGAAAGTTTATTTATTATACTATATTAATTAATTAATTTTATTCCATTACAACGACTTTCACGTGAAACGGTTTTGAGACGGCTTTGTATGGGGCTTTCCCACAGTGCGCCGGAGCGGTGTCACTGCGGCGTCCTACATACAAATATCCATGGTATGCCACACGGTGTGTTCCGCGTCGCACCGCACATACACCGGTCTAGCAGCCCGTGAGACGAGGCGGGGGGGTATTATACTCGTTGCGACACCAGAGCGGTACCGCTCAGTAGTTTGTGCGTTATCAAAAATAAAGATGTTTGACAGATGTTTGCGGCGCGGCACCGCTGCAGCGTAACAACATTACAGCCCCGTAGCGCCCGTGTGACCGCTAAAGCGGCGAAATCTTTGCGGTGCGGCGCCGCAACGCTTTGTGTGCGTAGGCTCTTAGTTCTTGTTATTATAGTAAATTATAGAACCTTAAAACTTCATTACGTTGAATTGAAAACCGCCTAGTAGTATATTCGTAGCGTTGGAAGGCTCACAAGGTGGACCGATGACTTTCTGAAGGCCACAAAAATCTGCTGGATTTGTTAAGCACAGAACCGGTTGAAGTGGACCATGTCCAGCAGTGGACGTCTTTCGGCTGAAATGATGATGATGATACTCGGTAAATGCTGCTTTTGCTTAATATATGTTGTGTACTTTCTAATTTAATTTAATACACTGATCATTCAAGTTGAGTGAGCAAGTGTGTTTAAGTGGTCAATGTTCGTTTAATTTTAAACTGGAAATTGAAAATGATTTTTCAAAGCCCATCAACGTGGTCGCCCAATCGAAAAGATATCCCTTTTTTCAATTTAACAAAAAGAATCGCTTCGCCACATAATATAATCGCCGTGAAACATTCTAAAACAAATTGGGACCATCACAAAACAAGGTTCTATTTCCTGCCTGTTATCTCACCATCGGGGGCTATTATCCGATGCCTTTCCAAATTATATTCGTGAATAAGGACACAGAGACATGTTCAAATTTGTTATTAGGTGTTTGTAAAGCGGTGGCTATGTTTGTGTTCAGAGGAGTTGGGCTTGTCACTCTTGAATTGCGGAAGTAAATGATGTTGATGTTGATAACAATGTGCTTTGAAAACGTCATAGAATGGGAGTTCTGTTACATAGTGAGAGTCTATCGAAAATATAACCGTTCCAAAATTATCTTTTATTTTCATCCTCAATCAACCTATTAATATAATCACCCTTTTAATCATTCATCGAGTATTCCGGGACATCGCCAAGCGGTTGGTCGACTTTTCACGTGACCAGAGGGTTAGTAAATTTTTAGCTCAAAGAATTAGCATTGCCATACAACGTGGCAATGCTGCCAGCCTTTTGGGCACTTTTCCCACTGACAGCGATTCATGAATTTTTTGATGTCCAATGATTTGTTCTTTTTTTACTCTATATATTTGTACATGATTTATATATTTTACAAAAATTCAAAATTCAAAAGTCATTTATTCAAACTAGGCTGAGAATCAGTACTTTTCGAACGTCAAAATTACATAAGACAGTCCCCCAAAAACGCCCACCGTTCACCACTTCCTAGTGCCGTTAGCTGGGAAGAAGAAGTGGCGCAACAAACTCCCCAGCAGCACAGCTGTCTGTTCAAGTTAGAAAAAAAAAACTATACAATAGTATGGAAAATAACTTACATTATGCAACACAAAACCAAATACTACCTTTTAGCAACCATCTTTCATCATCTTTTTTCAGCTACCTTTTTATTAGGAAAACTTCAATGTCTCAGTATATTACTTCCATAACTTGAGTACTTTAACTGACCGACACCAACCCTCGAATGACGTACAAATCTTTCACTGGGATCATATTCGTAACACTTAGGCATAAAAGCAGATTTTTGCTACTCTACCGATACAGGAAAAAATAAAAAATAAACTATCGCCATTAAAAACCGCTATGAGCACACCTTAACCAGCGCACCACTTGGGAAGAAATTTGTATAAATTAAATGAAAACGGTACAAATGAAAGAATTTATCATTTTGTACGTGTCCCGACTTATATTGAGTATCGCTTTTCTTTATTTAATTTGTGCCTGTCTGTTCTGGGGAATTTCATTTTCTTTACATATACGTGACAAGTTATTGGCTCCTTGTGACGGTTCGGTATATTTAAATTGGAACCGTGACACGAGTTTTCTGAAGGCGATGTTATAGACGAGTGTAATATTCGTCTCGTTTTGTCGTCTCTTAATATTCGGTAAAGGAAATATTTGGCGTACCAGCTGATTATTACTCAGCATTTTTCTGTGAACTCAATATACAAGATGTATGGGGAAGCTCAATGGTATATTTTGGCAACACAAAGGCTATATGGGTATCGATAATATCTATGTACATATGCTACGTTACCTCCTTGTATGAATGAAAGGTGGTTTAGGTTCCAAATGTATGGAAAGATTAACTATATAGACTACACACTGATTAGATTAACCAAGTTGGTTTGGTTTAAATAGGTCCTAATTTTCATTATTTTGTTTATCTTTTATATAGATTCTTTTCTTTTAGATTTTGTGAATGTGAGAACGTTCTAGGCTGTAGACTTGTGAACCATTTTCTATTTTACTAAGTACCTGGTACTTGTTGATAGGCCTACACTGTCCTCCCATATCTACTAACACTGTAATTTGAAAACATTGTAAAAACCATTTATTTTGAAAAGAGTACCTTTTTTTTTTTTTTTTTGGGTGGGAAATCATCAAATAACTTCTCCCGCTCTGGGCGGAGCGGGAGGGCGTGTCAGACTCTTACTGACTAAAACCCACCCGTGTTCCTTCAGTTGCCGTGTTGCCAGGGGGCCACGATGTCCCTATCGGTTCTCTTCGAACCCCCGGCAGGCATTGGCCCTAGCGGACCCCGTCAATTCTGCTGACATCTCTTTGAGGCGCGCGTGGAACACAACGCGCCGTCGACCCGGGCTTGGTCCTTATCGGACGGCGAGCTACCCATTGCTCACCGTCCGCAAGCCCGCGCCTACGGTGGCCGGAAATCTTCACGTGATTCCCGACGCCCAGGGCGTCTCCTGCTGCGGCGGTTAGGGGCGCGAGGGCGCGAAATTTGCCTCTCCCTCACGCGCTCCGTCTCCTCCTTCGCGAGCATTACTGCTTCGCAGAACGAGGTGACGGCCTGCCATTTCCTCTCGCCGTAGCATGGCCCGAATCAGGGCCGGACGCGAGAGATCACCGCCGCCGATCGCTTCCACGAGGACACGGCGATGCTCTGCCCAAGCCGGGCAGACCTCCACCGTATGCTCCACCGTGTCCTCCGGGCGATCCACACAGTGATGACACCCGGGCGTTTCCTCCCGCTTTATCCTGAACAGGTACCTCCCGAAACAGCCGTGTCTGGTGAGCACCTGTGTCAGGCGGAAGGTGAGGACGCCGTGGCGCCTCTCTAGCCACTCCTCAAAGAAGGGTCTTATCGCCGCAATTGCGGCGTGCCCAGCGCTGGGTTGCGACAATCGCACTCTCCATTCCGCCATGAGATCCCGCCGGAGCTCTGTCCGCTGTGCCGCAACTTCTTGCGGCATCGGAGTTAAGCCCCGGCGTTTCGCCTCCTCGCGCCACTCCCAAATGTGCGCGAGGACCTTTGCCTCCAGATCCCATGGCGGTACTCCGGCAAGGAGGCTCGCCGCCTCGCAGGAGACCGTGCGGTATCCTCGGGCCAGCCGGATGGCCATGACCCTTTGGGACGCATTAAGCCGACGGGCTGGCTGCCGCCTCAATGAAGGCGCCCACACCGGCGCCCCGTAAAGGGCCATGGACCGCACGACCCCCGCGTAGAGCCTCCGGCAGGAGGCGTTTGGACCTCCCAGATTGGGCAGGAGCCGCTTCAAGGCAGCCCCGGCCCGGTCCAGTCTGGGAACCAAACGTCGGAAATGCTCCACGAAGTTCCACCGGCTGTCGAGGACGAGTCCCAGATACTTCATCGTCGACTCGACGCCGATGTGAACCCCTCCCGCCATTACCTGGGAACCCGACGGTGGCGCACTACGAGGACCATAGAAACCCATGGCCTCGGACTTGTGCAGGGCCACCTCGAGTCCCAGCTGCCGGATTCTGTCGACGATTGTCGCAACCCCGCGTGTCGCTAAGTCGGCCGCCGCCTGGTACGACCTCCCCTGCGCCAGGACCAGCGTGTCGTCAGCGTAACAGACGACGCTGACGCCAGTAGGGAGATCGGCGCGCAGCACCCAGTCGTATCCGATGTCCCACAGATGCGGCCCCAGGACCGATCCCTGTGGGACACCGCACGACATCTCTCGCCGGTTCCACTCTCCTTGGTGACCGGGGTAGATGACAGCCCTGTCCGTCAAATAGGCCTCGACCACACGACAGAGGTAGGTCGGCATCCGGTGATACCGAAGTGCCTCCCTGATGCAACTCCAGGGCAGGGTGTTAAAGGCATTGGCGATGTCTAGAGACACCGCCAAGACGACCCCACCCCGGGCCACAGCATCCCCCGTCGTGAGGGCTCGCACGCGCATGATGGCGTCCACCGTAGAGCGCCCCCTGCGGAAACCGAATTGGCTCTCCGCCAGATCCGGCCCCACTCGCACCAGCTGCCCGACGAGGCGGTCTGCAATGACTCTTTCAAAGAGCTTGCCCACCTCGTCGAGCAGCACAATGGGCCGATAGGCGGACGGAGAGTCCGCCGGGCGCCCCGGCTTCCTAATGAGGACCAGTTTCCCAGTCTTCCAACAAAGTGGGAACTGGCCCCTCTCCATGCATGCGCATAGGAGCCCCCTTAGTCGAGGCCCGAGAGTCCCCATGGCCAGGACCCAGGCTTTTCCGGGAATGCCGTCGGGTCCTGGGGCGGTATTCTTCGCACTCATCTTGCGTACCGCCACTCTCATCTCCACCTCGGTCACCTCCGGAGCATCGTCGTCGTCGTCGGCGGTGTGGTCCGCATCGGGCACCGCAATAGGCGGAGCCATGGGCGGGGGCGTATGTTCCCCTCTTGAAGGGAACAGAGCGCTCACCACGTCCTCCACAAGCTGGGGCCGGAGACTCTGCGTCAGCGGGGGAGCCCATGGGCGGAGCTTCTCCCGCACCATCTTATATGGGCGTCCCCACGGGTCTCTGTTCAGAGACTCCAGCAACTCCTCGCGGGCCAGTGTCCTGGCCCACAGGATCTCCGCTTGGAGGGCGGTCTTCGCCGCTCTGTACCCCTCGTACAGCTCCGCCTCAATGGCTTCCGTATCCGGAGGGCGGATACGGAGCCTGCGGTGCCTGGCGTACCGGCGTCGCGCTGCTACGCACGCCCTGCGCAGAGCTTCCAGCTCTTGCGACCACCAGTACAGCCGGCGCGAAGCACGTCCAGGATGGACCCGGGGCATTGCCACGTCGCATATATTGGACATGGCCTCCCGGAACCACTCCGCCTCGTCGTTGATGTCGGCAGGCCTGTCCGGTGATGACACCCAGGCCTGCACGATCGAGGCTTCCAGGAGAAGCTCCCGGTCCATCTGCTTCAGCGCCCACCGCGGACCACTCGGGGCCTGTCGGACCGGCGCGCTCGAGGTCTGGGCGGAGACGTCAAACCGGATGTACCGGTGATCGGAATAGGTCTCCACCTCCTCTATGACGCGCCAGTCGATTACACGCGGCGACAGAGCGGGGCTGGCGAACGAAATGTCCACCACTGATTCGCCCCGCATCCGCACACACGTGGGGACAGAACCCCGGTTTAGGACGACCAGGCCCGTCTCCAGAGCCCAGTCCTCCACCATCCTACCCCGTGTGTCCGTAAAGCGGGAACCCCAAGCCAGATTTTTGGCATTGAAGTCCCCGAGGACGAACACGGGGAGGGAACCGAACCCGACGACGACGACTCTCAACTCCACGAGGGAGTTGTGGAACTCGGCAAGAGTTCGGTTCGGGGAGAAGTATACCCCTACCACGACAATCTCCCCGAACCGTGCTGCCACGCAACCCCGTCCTCTCTTGACAGACTCGAGGGAGGGACTCCACCCAGTCATCCCTGGGCGGGACAAAGTACGGCTCAGCGACCACGGCGATGTTAATCGACCACTGCGCCATGCTCTGGAGCAACAGATCCTGAGCGGCAGCGCAGTGGTTGATGTTCGCCTGGAGGAGGCGTAATGGGGCCGTTATTGACACTCCATTTCAACCCCCTCCCTAGCCCCCTCTGAGGGCACCGCCGCGGCGGCAATGGCGGCGACGACGACAGTGGAGGCGGCAGCGGCGGCGGCAGTAGTGGCGGCGGCTGCGGCGGTGACGGCGGTGGCGGAGGGCTTGCCCTTGCCTCTGGCTTTGGCGGGTGGAGCGCAGGCCTTGCTCCCAGCCCGGTGATCGGCCGGCTTGCCAGCCGCCGCACATACAATGCAGTGCGGCGCGGCGTTGCACGAGCCGGCCTTATGACCAGGCTGACCACAGCGGAAGCAGTGGTCGCTGCAGTCTACCTCCGAGGTGCACTTCGCTCCCACGTGGTCGCCCACCCGGCAGCGGAAGCACCTTAGAGGTCTGGGCTCCAGCAGTTTGACCTGCGCGGAGACCCAACCCACCAGAAGCCTTCGGCCCTCCCCGGCTATCAGCTTGGCCGCGGACACGGGGCAGCTCACCGTAACGGCTCGCATCCCCGTGGAGTCAGGGTGGATGGTGCCCGCCCTCACCTCCTCGGCAGAGCACCCCCCAGTCCTGGCGACCGCGGCCACCACCTTTTCTGCCGTCACGCAGTCGTCCAGGCCCCGGATGCGCAAGTCAGCGCGTTTGGTGGGCCTGGACACTCGGGCCTCGTCCGGATCCAGGGACGCCCTGAGCCTATTGGCCAGAGCGTCCGCTGCCGGGCCGCTGTTTGCACCGGGGATCTCCAGCATCCTGGCCCCAGTCGCGGTTATCTTGAGCCGGACACCATTGGCGGTCTCCTTGAGATCCACCGCCGCATCCACCTTGGCGAGCACGTGCTGGTAGGACACGCCCTTCTGTGCCGCTTCCGGCTGTAGTGTAATCACTACAGCTGCGGACTTCGGGGCGCGGAGCCTAGCCGCGACGCTTCGCTCCTTGCGCCGCTGCCGCCTCGCCTTCCTTTTGGCCGCCCTTGCCGCCTTACCAGCCTTCTTCTTCTCCCCGGCTACTTGCCATCCGGCGTCGGCCGGAGGAGATTCAGAAGGTGGTGGGGGCGGCCGATTCGCCGCCTTAGCCGAGGCCCTGGTTGCCCTGGCCGGGGCCCCTGCCGCCTTGACTGGGGCACTCGCCGCTTTGGCCGGTGCCCCCGACGCCTTGGCCGGGACCCCCGCCGCCTTGGCTGGGGCCTTCGCCGCCTGTGCAGCCGCCCCACCTTTGGTCGGCCCCGACGAGGCTGGACCGGCTGTGGCAGCTGCAGTGGCGGCGTACGACAACGCCCTTAGCTGGCCCGGGGCCGGCTGGCTTGCCGCCAACGGGGGGCGCAGGACTATGGCCTCCAAGGTGGAAAACTTGCTCCGTAGAGCAGCCATTTCCTGCCGCACCAGATTGAGGATCCGGTCCTCAGCAGTCACGGTCCGTCCCTGCCCGTGCCGCTCCCCCCCCTGCGGCACCTCTCGGGGCCCGGCTTCTCGGAGCCCAGCCAAGTCCGCTCGGAGCTCCGCATTCTCCTTTTGGAGAAGCTCCATGGCGGCTGTCAAGCGGGCGATCTCCGCCCGCATCTCCGACATACCGTCCGGCGGAGGCCCGGGTTGGAGGGCCTCCGCTGCCGCCATGATAGAGGCAGTAGCCGCGGATACTGCCTTGCCTCTAGAGGACTTCGTCCTCTTGAAGGCCACCTCCCTGATCGCGGCCGCTACCTCCTCCGCGAACTTGACCGCTCGCTCCGAATTGGAGCCACCAGCGGCGTCCGGCTTATCACCACGGTGGTCCAGCTTGTTTTTGGCCCGCTCCCGGAGCGGACGGGCCAATTCGGCGACCTGTTCGGTGGCGACCACCCCACCCAGAGCACTCTTCACGGCGTCAGGCTGCACCTTCGTGCCCACCGGTGAGGCGGCGACCACCACCTCCGACTCCTCAGTTGAGGCCTCGGATGACGAGACCCCGGTGTCACTCTCCGCACTGAATATCGGTGTATCCGGCCGCTTGAGGCGACCCCGATTGCCTCGCCCCGGCCTCGAAGCGGAAGCTGCTCCCGCTACCGCTCGTCCTCGGCCTCTCCTGACTGTCGGCACTTTCGCAACCGGGAGACTTTCCTCGCTCGAGGATTGCCCCGCCGATCCTGTGCGCTCCGACCCGCGCGACCTTTTGCCCCAAAATTTGGACTTGGAGCCCCCGCTTTTTGTGTCCTGGTCGGACATGCTTTGGTCCCCTGAGGGACTGGAGCCTCCTCGGCTCTTGTTGCCGTTGCCGGCAATCGGTAACTTCTCCGCCAATACAATTGGCACGTCGTCTTGGTTTTGGTTTTTGTTTTTAATTATTGTATCCATTCTTAATCCCACGAGTATTGAGGAACTACATGTCCACCTAGGCAGAGCCTCTTGCCTAGGTAAGCCTACATACTGTAGAGTTCGGCAGGTATCTACGGGTGAAGCGCTAACGACTGGTCCCCCACCAGCCACTCATCCTCTCGCCGCGCTTCTAAACTTAGGATTAGGTGGTTTTTTATCTTAGAGGTGTCCTTCCTCTGGGCCGGGCGGTTAAGCCAAGCCCCCGGCGGCGGCATTATACATGCCTCCGTCCGCTGTCCAGATAACCTGGCTCAGCGAACCCGCCGAAAGTTCTCCCTCAAGATCGCTCTTGAGGGAGAAACGATAGCCGCTTTGGTGCGCCTGCACCGCAGCGGCTGGGGTCACGTCCAGTGTCAATCGACGAACGTCGATCGATCAGGAGCGACCCGCCTCCTTCGTTCCCCCACTGTGCCCTCTGCAAATCAGAGGGACAAGCGGAGGAACGTCGAGGAGCATGCTGCTCCCCCGCCCACAGAAATTAGCCACAAACAATACCCTCTCCGAAAAACTCCCAAACCTTTTCCGAAGAGTATATTGTTCATGCCCAGGGTGCACCGGCCTGACAACTGCTCTTCCCCCCGAACGTATCCGTAAGGGACCAGCAGGTATCAGTCACGCGTGGAGGTTTTCTGTACGCACCCCTGAAAAGAGTACCTAACCGTGGAGTTTCTTGCCGGATCTTCTCCATAGGAAGCAACCAATTGGAACCGTGCACTTAGCTTCTGACGTTTCATAAGTGCCCTTGTAGGTTTATGTGAAATAAAATATATAGAATTTGAATTTTTGAATTCAAGCTGGATTTTTCTACCCTTGGCAAACCTCATTCATCAAAAAAGGCTCCCTTAATTATGCCTGTTTATGGCCTGTAATAAGAAGCTCAAAAATCTGACAGTCTTACCAAGAGGCATCATGTTACCCAGTAACTGGGTTATGGAGGTCAGATAGGCAGTCACTCCATGTAAAATATTGGTATTCAGCTGCATCCGGTTAGACTGGAAGCCGACCCCAACATAGTTGGGAAAAGGCTAGGCAGATTGATTGATTTTATGCCATATAATAATAAGAACTAGATTATCATAGTTTCAAATGGTTATAATATTCTGACTACCACAAACACTTCTTAAAACATTTAAAAAACAAAACGCAAGTAAATACAAAAAGAAATACAAAATTCCTCACCGACCTTTTTCCCGTCTCTTAAAACGAAAATATCAAAACGATGTCGTGGACGATGGGTTTCTTATTAATTTACTTTAATTAAAACTGACTTTTGCTAAAATAACTTGATTACAACGCTGGGGAACGTTACAAAAAACGTTATTACAAAACACTTTGGCACAAAAGGAATTCTCATTCTTTCGATTATACTGAGTTTCAGTAAAATGTTTTTTTTGTATTAAAATGCTTGAAATAGTGGACTGTTTTAGCTGTGTTGTCTTTTCTTCTAGATATTATGAAGACGCTTGTTTTAATTGCTTTAGTAAGTATGAAATGTTTTAGTATTCAGTGAGACTAATAAGAAAATGAATAAAAAACCGGCCAAGTGCATGTCGGACTACGCACAATGAAGGATTTCTTATTTGGGATGAATTTATCCCAAATACAAACTTAAAAAAGTTAAAATACATGTTCTACCATACATTCCAACTGCAAATGTAAGTTTGTACGCAGAATATTGAGAGATTTACCGTGTTATTTTAAGACTACAGACTTCTTATAGGTTTTCCTATAATCTGTCTATCTATGAGTGAAGAACTGAACTCTGTATTTTTCAAAATGTTAGGCTCAGTAGTTTCAAAGATAGGGGGGGGGGGGGAATTTCCATTTATTTTCTTAAATATCTTTAGATGTATTTATTTTTAAATTATTTTTAAGAAAATGAGATCCTCGGAACAAGCCCTTTCATTTGATATGTCACACAATACGGTTTGAAAAACTATTTTTTTAATTTTCTTATTTGCCCTTCAAAAGTGACCCCCATATTTAAAATTCATTTATTTACGTTACATGTCCGTGTTTAGGTCATAGAAATACATATGTGTACCAAATTTCAACTTAATCGGTCCATTGGATTCGAAGCAAATTGGCTGTGACAGACGGACAGACAGACACACGAGTGATCCTATAAGGGTTCCATTTTTTCCTTTTGAGGCACAGAACCCTAAAACTATTTACTATGTTGTCTGTTTGCTTATCCAAACCATACAAAACTATTTCTTTGATCAAAACAAGAAGAATTTATTAAATTAATTAACATAACATCACGCATTCACGCCTGTAATCCCCAAAGGGTAAGCAGAGTTGTGGTTACCTATATCACACCCACATTTCACCATATATTTGTTTCAAAGTCTCATGAAAAAGGGGCGAGCCTATTGCCATCAACCGGGCACAAATCTAGACTCCAGGCTGCCTGAGAAATTCGTGATGGAAAAACCCAATAACACTTTGCCCGACCTGGGAACCGAACCCAGGACATCATATTCAGCAGTAGTGCTTGCGAGCGCTAGATGAACGAGACAGTTATTAATTATTAGGTACCATCGTCGGTAGTAATTATGGACAGTATACAACGATTATGCATGATCAGCCTATAATATTCCCACTGCTGGGATACAGGCCTCCTCTCTGTGAGAGGGAGTGGGCCGTAATCCACCACGCGGGCCCAGTGCGAGTTAGGGGATAAACAACAATTATGAGACGTAATAAATTCAGACTTTTGTCTCAACCATAGTTATGTACATAGTCATCATCTGCCTAGCCTTTTCCCAACTATGTTGGGGTCGGCTTCCAGTCTAACCGGATGCATCTGAAAACCAGTATTTTATATGGAGCGACTGCCTATCTGAACTCCACAACTTAGTGACTAGGTAACACGATACCCCTTGGTAAGACTGGTTGTCAGACTTTTTGGGCTTCTAACTACCCGTAACGACTATCAAAGATCTACAAATGACAGCCGGGACCAACGGCTTAACGTGCTTTCCGAGGCACGGAGGGGACTTGGTATGTAAAGATGGTCACCCATCCGGACCAACCGCGGCAAGCGTAGCTTAACCTGATCGATCGACCCGTGCAGCTGTTATTACTTAGCCACAAGCCCTTAGCCCAAGTTATGTACATAGTATTATCTCTTAAATTATTATCTCCCGAACTTCCACTTTTAGAAGGCATTCTAACTTGATCCTTTCACCCACATAAGACCATCCATCAGAATGCTCCTATAACTGGAGATCTAAAGGCGGCATCACACATAGGCTATATCGTTCTGAAATAAGGTCCGATCTACATACTCTTGCTAGGTGGGACACATGTTTTACATGAAAAAGGAACGGTCCTATATGGGAAAAAGCAATATCGTGTTAGTGCCTGTGTTTTGTTTTTGGTCCACGTTTTGGGAGTAAAGCGACTTGGGAATACAGAGAGAAAAAAAAAACAGTGGCACTCCGGGAGTGCCAACAGAAGTGAAAACTTGAACAAGATCGCCTTGGTGGAAGAAAAATATTGGATAGAAGATTGGTATTGGTAAGCTTATCTAAATAAATAAAGAGCACAATCGCGTTTACAAAAAAAAAAAATATACATCCAAAACCTTTAAAGTAAAAATACTTGCATAAAACATTGATTTGTAACGTAATATAAATAAAAAGCACAAGCGCGTTTACAAAAATGAAGTGTCGGTAACGGTGTCGCGAGTTCAATTGTTTTTTCCCATCTCAAAAATGTTCAACGCGCCTAAAGAAGTTTTCACTTCAAAAAGTAAAAGGTCTGGAACTCCAGATCCAGAAAATAACTTTAGCTAACTGATTTTTTCTCGTAGAGCGATTTGATGTACCTATCCTCTTTTACAAAGAATTACTTTTTAAATACTGAGAATAAATATTGAAGAAGTAAAACGAATTCCGATGAACTTAAAGGACTTTGTTATAATGTTACGACAGCGTAGCAATATTAGTATAGTGGTAAGTGAGTAGCAGATTCTAACGATTCTTTTTACAATGACAAATCTTTATCTATCTTTCAGATACTTTTCACATTCGTCAGCATAACTGATGCACACACTACAGTTGTTAAACATTATTTTCTCTATTTTATTTGTATTTTGTGTTTGCCGAAATGTGTCCAAATACGTTATTCTTTCTTTCTTTTGATGATAAATCTTCATAAAAATTGCTAAGTAATACATAATATTTACTTACCACATTTTTGACGTAAAAACGTTTTTTCACTCAGTGTACTAAAACTTCAATATTTCTGACCGACAAAAACAAGCAAGATTTCAACTAGTAACGAGATTTTAAATGCTAGAGTAATGGTTGAGCATTCAAAAGAAATGTCATTTTTATAAAAAAATTGAGGCATGTCATAAATTACCTATGACACCACACTGCAAGTGCAGCGTTCATGCGTGCGACCCTCTATTTTTCACTGTGTGTCGAAATTCCAATTCGTATAGTGGAAAAACGTGTTTAGCTAGAGAACAGTAATTCTTGTGTCGTTATCAAGAGTTGCAAAAGCAATACCAGGATCTAAAGAGTAACAACTGAAATATTGGCTAAAACAGGGTTAATAATTAATATAAAGTCGACAATAGCCAACTAATTTCAGATGTCATCTCATATCGGCTGTAAATCTGCTTAGAAATGAAAAAATCCCGATCAAAGAAAGCTTGCAAAAGGAATGTCTAAAAATAAGCCTAAAAAGTATAGTGCCGAGTGATAAAATTAGTAAAAAATTAAGATGTCGTCTCATAATGGCCGTAAATCTGTTCAAAACTGAAAAATATCATAATCGGTGTAAGGTTACTTCATAAGAAATGCAATGAGCCTACTAAGTCTACTGTCGAGCAAATAAAATGACTACAGCATTATCGGAAACCGGTAGCGGCAATACGATTTAAGTTTTAAGGCGTGGACTCGAACTGCGCCTCCTTAATTTTTTTTATCCGCGTTTCCTTACAATCTGCACCACTACCCAAGTGCACTTGTGATAAAACGACACTATGTTCAGTAGGGTCATTGTGAAGGTATACTAACAATGCGCGGCGCGAACAAGCGTACCCCAGTATGCTAACACTGCTAATGGGGAACGAAATAATTCGGTGAACTTTTTCTATAGGCATCTAATTTTTTTAAAGTGAAACTTTTATTACATCGTCTCAAACTTTTTCGTCTGTGTGTTGCATGTCGCGTGACGGTCGGCCGCTGAGTAGGGATAAAGTGAAAGGCACTCGTCAGAGCAGCCAAGGCCAATATGGCGGCGCCTATAGAAGTTTCACTTTTACCGTGGTTTCATAAAACCACACAATCCTTTTTTTTGGGTGGGAAATTATCAAATAACTTCTAGGAGGACGTGTCAGACTCTTACTGACTAAAACCCACCCGTGTTCCTTCAGTTGCCCTGTTGCCGGGGGCCACGATCTCCCTGTCGGTTTTCTTCGCACCCCCGGCAATTGGGATCCAACTTGACTCTTCTCATTTGTCTCTTTGACTTTAGGCTTTACGATATTTGTAGTCGAAATGTTGTGGAGTTGGTGAAATTGGTTCTTTGAGGCGCAGTAGTTCATTTCCAAACGGAACTCTATTACCAACCCACCGCTGTTCGTTCGTCCGTCCATCTATCTGTTAGCGAGTTGTATCTCATGAACAGTAGTAAGTAGACAGTTGAAATTTTCACAGATTGTTTATTTCTTTTGCCGCTATAACAACAAATAATAAAAATAAAATAACGTTAATTTGTGACATCTACCAACCCGCACTGGGCCCGCGTGGTGGATTACGGCCCACTCCCTCTCACAGAGAGGAGGCCTGTGTCCCAGCAGTGGGAACATTTATAGGCTGATGATGATGATGATGAACGTTAATTTAATTATTTCATTCTATAATTCCATAATTATCATAAAAAAACCGGCCAAGTGCGTGTCGGACTACGCACAATGAAGGGTTCCGTAGTTGAGATTAATTTATTTATCCCAAGAACAAACTTAACATTGTAGTTGAAAAACATGTTTTCCCATACATTCCAACTACAAATCGTCGCTCGGCATCCAATACCGCGAATGTGACATTTTTTTACGTTTTTTTTTTAAATTGCAAGATCACTTATTTGAACGTGTAGAATGAAATAAAACAAAAATCTGATATTCGTTAAAATTTCACATTCGCGGTATTAATATAATAATAATAATATAAATCTAACACCTTTAAACGAGCAATTCTTGTATATATGTATATAATCTGAATCTCGGAAACGGCTCAAAGAATTTTTATGAACTTTAGTACGCAGGGCGTTTTGGGAGCGATAAATCGATCTAGCTAGGTTTAATATTTAGAAAACGTCGTTGAAAAAGAAAAATGGTCACGATATTTTTCTTTATTCAAGTAACAAGGACTCATTGTGTTAGTAAACTTATGAACTACTCGTATGTTAGCTTATTTTACCAGGTCACTCAGAAAGTTTTGCGACTAACAGTTTTTGTCTATGGGATACTGGCTGGTTTTGATATCGATAAAAAATATGACTATTTATTACAATAACCTCCTCCTTTTTGGAAGTTGGTTAAAAAAAACATTACATTCTAAATTCCCTCCACATTTTTTTACGAGCAAAATCAAAATACTCTGTCTTACTGAAAAGTGGATTTACAACGAGAACATTTTCGCGCGATGATTTTGTACGATTTGAAGCTCGAAGCTGGCTCGTCTCGGCACGTTTAAGATATCATTACGGCTGACGAATCTTGGTTTTATCAGAATGATCCAGAAATTAAGCGTCAGTCGACCATGTGACTGTTTCAAAATGAACCAACGCCTACCTAAGTGAAGCGAGCCAGTGTGCAACCAAGTGCAGGCAAAATTTTGATCGCAAGTTTTTTTTTTTTGATTGTTTATCTGGTGTCAGTACCCTTACGAGATCAAAGGAGCATCAATACTAAATGGTATGTTACCAAATGTTTGCCAGAAGTTTTTACTGCTGCAAGCAGCAAGCGACCGAACACTGGCCTCCGTGGGCTACTGCTTCACCACGACAACGCGCTGACTCACTCGGCGCTCAAAACAAGGGAATTTTTGGACAGCACACCGGTCAAATTTATAGGTCATCCTCCTTACAGTCCCGATTTGGCTCCGTGCGACTATTTCTTATTCCCCAAAATGAAAAACCAACTCAAAGGAAAACAGTTTTCATCACCGGAAGCTGCACTGGCTGCATTTGAGAAGGAGATTGAAGAGGTGTTTGATGTGGACTGGAAAATGTGTTATGAAAATTGGTTTAGACGTATGAAACTGTGTATTAAAGATATAATAAAAAAATATATAACCTGTAGTTTATTTTTTTCTAGTATCGCAAAACTTTCCGACTGCCCCACGTAATCTAGTTTCAATTTATTTCACCCCATGGGAGATGGCACTGCAGTGATTGATGTACATGCAATCCAGCCTGCTAGTGATCATTTTTAGGATATTGTTGGAGCTGGCCCGCACTCTGCGCAACAGGGATGCACACCTCATTCGCATCGTTGCGTAAAAGAAATTAATATGTGCGTCTGCGAACATTCCCGATGCGCAACAAAAACGGGGCAGCCCCACCAATAGGTACCCTGAAAGCGTTGTTGTATTGGACACGAAGGGTGTTGCATGACTTTTGGGTATATCTAGCCCATAGGCTGCACGTGTAAAATGTTGTACAATAAGCTCGAAACAGAGTAATTTTGACTTTTTAAGTGAGCAGCGTGCAAACCTGCGAGCCAGCATGTTCGCCCTTACCAACAACACCCTTCGTTCCCGCCAATATCGAGTCCGTCATTGAGGTCAGGGGTCAATATATGACCAAGATATTTAAACGTAAATACTATTTGTAGTGGAGTCTCATTGAGTAATAAAGGTGGTACATAACCTGATCTACCCCAAGCCTCAAAGACCATGATCTCCGACTTATTGGAGTTATACATCAAACCATGTATTTTGGCATACTGCTCACATTTGGCGACCAACTTTCTGAGACCACAGATTGACGCGCTCAGAAGCACCATATCGTCTGCATAGCTAATATTATTTACACTAATACCATCTATATAGTTACCTACTCTGGTGCTGTTGAGCTCGCCAATCAGCTCGCTCGAAAAGCGAGGGTGAGCTCAACCCTCCCTGCCTCACCCCGCATTCCAACCTGTATGGCCTGGAAAAAGTTCCAGCCCATCATACACTACCATACCAATATTTAAAGATGTTTATAAGCTCCGTTGGCAATCTATCCTTCTCCATCTTTCTCCGCAATACGTCGTAAGCAACCAGATCGAAAGCCTTGAATAAGTCGAGGAAGCTAACATAAATCTGCGTCCCATGCTGTGTATAGTATGTGACACAACAACACTGCACTTTCTGTTGACAAACCACGCCGAAACCCGAATTGGTTGTCATGAACATTTACAGTTTTGTTTTTTAGTTGTGTATTAAGCAGACTGTCAAACACTTTTGATATTTTGTTGTTGATATTATAATAGCTAGAGAGATGGGCCTATTGGATGCCGAGCGACGAAATGTAAGTTTGCGCGCACAATATTGAGAGATTTACCATGTTATTTTAAGACCATGGACTTCTTATAGGTTTTCCTGTTATCTATGAGTAAAGAGCCATATTATGTATTTTTTTCAAAATATTTGGTCCAGTAGTTTCGGAGATAAGGGGGGGGGAATGGTCAATTTTCATTGAATTTCTTAAATATCTTTAAAAGTGTTTATTTTAAAATGATATAAAAAATATATTTAAGATTCTCATAACAAGTCCTTTCATTTGATATGTCACACGGTACTGCTAGTAAAACTTTTTTTTTTAATTTTCTTGTTTGCCCCCTAAAAGTGACCCCTATATTCAAAATTCATTTATTTACGTTACACATTCGTGTTTGGGTCACAAAAATACATATGTGTACCAAATTTCAACTTAATCGGTCCATTAGATGCGGAGTAAATTGGCTGTGACAGACGGACAGACAGACAGACAGACAGACAGACAGACAGACACACGAGTGATCCTATAAGGGTTCCTTTTTTTCCTTTTGAGGTACGGAACCCTAAAAAACGTATTTTTTAAACTGAAGTATTTTTTTTAAATATGTACAGACGCCAGCACATCAAGCTACTACAATCTGTCAAATTTATTTAATAGATTTTCAACTTTATTGCTGAAGTATAAGGTTCAAAGTTGATTGGGAAAATTTGAAAGTTTCGGGTAGCTTGATGTGCTGGTGTCTGTACCTAACTGTTAAATATTATACGGTACTACGGGACCATTCGTGCGCGAGTTTCTTGTGACTATTACAATTTTTTGCCTAATTTTTTCTCAACAATTTTCAAGTCGAATTCTATTCGAGACAGATGCATTAAAAATAAATTGGGATTCTGAATACCCATAACTACTGTCATAGATGTTATTATCACTCACCGAAGCACAAAAATATGTTCACGTGTAAAAATAGTGGTCGGTTATCCACACAGCTACCAACAAACCAAACATATTATTATAAAATATCCTTTTACTAAATAATAACAGCCGCATTGGCCGTTCTTCAAGGTTAATCAACGCTGGCCGAGGTCATTCTATAGATGGGTGACCAGCTGTCATTTGTAGATCTTTGATAGTTGTTACGGGTAGTCGGAAGCACGAAAGTCTGACAACCAGTCTTGCCAAGGGTATCGAGTTATCCAGTAACTGGGTTGTGGAGATCAGATAGGCAGTCGCTCCATGTAAAATACTGGTATTCAGCTGCATAACTGCCGGTTAGATTGGAAGCTGACCCCAACATAGTTAGGAAAAGACAGGAAGATGACGATCCTTTTAAATTAACTGCAAAATTGTGCCTCTTTTACATCAAGGCGACTCAGTATCACATTGTACGTCCCAACCTCCAAAGCGTGTACCTTTTCTATCCTTTTGCGAAAACAAAGCAAACTTTCAAAGTTATCTGAGTTTCGCCTGACAGCCGCACGCCGCGGCCGTAGCGAATGTTACATTTACGTCTCCTAGTAATTCCTAATCTAATGTAGTGACGTCACTATAGCAGAAAGATAATGTCCTGTCATTTCCATTATTCTCTCTCTCGTGGAAGTGAGTTAGGGCTGTTACATAAAAGCGGTTATTTTTAGCAACTGTACAGTTTTGTCTAATTTTAATTTAAATAAATCTATCCACGAATCCATGGGTTATAAAACCAGGCAACCAATGTTATTTTTTCAATTAATTATGTACTTTTTGAGTTTATCTCGAACGTTACTACTATTCTTTTATTTTATTTATTACTAGCTTCTGCCCGCGACTTCGTTCGCATGGAAATCGTAAGACATCACAATATACTACAATAACAGCCACATTTTTATAAAACTTCCCTGTATACTACGTTTGTAGTTTTATTCTCAGCAGCCAAAATATACAGAGAGTCAGGAATGGTGACTCGGGAGCAAGCGACGTAACAGTTGTCCGTGTGAGAAGCAGCTTATCCTGAGGTCGACACCCGCAGCCTTCAGCCTTTAGTGTCGGCCCCTGTGACTTGTTGATCGCAAAGCATACACTCCCAGAGAACTGCACGCGCTTTAACTGGTAATGGTGGGGAATTTGTACTTTATACGCGCTATAAACACTGTCTCACCATCGCCACAACCTGTTAGAATTTCCACCTCGATGACGTTTCTCTGCAAAGACATGACTTTGAGCTGGTTTCCGTTACACAGATATACAACCGGAAGTCCACTTGCCATTTAATGCTGAAATGAACCTTTTTGGCGCAGCCGTGAGGCACACACTATTGTTTTAAAAACACTATTTTTTATTTCCACTGTAATTTGTGTTTTGTGTTTCGCGAACTGTGTCCAAATAAATGTTTTTTCTATCTTTCTTTCTTTTCTTTCTATTTGTAAATTGAGAAATTCTACGGGGTGATATTTGGCATCATCTTCCTCCACATCACTATTAATGGAGGTGTATATCACTTCACTCCCTTCAATTTATGAGAGAATACTGTGGTTGATCGCTGTAGCTTGATCATCTTCGGAGTTAAAACGGAAACACACCTAAGAATTCTCTTGGTACGGTATTTGACTGATATCCCCGTATATCAGACAAATAAGATCTTCTAAAGTGGGATCTACTCTACCAAGAGTCTCTGGTAGAGTGCTTTCACCAACTTTTAGAAGAACATCGGAGAATTCTTGAGCATTTGAATTACCGCCAAGCCGAGCTCGTATGATGATGGTCAAGCGCAGTTTATGAACTCTCGACCATAGAGTCGACCTTTTCAACGAAGTTTTCACTTTTTTTGTCAAAACTGTGACACCACTCATCATATCTTGGTTTCTGCGAATGTCCTGCAGGGTTCTGTTTACAGTTTCCACTGCTTTCCTTTTTGCCATAACGCATTCATCCCATACGACGAAGCGCAATCCCCTAAGCACACATCCCTTGTTACTGTTGCGTGACACCCCACAAACAGGTGTTTCGTTGCTCTCTAAATCGATGGGAATCTTAAACATGACGTGCGCTGTTTTGCCACCAGGAAGCAGTGTGGCAGCGATTCCAGAAGATCCACATACATATTATAAAATCGCTAGGACAAATCTGCTGTCAAAATCTGTAAAAAAACATTTTATTCCTACAGTCTTTTGCTCTAAAATGATCAGAATACAACCTTGAATGTTTTGTGACTGTAAAGTACTTGTTGGGGTTTCTGCGTCAGGTCGTCGTCGTGTCAGCGTCGTGGAATAAATCAGACACAAGGCTCCTTATTAATAACGTGTAATATATCGTTTTACAATAGATATAAGTATTTTTACAGTTTAAATAGATTTAGCAATTACAATTTGCGTGAGTACGTTAGCGTGTCACCAAGACAGTGAAAATCCGTAGCGCGTCGCTAGTGTCGCGCCGTGGTCTGCCCCTTCCCCGTGCGCCGCCTTCGTCTCATCGATTGGTTCTATGTGTTGCCAGTAGATGGTGCTGTGGTCGTCAACATGCCCGCGGCCTTGGAAACATCAGGTTCCAATGAAGCTGAGATGCTGCTCGTTCGGTTGTCATCAGGATGCAGGAGCGGGCAAATTCTTGGGTATGATCGTCGAATGACGCCCGTCGCTGTATTGATGGTTGCTACGCGTGAGATGCCATCTTTGCCGGTGAATGTGTGCAGCACTCGTCCAAGGCGCCACTTCAAAGGTGGTAGGTGGTCCTCTTTGATTAGGACGAGGGTGTCACGGGCAAGTGTGTCCTGGTTGAGTTGCCACTTCGTTCTCTTCTGGAGCTCAGAGATGTATTCGGTTGACCAGCGTTGCCAGAAGTTCTGTCTCATTTGTTCCACGCGATCATATCGTGGCAGGCGCTGCGTAGCCGTCGCAGTGAGGTCCCGACTGGCGGGTGCGGTGAGCGGTCGGCCAATCAGGAAATGAGCAGGACATAAAGGAAGAAGGTCGTTCGGATCTGTGGACATTGGGTGCATAGGTCGGGAGTTGAGGACTGCTTCAATTTGTGCCAATATCGTACTCAACTCTTCGTATGCAAAATGAGCATTTCCTATAATGCGACATAAATGAAACTTACAGGACTTGACCCCTGCCTCCCACAAACCACCGAAATGAGGCGAGTACGGCGGAATAAATGTGAATTCTATTGAATTGTTAGTAGTAAAATCTATAATGTCTGATTTTGAAGAATCTAAAAATTTTGAAAATTCCTTTAATGCTCCTACAAAAGTCGTGCCATTGTCAGAATAAATCTGTAGTGGTTTACCACGTCGAGAGATGAAACGCTTCAACGCCAGCAAATATGCTTTAGTAGTAAGACTTGTGACCAATTCTAAATGTATTGCGCGCGTAGTAAAACATACAAAGAGACATATATAACATTTCGTTAACTTTGCCCCCCTCCCGGCATGGTTCAGCATGAACAATGGCCCAGCATAATCCACGCCACTACGTATGAATGGATACCCTGGCTCCAATCGTTCGGTAGGTAAGTTACCCATTTGTATGTTTAATGGTCTAGGTCGCATACGCTTGCACCTCATACAGGTGTGCACCACTTGTTTAGCCAAGTTACGCCCTCTAATAGGCCACCAAGTATCACGAATTGTGGCCAGTAATAACTGAGGCCCTGCGTGTAATAATGATTTATGTTGATGCTCAAATATAAGGCGAGTCAATGTGTGTTTACCACACAACAACAAAGGATGTTTTTTATCGTACGAGAACGAGTCTGAATATGATAGTCTGCCTCCTACTCTAATCAAATCGTGTTCATCTAAGAAAACATTTAAACTAGAAATACTGCGTGGGCATTTTAATTGACGATTTTGTTTTAATGTTTTATAAACATCTAAGAAAGATTGTTGTTGTGCTATTCGGGTTAAAGTTCTAATAGAAATATCTAATTCATCCATCGATAGGCAACCTGTGAGCCGTTCTGTTTTTAGTTTTGTGCGGCTATTGTTCATGAAACGCATAATGTACGCCACTACGCGTCGCAAACGATTATAACATGAATACCTATCGAATATAAAAGAATCAGAATTTACTTGAACGAGTAATGAAGTTTTAAGTGATTTTAATTCAGGTAATTCATCGTTATTAACATTATTATAAGAATTAATATCATGTTCCCATTGTGTGTTAGGAACCTTTAGGAATGGCGGTCCGCGCCACCACAACTCACAAGTCTTAAGTATATCTAGATGCACACCGCGCGATAACAAATCAGCTGGATTTTGTTTACCGGCTACATGAAGCCACGGCTTATCGCCCGTGAGTTCATTAATCTGTGCAACGCGGTTCTGCACAAATGTTTTTAATAAATTAGGTGACATTTTGAGCCATCCTAAAACTATTGTTGAGTCTGACCAAAAGTAGACGTTATTAAAAGATAATCTTAATGAGTTACAAATTTTTGTAAACAACTTTGCAGCTACTAGCGCGCCACATAGTTCTAAGCGCGGCACGCTAACAGGTTTAACGGGAGCGACCTTACTTTTCGCACATAACAACGTGACTGATATCACCTGTGCATCTGTATAGCTGCGTACATATGCGCAGGCGCCGTATGCGTCTTGCGAGGCGTCACAAAATATATGTAACTCAAGAATGTGTGTATTTTCTCCAATGACATAACGTGGAATGCGTATGTCTTTTAAATTAGGTAATTTATGAATGAATTTTTGCCATTCTACTAGTATATGGTTAGGAACTGCGTCATCCCACCCTATCTTACATAGCCACATCTTTTGTAATAGAATTTTAGCTATTATTATATTTGGTGTAAGTAAACCTAAAGGATCATATATCTGCGCGATGACTGAAAGAATATTGCGTTTGGTAGTGTGAGTTACGTCATGATCACATTTTGTGCTAAAATACAATTCATCGGATGAATAAAACCATCCCATACCTAGTGTTTTGGTATGACAGTTTTCTCCTAGTGTGAATTCCTTAGAAGTAGACGGTAACTCTGTTTGTGGAATTTCTGAGTTAAATATCCATTTTCTAAGGGAGAAACAACCTGATTCTAATACTTCAGAGACATCTCTGCATATTTCTAATAACTTTTGTTTATCCTGATGTCCCGTTATTAAATCGTCAACGTAAAAGTCGTCATTAATTACTTGTGCGATGACGTCATCTTTACATTCTAACGCGAGTTGTTTTAAACATCTAATACTGAGATACGGCGCAGACGCCGTCCCGTAAGTGACGGTGTTAAGTTGAAATACACCGAGCGGCTCAGATGGATCTTCCCTCCAAAGTATTAGTTGCAGATTTCTCTGATCAGGCTGAACTAATATTTGCCGATACATTTTCTCAACGTCGGCGCATGCTACATATTTAAATTGTCTAAAACGGAGTAAAATTGAAAACAAATCATTTTGTAACGTAGGCCCAATGTGTTGTATGTCGTTTAATGATTTGCCCGAAGTGGACTTTGCACTTGCGTCAAAGACAACTCTAAGTTTGGTTGTTGAACTATTTTCCCTGTAAACACCATGATGTGGTAAGAAATAACAAGGTGAAGAGTATTCTGTTATGCGACTCATGTGACCCAGACCTAAATATTCACTCATAAAATCGTTATACATTTTTCTATAGCTCGGCGCGCTCCTAATTAGTTTGCGTTCGAGTGCAAGAAACCTGTTTTTTGCCATAGAAAATGTGTCATGTAAAACATCAGCTGATTGACTGAGTGGAATGCGCACAGAAAAACGGCCCTTAACGTCACGTAAAGTCGTATCTGTGAATAAATTTTCGCATGCACTTTCATCTTTAGTGAGATTTTTGTGTGTTGAAGTTATTTCTTCCAGTTCCCAAAATCGTTTGAGTTCTGAATCTAATGTTTGCGTGAAATTACAATGACTTAGGTTAACGCGTGAAACCTTTTTATGTACAGTTCCCGATATGATCCAACCAAGTTGTGTGTTTTGTAAGTATGGACCATTCGGCAACCGTATCAGACCTTCACTAAGCAGGTCCCAGAACTTATCTGCCCCTAACAATAAATTAATATCGCCAGACAGATAGAATTCTGGATCGGCAAGTTGAACATTGCCTGGTATTTCTATGTGATAATTACCTCCTAGTGATGGTAATTGTGCCGTAATACGAGGCAAAACTAAACAACTAAAGTGCGTGTTATATGTGTTCGTTTTGGATCGCAACTGAATACGACAAGATTGCGTGGATTGGGAAATAGTGTTACCTACCCCTATTACTTGAACAGTGGACTGTATCAATGGAAGATTAAGTTTTTTACAAAGCGATTCAGATATGAAGCAATGTTGGCTCCCATTATCGAGGAGAGCTCGCGTTGTGTGATAGTTATGATGTTTGTCCGCTATTTCCACTAATGCGGTCGATAATAATACCGGATTTAAAAAACATTGTGCTTTGGTATTATTATCTTCCTTGTATATTGTGTGCGATTTGTGAGAAGTGGTGAGCGGCATCTGTATGTGTGAAGCACTCGTATCATTTGACTCAGACTGTGGCACTCTTTGCGTGATTTGAGCAACAGCTGATGATGTACGAGCATCTACAACACCATCTGTGTGAATTAAGGTGTTGTGTTTTTTGTTACAATGCCTGCACGGCCCATACCAACACTCGTTTACTGCGTGATCGGATCGTAAACAATTACGACATAACCTTTTCTCCTCAATGAAATTTAGTTTATCTTGAAGAGATAAATTTAGGAAATCTTCACACGAGTAAACCGGGTGATTGGAACCGCACTGAGCGCATTTGTAACGTGGTGATTTTTTGTTATTGTTATCTTTGCGTGTAATAACATGACTGTGTGATTTGGTGACCGACTGTTTCTTTGTGTGAGTGTCTACTGATTGTTTGCTTTGAGGCCTAATCGATTCTAAAAAATCAGCACGATCCTTGAGGAATTTCATTAATATAGACAGCTTTAATTTTCCTATTTTCGGGAGGGTACTTTTATAACTTTCCCACTCGCGATCGGTCGAAGAATCTAACTTGGAAGTTATTATGTGGATAATCAAAGTATCCCACATATCTGTAGGTTCGTCTAACGTTTTTAGCGCCCGAATGTTTCTTAAAACTGTATCTATCAATTTACGAATTTGAGAAGCTGATTCTTTATTCATCGTTTGAGCATAGAATAAAGCTTTAACGTGATTACTAACTAGCAAATTATCATTGTTATATCTATTCTCTAAAAGACTCCAAGCAACTAAATAGTTGTCGGAAGAAAACTCCAGTGCCTTAACTACTTGTAGTGCATCACCTGTAAGAACTGAACGTAAGTAGTGGAACTTCTGAACATTATCTAGATTGTCACTATTGTGTATCATTGATAAGTAAGTATCGCGAAACTCGAGCCATTGATCGTACGAACCGTCGAATTTCGGTAATGAAATTGTGGGTAACTTCATGCAATTAAAAGTGCGACTTTGACCACTAACATTTTGAGTGGAAGTATCTTTTAAAATACATTTAGCCCTGCCCACAATAGCATAAAACTGATTTTGAAACGTTTCTCTCTCTAGTAGTTCCCCGTCCAACTGACTATCTGACACAATGGAATCTAATTCATCTTGTATAATAGAAAATTGATCGATTAGCAATTTAAAGGCCTGAAAACGCTCCTCTAACTCTGCTTTTTGAACGTCCGTTATTTGCGAAACATCTAAGGACTGCGCATATTTTGAAAACAAAGTTAATTTTCGTTTAACGGTACCTCTTTTTTTAACTAAATCGCGAATG
Organism: Agrochola lychnidis; assembly: GCA_963680765.1. Lineage (NCBI taxonomy): Eukaryota > Metazoa > Arthropoda > Insecta > Lepidoptera > Noctuidae > Agrochola > Agrochola lychnidis. Next base: position 22,962,696 of record OY796856.1, read on the forward strand.
ATATCTTCACTACTTTCTATTTCTACTATTGAATGCCTCTTATTGTTACTCATTTTGGTGGTTTGCAAGAGAGAAAGATCAAGTACTTACAGTTGACCGGCGTGTGCCTGAGCGATGTAGGTAGACGCACAATTTTGCACCGTAGTCGAATACTGGAATATTGCGAAAAATAACGATATTAGCACAAACTGAGCACAGGACTTTGGAAGGAAATTGGGTGGATTGACCTGACCGTTGCTGAAGATGGTGCTTGCTGCTTCTGATGAACGTTCGGCTCGAAGGTCCAAATATGTTGGGGTTTCTGCGTCAGGTCGTCGTCGTGTCAGCGTCGTGGAATAAATCAGACACAAGGCTCCTTATTAATAACGTGTAATATATCGTTTTACAATAGATATAAGTATTTTTACAGTTTAAATAGATTTAGCAATTACAATTTGCGTGAGTACGTTAGCGTGTCATCAAGACAGTGAAAATCCGTAGCGCGTCGCTAGTGTCGCGCCGTGGTCTGCCCCTTCCCCGTGCGCCGCCTTCGTCTCATCGATTGGTTCTATGTGTTGCCAGTAGATGGTGCTGTGGTCGTCAACAGTACTTGTAACTTAGTAGTTTCCCATAGCTTACGAAGTTTTCCATTTTTTGTGAATTAATACATTCTATGAACTATTACATACACAATCCAAAAAAAAAATCGTTTTACAAAAAGAGTTTAAAAAAACAGATGTAAATCGAACTTACTACCCCGGGCGGCCTACCACCAGCTCATAAAGCAGTATTTTTTTAATGTTACTTCAGTGGGAGAAAGAGATGGAGCTATACATCCTGTAGAGCTTCATCTCTTTCCCACACTGAAGTAAACTAAAGTAATATTAAAATAATACTGCTTTTAAGCTGGTGGTAGGCCCTCAGGACTTCAAATCATTCGTCCAATCGCTTACTTATTCGCTTTGTTGAAAGTTAGCTAAAATAGCCGTTCCTATATAAAAGGTAGCGTGATGATAATCATTTAAAAAGTTAAATCGGTAACTACCTATCTACAATATCCCAACCTTTTGGCGCGTCCTTTTACAATTTGCAGAGAAAAATACGAACATGATGTAATATTGCTCATCCCCCATAGCAAATAGCGTGATAGTTTATGCCCTACGGTTGGTACAGACAAACATTCTAAAAACTTTATTTTCCGCATAAGAATCGATCCCAGACCTCTTAGCAATAACTTTCTTCAAAAAAAATTAACTTCGTTACGATTTTATTATATCTATAGATTATAGGTAGATTATCAAAAAAAATAAAAATCGTATAACAAAATGTGAAAAAAAAGAAAAAAAAACCGTAGGTGGGAATCGAACTTACAACCCCACGTTTACAAAGCAACCGCCCAACCGCTGAGCTAATTGCTTTGTTGAAACTTGTCTAAAATAGCCGTTCCTATATATTTTTTGATTGACTGCTTAGTTCCATAAAGGTATAGCGTGATGATAATCATTTAAAAAGTTAAATCGATAACCATCTACAATATCCTAAAATTTTGGCGCGTTTTTTCCCAAAAATACGAACATAATATAATATTGCTCGTCCCCCATAGTAAATAGCGTGATAGTTTATACCCTATAGTTTGACCAGACTTATAGGGAACACCTATGCAAAATTTTAACAGAATCTATCCGGTAGAATTTGCGTCATGCTAGAACATAAAAATACAACATAATGTAATATTGCTCGTCCCCCATAGTAAATAGCGTGATAGTTTATACCCTATAGTTTGACCAGACACACAGGGAATATCTATGCAAAATTTTAACAGAATCTGTCCGGTAGAATTTGCGTGATGCTGGAACATACATACAGACAAACAGACAAACAGACAAAAATTCTAAAAAAAATATTTTCGGCATTAGAATCGATCCTAGACCTCGTAGCAATTACTTTTTTTCAAAAATATTCAATGTACAGTTTTGACTTCGCTACGATTTTATTATATGTATAGATATATTTATTCCTCACATAGGTGAAAAAAAATCGTGAGGAAACGTCGACTTATCTAAATCTAAATTAATATTTTGTTTTTGCTTTTTATTTGCTTTTTTATTTGTTTGTTTGTAATAGATAAACTCAAAAACTACTAAATCAATTAAAAAAATTATTTTAGCTATAGAAAGTTACATTATCAGCGAGTAACATGGGCTATATTATTTTGTGTTAAAGGTAGAAGATCCTGTGTATAATGTTCTCGAATAATTATCTTTTAAATGTAAGTTTTAAGTCTTATAAAGAAGCATGTTTATAACATTCATTGGTAGACAAACGGTGGCCACTGCAGACTGTTTGTCTCTGCATAATCCAAAGGTTGACGTAGAAAAAAAATAGGTGGATCGTTCAGATGTCAATGTATACACTTTTATAATAAACTTCCAAGCCACGTACAAGATCTAAGCCTTAATAAATTCAAATCATTCATTAAACGTAAGTTGTGCCAGAAAGCTTTTTATACCGTTAAAGATTACCTTGAGGACAAAAAGGCTTGGGATTGAGCTGCTCCAACTATTATTTATATTTTTATATTTTGGAACTTTGTTTATTTTGCAAACTTCAAAATCATATTACACACAATGACATGAATATTTACTTTGTCAAGTATAACATTATTATTATTTTAATTGTTGTGAATGTGAGGACTATGTAGCTCATGTATATATATTTATTTATTTTTCTCAGTTACTTCTAATGATAATCTGGCAGTTTTGAGTATTTTATGTAGCCTACCCAAATGTCCTTTCTTTGGTATTGTTCTTCGAATCGTTGAGCTCCTTTTAAGTTCGAGTTGAGCTGCACGATTACTGACAAATGCGTGCACTGACTGGACAGGTCCACTCAAATCTGTATGGTTCTTTCCTCAAAACACCATTTTAGACACAAATCTACATGGTCCTCAAATGAAATGCTCTGACCAAGATTATTTTCGGTTTTTTTTTTAATATACATATTGACATTAATGATTTTTATATATACAATGACATGAATATTTACTTATAAAGTATTATATTATTTTAATTATTGTGAATGTGAAGACTATATGGGTCATTCCTTTTTGTTTTGTTTTTAATTTTTTCTCAGTTAATTCTAATCATGGTCTGACAGTTTGAGTAATTTATGTGGCCTACACAAATGTCCTTTTTTGGTATTGTTCGTCGAATCGTTGAGCTCCTTAAATTCTGAGTTGAGCTGCACGATAATTGACAAATGCGTGCACTGACTGGACAGGCCCTCTCAATCTGTGTGGTACTTTCCTCTAAAGACCACTTCAGACACCAATCCATGTGGCCTTCACATGATCTGACCAAGATTATGTCTGGACTTTAAAAGAGATTGTGACCTCTGAGTTTGTTTCGGCCTTTCTTCTCAGAGTAGTCAGATAGGAAACGCCGATCTAATCTAGTTTTTAAAATATGATTGACGTGTAAAAGTGTTTGTGCAAACCTACTTACATAAATCATTTATCATTATAATTAAAAAATGTCTAAGACATTAAGTCCGCGTCTGTACATTTGTGTTCTTAAAGTATTAAATAAATAAATTACAAGTTGTTCGTATTTTTATTCGTCGTTAGATTTTCTTTTCAGGAATTTCTTTGATTTAACGCTTAGTGAAACCTTAAGTAGATGAATGTTAACATTACCATAATAAATAAAACATTTTAACATTAACAATTAATACACTTGAAACATACTTCCTCAATTTCAGAATAAATAAAATAATGTTGATTACTACAAGTAGACACAGAATGAGGCCATCACCTTAAAAAAAAAAAACTGCCTGTTTGGTCTAGTGATCGCAAGCGCTACTACTAAGAATAAGGTCCTAGGTTTAATTACCGGGTCGGGCAAAGTGTTATTGGGTTTTTCCGGAATTTTTCAATAGCACCCCGGAGTCTAGATTTGTGCCCGGTTGATGGCAAAAGGCTCGCCCCCGGTTAGATGGAACCAAACATAACTGGCGAAATGTAAGTGTACTGTGGGTATACCTCTGCCTAACTTTACGGGGAAAAAAAACTTTTAAAGAAAAAAAATCAAACGACTCCAAAAAAACACTACAATGTCAAAAATAACTTTAATTTCGGAAGTCGGTGTCTTTGGTTTTAAATTTTCGTTTTTTGCCACCGACTTCCGAAATTAAAGTTATTTTTCACTTTTTAGTTGTGGTATTTACCCCACACAAATTCGAATACCACTTACCTGCTATGTAAATAACAGTGAGAGGAACTTATCATATCATCCACATACTAAGTGGGAAAAAATATGTATTATTGAAGCTAACTCAAAAACTACCCAAGCAAAGTTATTAAAACTTATATGGGACTACCTCTGAAGTATTACCTACCAAACAAAAAAGAATAATTAAAATCTATTCATAATTGGCCGAGTTATCGCGTAACAAACATACAATAAAAAAAAAAACATACTGTTGAATTGAGAACCTCCTCCTTTTGGAAGTCGGTTAAAAAGGAGCGACGTTATGTTAAAAAAAATGCCTAAAATAAGATGTCTTTATAGCAAATCGCAACCTATAGTCGTTATGTAAAAATCAGCCTTATTCTGCTATCAAAAATTACGTTAGCACGCCCGAAGGAATTCTCTCATTTGACTGACATCGGGTATTTGTAGCAAATTACTTATTTCGACCTCATAAAGACAGAAACAGGTGTTCCATTTCGATTTAATAAAACAATACAGTCAATATTATATTTCAGAAGGTGATTGTGATAAAAATATGTTTTGTATTGGTTTTATAGGGACTATTTGCTAATTTATTAATGTTTTTGTTATATTATGACTGACGAATGTAAAAAATTCAGTTGTTAACAAAGTTTATTATATCTAGACATAAAAACATACCAAACAATCAATATGAGCTCATTTACATTTACAGTCAACGTCAAGATTTTACATTTAATGTTATTTCAAATGATCTAGTTCAAAAACATAGGTACTAAAACTAACTTCACAACCAATTTATGCCGAAACCTAGAAACAGTTTTAGTGTCACTTAAAACCTCAATTTAAACTATCCCAAAATATACATATTTTAGTGAGGGCAAAACTAAATTATATCAACAAACTAAATAAGCGACCATTACTGAGCCGAAAGCAAAATTACTAAAGGCCGAAGCTAATCAAGATCTATTGGACTCATTAGTGGCTAACGAGAACTTAACTAGGGTCATCCCTATGGGCCTCTACCCTAAAAGCTGAGGTAGGTAATTCTTATTATAGACCCACGGTTGGCGATGCACGCAATGTTACTTTTGTTTTTTGTCTTTTAATGGAAAGGACTGCCTCACTTGTTTTGAGATCGAAATCGTAGTATAGAACTATTTGTCTATACTACGATTGAATCGCTTCATGTGATGCAGAGGAATGAGGAGAATGTCGTGAGGAAAGTTTTGAGTATGAATGTGGATGGCTTCATGAGTAAGAGACCAAAGAAATGATGGCTGAACTGTGTGAAAGATGACATGGCTTGAAAGGGGTTGACTACCGATATGACAACTAATAGAGAAGGATAGAAGAAAAAAAATCACGCCCTAAAAAGTATGAAACATGAAAATATTTCAGACAGAAATCAAGACATAGGTACAAAAATGGTCAAGGTAAAGCCGTGGTCGCATGCTTGTACACCTACAAAGTTATAATGGCAGGGCAGTCGGGTTTTAGTTTTGGACTTACTTTTTATTTAAATTATTTTGGGGTTATAATTTCGTGATAAAGTATTTGCAGAGCATATAATTTTTTTTTGTTCGGGTTTTATTGTATAATAGGTATTAATTTTACAGCCGCGTCGTACGTAGCACAGTCTCACTTTTGCTTGTTTATAAAAATTTAAACATATTAAATTTTCCGCGACAGAATGATAAATCTTAACTGTTGAGAGAAGGAATTGAATTAAAACATTGTGTATAGAGAGTACCAAACAGAATTGATCGAAGTGGCAGTGGTTTGGAGAGGCCTATGTCCAGCAGTGGACACTTTCGGCTAAAATGATGCACCTTTAACAACACCTTTAACAAACTGCATGAATGTTGACATGCCCAAAAGGTACCACTACCTTTTGCACATTCATTGGTGAGGCCAGTTTTGTTTCTGTATCCCTTTTTTTAAGCAGACATCAGGAGACATCAAGCAGATATCTAACTTAGTAATATCAGCCGCACGGGTCAATCGAAGGTCAAGCTACGCTTGCCGAGATTAATCCTTGGATGGATGACTATCCATAACATACAGAAACTCCTCCGAGCACGTTAAGCTATTGCTCCCGGTTGTCATTCATAGATCTTTGACTTTCGTCACGGGTAGTCAGAAGCCCGAAAGTCTGACCCACAGTCTTACCAATTTATGGGTATCATGTTACCCAGTAATGGGTTGTGGAGGTCACGTAGGAAGTCGCTCCATGTAACATACTGGTATTCAGCTGCATCGGGTTTGAATGGAAGTTGACCTAAAATAGTTGTGAAAAAAGTCTAGCAAGAGGATGATATAAGCAGATATCGAATGACGAGAATCAAGTTAGTGTAGCAGGTATACCAATATGTATGTCGGAGACGGGTATGTGACTTTCGTTATTATCAGCGATATTTTAACTACTGTGGGCGTAGTGTGGGTAGTGTTGGTTAATGCGCAATATAAAAACGGTTTGCAGTTCAGATCACATTATAATTTACTATCAAATGAATCACACTAGCTAAATTATACACACACTGGGTGCGACGGCGTTTATTAAAATCACCAATTAACAAAATGATCACAAATTACAACTAAACAATAACTGAGCACCACGAATCGAGAACAGTTCCGCGACGTCTTGACTCCAATGCGACCAAAGGTTGAATGCCCTCCTCGCCTTGGCCATCAAACATCACGACTCTGTAGAAGCGCGCCTTTTTTGGTGTCGGTAAATCACTCTTGATGTCGCCAGTGGCGCGCTTGCGATTCGTTTCGTGTCTGTACTAATGACCGGATCCGACATGTATATAATGCTTAATTAAATAAATTCGTCTAACTAGAGGAGGGAAGGGTTTCGACGGGCTTGTGGCTAAGTAATAGCAGCCACACGGGTCGATCTATCAGGTTAAGCTACGCTTGCCGGGGTTGGTCCGTGGATGGGTGACCATCTTTATATACCAAGACCCCTCCATGCCTCAGAAAGCAAATACTGTTGGAGCTGCTGAAGATTGTAAGACCATCTTTGCATTGTATAAACTCAATCTCCTTTGTATTATATAATTGCATAGCACACTATGTGAGCACTATGTACTAAAGAGTTACCATTTACCGGGTAATATGTCTTGCATTGACTTGAATGTGCCCTGGCGGCTGTGAGTATGTCATGCTCACTCAAATGTTTCGCTGATGGTGGCGCGTGTGTTGGATCATTTAGCTGGATCATTCATGTTGAAATTATACATGTGAGAACAATATAGAAAGACGAGCACGTGAGAAGCATCCGTAATAAAAAGATAATACAAAGAACAATTAAAAAATTAAAATAAATTAAAAATAAGCCATGGCAGCTAAGAGATGACCAGTGTCCCAACTGACGGCGCCCGTTCACGAACATGACGCATGGATTTGATTATCTCATGGAAGAGAAATATTTAAATCGTTAGACTTGCCCTGACCGTACCTACTTATGTTGGGCGAAAAGTGTCAATACTGAGAAGATCAGTGAGCTCACATATCCCGTATATGGCGTATCCATAACAGCATGCGACATGGTTCAGTCTGTCAGAGAGCTTTCAATAAGAAACAGAAACGCGACCATCTTTTGATGCGACGGCGAATATGACGATTTAAATCTGTGATGGAAGTGACGTTGGTTAGCAACATTTCCGCTAGAGCCATGTTTATGTTGCTAGGTATTCGCAATTGCAATATGTAAAGATGCAGTGACTATTTAAAAGTCTTCCTTTACACTATCTACAAAGTCAAAAGGAACGGTTCTAATTTACAATTATAATCTCAAAATTAATCGGCAAATTATGAATACCACTACTGAATATTACAATGAGCAGAAAATGAGTAACGAATTCAAATTTGCGGGCGTGCGGCCGGCAACCGCGTCATTTGCAGTGGGTTCTGTACGTATTTGTGCGGTTCTCTATTTACGCCCAACGAACCTTGATTACGGGTAGTGCTAATGGTGGGGCGGTCCATGTGGTATACAGATGGTATTTTGATTTGTTTATCTGATATTCGTATAGTATTGATTACATCAGTTTTAAGCGTCACCACTTATTTCAATAATTAAGCGTGTTTGTCTGTTTGAATGGCTAATTAAGTAAACATTTTTGGTGAAATACAGTAAGTCAAAGTTAGTACAGTCATTAGTAGTATTATGATTATGACGTGTATTATACATTTTTATATTAAACTTAGATATAGCATAGAAAGAACTGTGGGCCAAATACACACAGCTCCGCCACAGTTAAAACCACTGTAGTTCTGAAGACATTACTTCTCCCTTTACTCAGGCCAAGGCGCATCAAAATCTGTCCCAGGGTTATTTAGTTCCGACAAGATTAGGTTATGCAAAATACGGAGCTGGCTCCGTCAGTTAAAACCATTGTAATTTTAAAGAAAATACTTCTCCTTTAGTCAGGCTTAGGCACATAAAATGTGTCCCAGGTTTATTATTATACAATGTTATTACATGTACGTTACATTATGCAATGTTATTCAATCAATAATGGTTAGAAAAAGTTGTGAGATTTAAAACCTAACCTAACTTTTCCCTACCTAACATAGTCGGAACTGAATAACTCTGGGACAGATTTTAATGCACCTTGGTTTGAGTAAAGGGAGAAGTAATGTCTTCAAAACAACAGTGGTTTTAACTGTGGCGAACGTGAGTGTGCCACCCATACATTTTTGCCCACTATCCTTTCCATTTTCTGACATGTCGCCATTGCACCCGTGTGATGTAGGGGCGGGTCGCTATAGTAATATGCATACATAGGTACAAACATAAACTCACGCCTTTTTCAATGGGGGTAGGCAGAAACAACAAAACGCCACCTACTACGATCGTTACATACTCCTCTTGCTTCGTATACGCTAGTAATATTTAAAACTGTAATCCAATAAATCTGCCTAGTCTTTTTCCAACTATGTTGGAGTTGGCTTCCAGTCTAATCGGATGCAGTTGAATACCATATTTTACATGGAGCGACTGCCCATCTGATCTCCACAACCCAGTAACTGGGTAATATGATACCCCTTGCTAAGACTGGTTGTCAGACTTTCGGGATTCTGACGACCTGTAACGACTGTCAAAGAGCCACAAATGACAGCCGGGACCAACGGCTTAACGTGCTTTCCGAAACACGGAGGAGACTCGGTATGTTAAAATGGTCATCCATCCACAGACCAACCCCGGTAAGCGTAGCTTAACCTGATGGATCGGCCCGTGCGGCTGTTATTACTTAGCCACGAACTTCTCCATAAAACTATAATCCATGTAATACAGTGTGAGTGTGTGTTGTGTCGAAATGAGGGAATCTATGCTTAATTTTAATGACAGAAAAAATGTTTAAAAAAATCTAAATACTTTTTTAATACTTTTTATGGAATTAAAAAAATTGTAACAAAACTGTGTACCTTTTAAACTGAATCAGCTATCGCGATGAAACAAACTCCAAAATGATTGGAAGTAAGTAGGCGTCCACATAAAATTAAAATTGAGAAAAAAAAACTACCCTCAATTGAAAATGAACATGTTTTTTTAGTAAAAATCTGTATTTTTTTCATCAATTTTTACAATAATTGTAAAATTTATAAATAAGATGCCCAAGAGAATATTTTTTTTTAAAACAAAAAAATAAATTTTGTCATTTTTTCCGTCGATAAAATTAAGCATAGATTCCCTCATTTCGATATGTGCACATTATGAAGACTCACACTGTATAATGAAATGCTTACATACATGAAGGTTATTTCTTGAATGTTTATTCTAATTAATGAAGTTAGTTTGTATATCATACTCGAACTTTTCTTCAGTATATATATAGTACATACCTATTATGTATCTAGTTTTTGTGACGTCTATTGTTAGTCTGTTGAATACAGCAAACAATATCCTGTGGTTTTAGAACCAACATTGGTGCTGAATATTGGTTTCTGTGTAATTTTGAAGTGAAAAGTGTACAGGGTACACAGGCACACTGTACTCAATTCGTATAATAAGGTATTACAGCACTACGCCGTAATAAACAATTCTATTACCATGTACCGGGAACTTTAGGAAGTCCCGGACCATTATTGAATACTACTTATCAAGAATAACAAATAGAACTTTGTCTGATTTCTGTTAAAGTTAAACTAAGTACCTAGTCACAACAAGCATAATCAGCTTATAATGTTCCCACTGCTGGGACACAGGCCTCCTCTCAGTGAGAGGGAGTGGGCCGTGTTCCACCAGGTGTGTCCAGTGCGGGTTGGTAGATATCACATGTCTTCGAATTTTTGGTTCTAGGACATGGCGATTTCCTCACAACGGTTTCCTTCGCCGTTTTGAGAGCAGTGGTGATGAAGTGGTGGTGGAGTTACAACAATAATAAATACCAAACATGAATATTAAAACGTAGTTTCATTTCACGTTAAACGTAGTTTTAGTTCACGTAAAGACAAGTCAGTACCGATCGGTGAGGGTAAAATAGCCCCGTATTAACTTATGCTCTCACAAACAAAAAATCGGTCAAGAGCGAGTCGGACTCGCGCACCGAGGGTTCCGTACCTATCCATTATACCGCCATAATAAAATTAGAATCATTTTTATTGGTAAAAAGATACGTGAAAATTTAAATTTTCGCGAAAACTTGTAAGTACCAAAATGTACCTTAATTTTCAACTCTTTTTTTTCGGAATTTTCCCTTAATTTGTGCTGTAAGACCTCTCAACATAAGCTGTTGACTCAGGACCTTGATTTTTATACACCTAATAGGGACTATAGACTTCAGTATCTGGTATAAATTTCAACTTGCTAGGTCCACCCGTTCCTGAAAAAATCGGTGGTGACACACGGACAGACATACAAGAGAGTGATCTTATAAGGGTTCCGTTTTTTACCTTTTGAGGTACGGAACCTTAAAAAACAGGTCTTCTTCTTCGGAATTCGGTTACGTGTTGGGCGCCATCAGTTCCTTTAACGTGCAGCTGGCAGGACACGCAGGACATGATATTAAAGAAACAGGTAAAACATTGTAACCGTTTCTTTCTATAGATCAACCTGGTCTGTACCGGAGAACTCGTTGCTAAATGCTAGTAGGTACCCGATCGTATAATGGTCAGAAACTATGTCCGTCGTTCAAACAAGCTTTGACTGTTGAAGCGGATTGATATCGATTATCACTATTAAAAGTTAAACTATGTACTTTTTAACCGACTTCCAAAAAGGAGGATGGTCTATGTTCTTTTGCACGTTCTTTTTATTGTACTTATGTGAATGTGTTTTATGTCCATCGATATTTGCGCCAATTGTAACGAAAAAAAAAACAACCAACTTCAAAGACACCGACTTATTGATTAAGTTAGTTTTCACTTTAGAGTGTTTTTTTGGAATTCTGTTGTTTTTTTTTGTAAAAAGTTTTTTAATATTCTTGATTGTTGATAGATTTAAGTTCTATCCTAACGTTTGAATTTTTTTTTAAATATAATTATAAAAATACCTTATAATAAAAACCGGCCAAGTGCATGTTGGGCCACGCACAATGAAGGGTTCCGTAGTTGGGATAAATTTCTCCCAAAAACAAACTTAACTTTGTAGTTGGAAAACATGTTCTCCCATACGATGGGAAAACATTTTTTTGCAACTGTAAAGTTAAGTTGGTCGATTATTACTCGTTAACTTGTAGAGCCTACTTAGTTGTGATAGTTTTCCTTTTAATTTTGTTATATAATCTACTGCTGTGATTTTTTTTACACATCCAAAACCAACCATTTAGCTGGCAGGGGGGGGGGGGACAAAAATAGCACTTTAAAGCTTAATATTTCGCAAACCGATCCTTGAATCAAAAAATGGTTGTCCCAAACTTACAATGTTTTTGAAGGATCTTTCCAATGATACCCCACACCAGGGAAAAAAAAAAGAAACATCACCACTTTACGTGTAGGAGAGGTACCTTAAAAAAATGTTTTTTTTAAATTTTATTTTACCACTTTGTCGGCGTAATTAAAATGTATACTATGCCGAATTACAGCTTTCTAGTACTAAGGGCTAAGCTAGACCGCGGACAGACAGACAGACGGACATGATGAAACTATAAGGGTTCCTTGTTTACTGCGGAACCCTAAAAAGGTTATTCAATTAATATAACGGTCTGTATATCGTACGTAATACCTACTTGATTTTATTCGCGGATCACCTCACATCCATTTCAGTTAACCCTCCCTATTGACTGAAAAAAATAAAAAAATAAACCGAAAAGAAAAACTCTAAAAGAGGCTTCATCAATATTCACATACAGTGTTTTCAATAAATACATACGATTCTGTATCATTTACATTGGGACAATGAAAACGTGGACTTTTTACGGGAGCTTTTTATTTCATCTTTTTCAGAGCACGGGAGCACTGAAGGTTATTGATCATCGGACCGTATTAAAACGCAAACACGGGGTCTTAATTTGCATGTCTCTGTAGGGCTGGTGATGCGAAACTTTTTGCTTTTGTACTTTTTTTGCTTATTGTTTTTTTTTTGTGATTATACATGGTCGTTTGGCTGTGTGTAATAAGCTGGTCTATCATTTATTGCCATGTTTGGTGTGTTAAGGGCATAGAGGAATATAGGAAACTAGTTTTTACCCGCGGCTTTGCCCGCGTGGAGGTCAGAAATTATCCCACGGGAACATACTACCGAAATAATAACTTTAATTTCGGAAGTCGGTGTCTTGGGTTTTGTATTTTCGTTTTTCGCCACCAACTTCCGAAAAAGTTTTTATTTTTCACTTTTTAGTTACCAGTGACAGGAACTTATCATATCATCTACATACTAAGTGGGAAAAAAAATACGTATTTTGTAGCTAACTCAAAAAGTGCCCAAGCAAAGTTAATAAAATTTATATGGGACCAATTTGAGAGTATAAAATTTCAACCAAAAAAAAATCTTCAAAATCGGTCCACAAATGACGGAGAAATCGGTGGACATACAAAAAAAAAGCAAACATACGCTACGAACATATAGCCTCATCCTTTTTGAAAGTCGGCTAAAAAGCAAATTTCATCCAAATCCGTTCTGCCGTTTTAGCGTGAAAACGTAAAAAATAAACAAACAAACTCACTTTCACATTTACGATATTAGTTAGGATGAATTGGTTAAGCAGTATCCTCTTCTGAAAATTGGTTAAGCAGTATCCTCTTCTGAAAAAAAATATTTTGAGTCGTAGTCATAATTGTCATCTTTTTGTTCGAAAAGAGAAGTATTACTAATTTAAAATGAATACTGTCGACGGTAGATTGGTACAATGAGAGCATATGTTCAATATTTCTGAAATAAATTTGGTACCAGCCTTAAATGACAAACTCCTATTCTAGGTAACCAGTAGATATTCATAATCCAAGTAATCACATTCCTCCGTCAATTTCACCCAGTCAAATGTAAAACAAGGTCACAAAACTCACAAACATTAACAACAAAACCAATTGTAATTACGTAATCCGATTGTTACAACGGCTAATTTTTGTAACAAAATTATTCATGTAAGCCTTGCAAAGCGACAACCCTGCAAAATGAATATGTAACGAGTAGATATTAAAATATCAAGTGTTATTTACAGCGGGCCAGAGCTGTGCGTGTAGGTAAATTATTCCGTGTCTGCTGTCGACGACGGCTTAGTGGGTCGTGATGTTTATTATAAACAGTTTACTATGGCTAGGGTTTTTGAAGTGAAATCTTTTTGAGGCGCGTTGGGCATTTTTGAGATGAGACTAAACCATTGATTTCGCGACACCATGACGACACCTCATTTTTGTAAGCGCCATTATGCTCTTTATTTACGTTACGGATCAATGTTCAAACTACTTTGAATAAAAGAGCCATTTTCAATAGGGTTCCTTCTATGGCTGAAACGAATCTATTAAAAAATATTTGATTAAATTCATTGATTTTCTCGTAAGCTACAATGTTTTCATGTTTCATACATTGTTTGATGGATTTTTTTAAAAACTATTTTGATGATTTTTTCGTTTCTGCTGCATTATTTTTTTTTTGAAAAGTACAGTATTAATCTCCATTAAATTATCTATACAATGGTATATAAATTAAGTAGGTTTTGTGTACTAGCAGAAGTGTAACAATAATAAACCGGCCAAGTGCGTGTCGGACCACGCACAATGAAGGGTTCCGTAGTTGGGATGAATTTATTAAAGTGAAACTTTTATTACATCGTCTCAAACTTTTTCGTCTGTGTGTTGCATGTCGCGTGACGGTCGGCCGCGGAGTAGGGATAAAGTGAAAGGTGCTCGTCAGAGCAGCCAAGGCCAATATGGCGGCGCCTACAGAAGTTTAACTTTTACCGTGGTTTCATAAAACCACACAATTCTTTTTTATAAAAACAAACTTAACTTTGTAGTTGAAAAACATTTTCTCCCGTACGGAATGTATGGGAAAACATGTTTTTCAACTGCAAATATAAGTTGGTCGATTATTACTCGTTAACTTGTAGAGCCTACTTAGCTGTGATAGCTTTTCTTTTAATTTTGTTATATAAACTACTGCTGTGATTATTTTCACATTTCCAAAACCAACCATTTAGCTGGCAGGGGGACACTTGACTCCAACAAAATTAGCACTTTAAAGCTTAATATTTCGCAAACGGATCCTTGAATCCAAAAATGGTTTTCACACACTCACGATGTTTTTGAAGGACCTTTTCAATGATATCCCACAACAAGGGATAGAAAAAAAACATCACCACTTTACGTGTAGGTGAGGTACCAGATTTTTTTTTTCACAATTTTTTTTCACCACTTTGTCGGCGTAATTAATATGTATACTCATGCCAAATTAAAGCTTTCTAGTACTAAGAGTCTCGGAGCTAGACCGCGGACGGACAGACAGACAGATGGACATGACGAAACTATAAGGATTCCTTGTTTACCACGGAACCCTAAAAACAGGAAAAAATAATTTGAAAGGAGGCAAAACAAATTTTTCGATCGCAGAGCACTCTCTAATGCTTCGCATTATGAGTCGTGCAATTACGTTGATCGTTTTGATAATGGAGTCGGCAGCCTAGCACAGTTTTCAGGGGCTCGTTAGATCAGAAATAAGCTGTACAGAATCTGAGATAAGAAGTCCACACTACAATATCTTCACCAGAAGTCCCAGAAATCACTGAGTCATTGCCCTGCACAGGCACTGGCATAATAAAGACAAACAACAATTTTTTTTTTGGAAATTATCCTCCCGCTCTGGGAGAAGTTATTTCGGCGGGAGGGCGTGTCAGACTCTTACTGACTAAAACCCACCCGTGTTCCTTCGGTTGCCCTGTTGCCGGGGGCCACGATGTCCCTATCGGTTTTCTTCGAACCCCCGGCAGGCATTGGCCCTAGCGGACCCCGTCAATTCTGGTGACATCTCTTTGAGGCGCGCGTGGAACACAATGCGCCGTCGACCCGGGCTTGGTCCTTATCGGACGGTGAGCTACCCATTGCTCACCGTCCGCAAGCCCGCGCCTACGGTGGCCGGAAATCTGATGACGTGGACTTGAGAGTTTCCAGAGTTCCCGGTCATGGGTTTTCCTCTTCTACATTGGCCCGGCTGTCGCTTTAAGATCGTCGTCCTCACTTTCGTGTCGGGCGTCCTCTTTCCCTTAGATTTTCCTAGATCAAGAATAAGTTGTACAGAATTTGAGATAAAAAGTTCGCACTACATCTTCACCAAAACTCCCAGAAACCACAGAGTCATTGCCCAGCACTGGCATAAAGACAAACAACAAAATTATAAATCGTTACCCCAAAATACCTTAAAACCCTGTTTAATATTAATAAGATTTCCATCAGAATGCCGGTACATATTTAAGTCTGTCCCACGTCGAGTTCTGTTCACAAGTCCTCCTCATCAATTCCAAGTATTTAAGATTTAGTCTGCGGTGAAGCAACTCGACTCAACAACTTAGCTCAACAACTCACCTTGGTAACTTCTAAAACTCAACAACACTTGTAATGTGGATATTGTTGTAAAATATGTTTACTTGTTACTAAATAGTGTGGGAGCTAGGCTGGTGTTAGAAGTCAATGTAAAGTACTTCTAAGTAACGTAGAGTACTTAGTTTGTTTGTTCTGTACCTGAAGTTCTTAAGCAATTTCGAATGATGAACATAGATTTAATAATAATCAGAGTAGAAAATTTTACCAGTGTCAACAGTTTGGGTCTACGAGATTGCTACGCCGTAGCTGCTGTCTACGTTGCTACGTAGTTCGTAGCCGATTATCGCGTCAAGTCATTAACATGAATTTGTTTAGCATGTGTGTGGTATTTTTATTACGTAGTATTCTTCATCTCTTCGTGTGGTTAGTGACTGACCTAGTTTCAGAGTTTTAAAGCCACCGATAGGCCCCTGACTTGGCTTCACATGCCGTCGAAAAATATCTCTTAGGCATGCCGATTTCCTCACGATATTTTCCTTCACCGTTTTTGAAGCAAGTGATAATTTTACTATACACACATGAATCCGAAGAGTCAGAGGTGCATGCATTGGGTTCGAACTCGAGACCTATGGCTTGGCAGTCTGACGGTTGCACCAGTTTAGGCTATCACTGCCACATTGCGTAGTATTACGAGATTAAATTAATTACGTAATTATAATAGATTAATCTACTCATCAAAAATAGTGACATCTTGAAATAATTATTTTCATTAAAAAACCTTTGTAGTTCACACCGAAATCTAATGTGAGCACGTTTTTCTTATGTGCTTAAGAGGTTGGCTATATTCTACGTGGCTTGGTCACAAGTAGCCGTGCATGCAAACCGCACGGGACCATTAGTTGTAACAATTTGTGGGAGGCTTACGTCCTGCTCCTTGGTACACATCTTAACTAACGGCATAAGGTAGCATGCAAGTGAAAATGGGAATTTGGGGACGTGGGGGAAACTCAGAGATTATGTCATAAGGGGGGAAGTTCTCTTGTGTATAATTAAAACAAACTACGGTCAGCTATTCAAGAGTTCCTTGTTCATAAAATTCGCTTTTCTTTTGTTTTGAAATTGTTATCTGTGTTTGGGGTGTTTCGAACAACTTCTTTGGTTTACCAATATAAATAAACTGTAAACAAATTAACCTATTATGGTAAATTCAACAGGGTAGGTAATAATCACAATAGTCTCCTGAAGGCTGTGGCGGCAGATACTTCCTCCGCCATAATAAGGCAAGGCTTATACCATAGTTAGACCATTACCATTTCTTGTTGTGTCTAGATGTTGAGTGGTCTTCTCACAAATTCGTCTTTAGTTTTAAGTTACTAACAATAGTGATTTAAGTGCAAACATGTTATTAACAATTTATGGATCTTTTTGTGTTATCCGAAATAAGTTTTTTTTTTTATCAGAAAGCACGTAGTTGACTTGTGAATTTGAATTTAAAAAGGTTTTATTTTTTTAAGCTAATAGCTGCGCCTCGCGGTTTCACCCGCATAAGTCTCGATCCCTTAGGAATATCGAGATGAAATGTGTTAATCCAGGTTATAAACAATTTGTGTGCCAAATTTCATCCAAATTAGTCCAGCCGTTTGAGCGAGAAGAAGAGACAAACATACACACACACTCACAAACTTTCGCCTTTAGTATATAATTATAGTGTTATACTGTCCCACTGCTGGGAAAATGTCTCCCCCATACTTCTACATGCATCTTTATCTGCGATCTTTACCGGCCAATCAGTCAAGAAAGAGTCTAGGTCATCGCGCCAGCGTTTTTTAGGCCTGCTTCGGTGCCGACGTCCGTCTTCCGGCACCCGCTGCGTGACGATCCTGGCCCATCTGTCCTGAATGCATTAGGACAGATGGGCCTGTATGCAAACAAAAACTATACAACAAAACCGGCCAAGTGCGTGTCGGACCACGCACAATGAAGGGTTCCGTAGACGGGATGAATTTATCCCAAAAACAAACTTAACTTTGTAGTTGAAAAACATTTTCTCCCATACGGAATATATGGGAAAACATGTTTTTGCATCTGCAAATATAAGTTGGTCGATTATAACTCGTTAACTTGTAGAGCCTACTTAGCTGTGATAGTTTTCCTTTTAATTTCGTTATATAAACTACTACTGTGATTTTTTCACACATCCAAGACCAACCATTTAGCTGGCAGGGGAGACACTTGACTCTTACAAAAATTTGCGCAAACGGATCTCTGAATCCAAAAATGGTTTTCACGGCTCAAATGTTTTTGAATGATCTTTTCAATGATACCCCACAACATGGAAAAGAAAAGAAAAAAAAAAACATCACCACTACGTGTAGGAGAGGTTTTTTCATAATTTTGTTTTACTTCTTTGTCGGCGTAATTAATATGTATACCCATGCCAAATAACAGCTTTCTAGTACTAAGAGTCTCGGAGCTAGACCGCGGGCGGACAGACAGACGGTCATGACGAAACTATAAGGGTTCCTTGTTTATTACGGAACCCTAAAAAGGGTCATATCCGTAACCAAATATTATTTTGTACAGAAGTAATTCTCTTTCCTTATCAATACAGTAAAAGCACATTAATTAACTTATATATAAAATGACGTATGACAGTAAATTAGCGAAACAAACCATGTTCCAACATTATTGCAAAAACCGATGCATTAAGTTATAACGAGCTATTAATAAAAACACGTTCGCTGTAAAACGAGAACCCAATTATTAACGAAGATGAAATGGTTTATTGAAACATAATTATCGTGCTTGCTGTTTGATGGGATTTACTGACTTTAACAAAATTAATTTTACGAGTATGGGGATATGGGAGTTTACGTGCAGTGTAGATGAGAACAGGAGAGCATGAAAATTTAATTAAGGTTTTTAAGAAGAAAAAAAATGTGTTTTAGTTTTACCTTGGTAGTTGTAACCAATATTTTGTAACAATATTATGATTTAAAAGAGTGTCCGTGGAGTTTCTTGCCCGTTTTTCTCCATAGATAGGTACCTACTACGCTTTGGAATGGGCAACTAGATTCATCTTTCTGACTGACCGACCCCTTGACAGTTCAAAAGTGCCTGTAATTGGTCTAATTTAAATAAATGTTTCGTGTTTGAGTTTTGAGTTCTTCTAATGTAAATTCAAGATTCAGTTGTTATAAGTGGTACCTAGTGGAATCTGCCCCACCAAATCGAATTAGTGGGGCAAAATTTTTGACATTCCATTTTGCACCACCAGTGGGGCGGCTCGGAGGGGCAAAGTGGAATAATTCCTTACAGTTGTGGTAAAAAAAAGGTATATTTCAACATTTTTATTGATGGTGATTTGATACACTCATGTTTGATTATTAAATCCAATATTAGTATTACATAGCTTTTATCGCGGGCTTTGAGCGCGGCGACCTAATCAAGAAATTCCGTAATGTAACGAAAATAAAACCTAACACCCCCCACTCCGCCTTCCATATAATGATGGTTCCCATGACAACGTGATGTTGTCATGGGAACGTAATTTTTGTTTTATGTCATCACGTCATCGTCCCAAGTGTAGCGTTGACAAATAGGATGTATGGAGGTTACAAATGCTATGCAATAGCTTTACCGCGGTAGTCCCCGAGTGCCACGTTTTTTTTTTTATAAATTATGTTACTATAAACAGTTTTTGAAGGATCGAAAGAATTTGCCAACAAAAGGTTTGATCCTAAAGTGACCTCCTTAAACCTAGGGCAACATACAGAAAGGCTTCTTATTCCACGCAACTGATTTAAACATGAATAAGTGTGTAATGTCATAATCTAAATCTGTTACAAAGTGATGTATAAATCTCTCTCATCTAGTAACTTATGATACCTTCAATCATCTCATAAGTTATAATAAAGATTTGTTACACCAAGGCAAATCATAAAAAAACCAACAATAAAATGCTTCCTCAGATTTTCACTCATAAATATTACCTAGAATACTTCCACCGTTCTCCGAGGAATATTAATAACAAAGACTTTAGTATGGCTTTCATTACTAGAACAGACTCTAGTTATGTCTAGAACTGGTCTGCGCACGCTCTGTACTTAATGTTTTCATTAACTGAAAACAGTTTTCAGATAATATCTGGCGTTGGAGAATAAGTTTGTGCTGAAGGAAAGTTGTCGACGTATTTAAATGTGATAATATGTGTTTGCTAACTATAAAGTTATTTATCTTCATCCATGCTATAAAACCTCTATAAAAGTTTCTGGAACAGTTATTGGCAACATTATAACAGCCAGTGTCATAGTAACCATTACGTCATCCAAACGAGTGTAACAATGTTGTACTAAATTTCATTACGCAACTCGTTTCAACGTTCAAGCGGGGGACAGCAGCACCCGCTGCACGCATGTGTGTGTGATGTGCTGCTGCAGGTGACGTACATACGTGCAGTTGTACTGAATTTCGTGGGAATTTCTTTATTTTTGATCTTGAATTACAAACACCCAATGGTTTCAGAAACTTTTATAGAGGATTCATATCATGGGTGTAGATAAAGTATTGTATGCAACTGTTATAATTAGGTATTAAAACACTCATGTGATACTATTACAACACTCGGCTTCACCTCGTGTGATAAACCTACATTCGTGTTTTAATACCCCTTATTATACAACAGTTGCATAAATAACTATTATGAAAGTGGTTATTGGAGGCGGTTGTTTAGTAAATATGTTAATAAATGTAGCCCTAGTTTGGTATTAGGATTTGATCAGGAACAGTGGTCCTAGTGGAATTTTTTAAACCCATTCGATCGCTTTAACGTTCACTGACGTCAATTTTGTTTGGAACAATTGTGTTGTGTTGGCAGATCAACAGCCAGGTACACACAGCTACATATCAAGTTATACATTTCCAGTATAAGCTGACCTCGCATTGTACGGAAATCCTATACAATGCGAGATCAGCATAAACTGGAAATGTATAGCTTGATATGTAGCCGTGTGTACCTGCCTACCTACAGAAAATCACGGAGAAGACCTGGATGAGACACCACCTATAGACCAGGGAAGTATGGCACAAAAGGGAGCAAAGCTGCCAATGATGATGATGGTGAATTGTGTTTCCCATTACCGTCATTAGAGGATGCCACTGCCGTTTCAGAATAAGTTGAAGTTGATGTTAATAATAATAATAATTTATTTATTTTCTTACCACAAATTACAGAGAATGTTAGTACAAAGTCACAATTATATAATTAATTTGTGGAAGACTGGTGCCTAAACTAAGTTTTTTACAAAACCTGTATGTCAGGTCACCAGAAAATAATGCGATGGAATAGTTATAAAACTCGCACGATTCTCACTGACCGCTCTTTTGATACAATTTTGCGCACTATTTTTTGTTTTATAGGAACATTTACGAGCAGAATTCTCAGCGCAAAATTATCCAGAGCCAAAACAATTACTTGCAGACAATTACTGATCGTTTCGTGCAGGGAATGCACTCCCTGTTACGGAGAGAACTTAATACTTGAGTCGAGAAAACTTATCATCTTAGATGCATTTATATATTATATACCTAAGCGTTTAATTAACAGATTTTAAAAATCTGAGATCGCTCTTACAGGACTTAGCTGTAACATAACTACCAAAACATTGATTAACTTATAATTTGCTCTAAAAGTTAACCATTTGAACCTCATATCTACAAAATTATCTCACGTTTTCCAATTCTTTATAAAATAGGATAGCAGTCAAATGGTCTTATTTAA
Organism: Agrochola lychnidis; assembly: GCA_963680765.1. NCBI lineage: Eukaryota > Metazoa > Arthropoda > Insecta > Lepidoptera > Noctuidae > Agrochola > Agrochola lychnidis. The sequence continues at coordinate 22,984,608 of OY796856.1, forward strand.
TAATAATATAATTAATTATTCTTATTAATAAAATCGACTCGTTGCACTCGTAATGTTGAACTCCAAAGGATTACTAAGAGGATAAAATGGACACAGTAACCTTGCACTACTTATTTTATATTAAGAAGATTCTAGCAGGTCTTAGAGAATATTATATTTTTTGCAAGTAGTTCTTAGTAAGAACAAATTAAAGATTTTAATCTGCTGCATTTTCTTTATTATTTATCAAGTTGAAGTAGACACTTATTTAGTTGAGTAGTAGTAATTACAAGATTAATTTGTATTCTCTATTTTATTGCTATCTAAATAAAATTGTTTATTTTTTAATCAAAGTTAACTTGACCATCTACTGAGCTAAACTCATTTAAGACAAATACGATAATGTCACGGGCTCGATAAAAAGAAGAGCTAGTTTCTGGTTTCATTAAAACAAAAAAATCTTAGCACTGCTTATTATATTATTACCATGAAATTCATATCGTTTTATGTTTGTCGATACGGCGCAAAGATGCAGAGAACAGGGTGTATGAAAACATGTAATCATTTTACTTTACATTATATTGGGTCTTGAATGAAGAGTGAAAAAAACACACTTCTTGTATGGTCCCTTTATTTCATGTTTTGGTGTTTTAGCGGTCATATTTGCTATAGACTACCTATTACTGTCCAAAAGATACAGCCTTATGACAGACGAACGAACGGACGGATGGACAGCAGTGCCTTAGTAATACCCCTCCTTTGGCAGTTGGCACCCTTTTAGGTATCGAACTCTAAAAACTATGCATTAGATATACATTAATCGTATGCAACGCAATTTAAGATCAATCAATCAATTAACTCAGCCTATAAGCAGTCCACTACTGAACATAGGTCTCTCCCAAGCTGCGACATAACACCCAGTTCTCCACTTTCCGTATCCAGTCTGTCCCAGCCACTTTCTTAAGGTCATTGATCCATCTAGCTGGGGGCATCCCACACTACGCTTGCCAATACACGGTCTTCCACTCCAGAACTCGTCTGCTCCACCGGCCATCGGTCTTTCGACAAACATAGCCAGCCCACTGCCACTTCAGCTTGCTTACTCTGCAGGCTATGTCGGTAACTCCGGTTCTTTTCCGGATAATTTCATTTCTGATCTTGTCGTTCAAAGAAACTCTGAGCGTAGCCTGCTCCATAGAGCGCTGACTGACCTTGAATTTGTGGAGTAGCCCAATTGTCAGTGTCCACGAATATACGATGATGTGTATAATACAATAGACGTGGATATATTTAGTAACCTGCTCCGCTTAGCTATTTCTAAAGAATCATAAAAACCCTGAAAAAAATCGACACATGTTTCATCGTTGAGTGAGGCATCCTCAAGATGACGATAGACTTGTCGCGAACTCGAACACGGCGTGTTGTCACATCAAGCGCTGAACGCAGACTGCAGACTGATGATATGTATGTATATGAGTTGCGTAATTAAAGTAGCGTATGTAGTGGGACCCGTGGGCTTAGATTTGGTTTTTTCGCGACCCACTTTCTAAGCCAAAGTGCAAAGTGGTGTCAACCCTTATTTAATCGATTGAAGTAGGTATTTCAAGTCATATCTTAGCATGTAAGTGCTAACGTTTTTGCAGTAGGGGGGGGGGGGGGGACTATGTGCTGTAGAAATTGTAATTAGCATTTTACACAAGCAATGTATATTATTTAATGTATGTTATATCAATTGAGTTATATTTTAACTGAAATATAAAACCCTGCGTAGGTTTCAAAAGCGTACTGCATACATGCATTTTAATCTCATTTCATAAAGTTCAGTCATTTGATTCAGCTAATAAGTTTTTATATGTCTTGTCTATAGTTGTAACAGATGTCATGTACTCTGACAGTTGTCTTTAAACGTACTTAAAAACTGTTTTTTAATCACCAACAGAACAGAAATTTACCTTACTGCCCTCAACTTAAGGTCTATATCGAGCCGGAGTATGTACCAGGGCAATGGCGTCTTGCGTCCTCACTGTGGGAACAATATTTTTCTGAGCGGATTATCTTTGCGAACATCGAGCGTTACAACAAATCATTAACAAAATAATCATTTAAATCTCGAGTTCATGCTAGGGTCTCAGATTGCCATACTCACTCCAGGAGTGCCGACAAAAGTGAAAATTTGAAAAAAAAATCGGCATCGCGGTAACCCAACACGTTGATATTTTTTACTCCACGGTGTCGGTAAATTTCATTACAGTGTCGCGAAATCAGTGGTTTAGTCCCATCTCAAAAATGCCCAACGCGCCTAAAGAAGTTTTCACTTAAAAAATTTGGAATAATAATGCCTCGTTGGTCTAAGGGCCGCAAGTGCTACTGCTTAGAATGAGGTCCTGGTTTCGATTCCCAGGTCAGGCAAACTGCAATTGGATTTTTCTATCTGAAACTCTAAGGCAGCCTGGAGTCTGGATTTGTGCTCGGTTGAAGGCAAAAAGCTCACCCCCTATTACATGGGACTTAAACATAACTGGCGAAATGTGGGTGGAATATAGGTAGGTACACTTCTGCCCATCCCCTCGTGGAAACAAGGCGTTCACCCTCACTCTCACTCACACACTCGCATGCCTACGCTGTGTGTGTGCTGCATGTTTAGCTTTAATTCTCTCTTTTTAGGGTTCCGTACCTCGAAAGGAAAAAACGGAACACTTATAGGATCACTCGTGTGCCTGTCTGTCTGTCCGTCTGTCACAGCCAATTTTCTTCGAATCTAATGGACCGATTAAGTTGAAATTTGGTACATATATGTATTTCTGTGACCCAGATACGAACGTGTAACATAAATAAATAAATTTTGAATATGGGGTTCAGTTTTGGGGGGCAAATAAGAAAATTTAAAATAATAGTTTTGCAAACAGTACCGTGTGACATATCGAATAAGTTTTTTGCGAGGATTTCAAATATATTTTTTATGTAATTTTAAAATAAATACTTTTAAAAGATATTTAAGAAAATCGATGAAAATTTACCATTCCCCCTTATCTCCGAAACTACTGGGGCAAATTTTTTGAAAAAAATACTTAGAATGGTTCTTTACTCATAGATTACAAGAAAACCTATAAGAAGTCTATGGTCTTAAAATAACATGGTAAATCTCTCAATATTGTGCGTACAAACTTACATTTGCAGTTGGAACGTATGGGAGAACATGTTTTTTAACTACAATGTTAAGTTTGTTCTAGGGATAAATTGATCCCAACTACGGAACCCTTCATTGTGCGTAGTCCGACACGCACTTGGCCGGTTTTTTATATTATTATTACCTTCAGTAAGTACCTCCATTTGTATAAGATAAGTAAATGATATTTATTCAAGGTAAGGAACAGCGGAGTATCCTAACATGTTTATTTACTTAAAAAGAGGCTCCAATTAATACTGCCGTCATAAGGAAAAAGGGCACAACTAAAATTTTTTCCGAAATTTAGTTATATACATATTCGGAATCAGAAAAAAAAGGCCCATCTGCCAATATTTTTTGTACAATTTTAGGAACAAGATAAACAAAAATACCGTAAGCGCAAAAGGCACTTATACTGAGCCACGTTTTAAAAACCAATAAAAAAATTAAACTCCATTTTCTACATATTTATAAAATGTTAGATGTGCCCTTTATCATTATGACGGCAGAATAGTTGTTAAGGTTTACTTTGTTAAAAGAATAAAACATTTTGAAAAAACAAATCAAGTTGTTTGTTGTCCTCCATACAGTGAATATCACCTCTCCATTACACTTTAGACGTTTATAAATCCAGTGCGAATCGCAGAGGTTTCTTTGATGTTTCTGATTAGTTTCTTTGATCTCCAAGCTGTGAAATTTTAACAGACGTTCAAGTTTCTTCAGAAAGTTGTGAAAGTTACTTGCAGTGAAGAATCTACGAAGGTTATATTTACATTTCAAGCAGACTGGTTTATTTTCTTTGAGACTTTTTGTAAATTAAGTTAGCTTTTGTTAGAAAATTGTTTTAATTACTTGAAAATTCTCTACTACTAAACATTGATCCAGAATATCACAGCGCGTTTTCACACGACTTTTTGCGTCATATTTTCTTTGCACTTGCCTATTAAAATCCTTATTATTCTAACAAATATTATAAAAGTAAAAGTGAGTTTGTTTGTTTATTTGTTTGTTTGCTAGTTACGCTTTCACACTAAAACGGCTAAACAGATTCGGATGTAATTTGGCACATGGGTAGACTATGACCTGAGTTGGGAGATAGAATACCTTTCATCCGGATATTCCCACGGGATCTCGCATAAGTCTCGACTTATGCGGGTGAAACTGCGGGACGCAGCTAGTAATATGTAGGTATATAATATTTTATTGCAAAAGTGAGTTTGTTTGTTACGCTTTCACGATAAAACAGCAGAACAGATTTGGTAGACCATTACTTGGGTTAGGACGCTTTTTTATCTCGGTTGTACGTTCCTGTGGTATAATTTCCGACCTCCACGCGAGCGAAGCCGCGGGTAAAAGCTAGTATTATAATAAATATATTTCGGTAAATTATATTAAATAAGACGTGTTTATATTATAAGAAAAAGTGTAGCACTGTCATGTTTTTTTCATTGATCTCAAAATTTCAACGAAATTCAGTTATATTATTTCATAATCTATTTTATGAGCTTTTTTGGGTACCAATTCCCAACTTTCTCGAATCCTCATCAAAGTATTCTTCCTCTCGGAATCATACTAACTTGCAGATAACCGACGCTAACCGGTTCCTTGCGGAGTGCAGTATTTGTCAACGTCTGGCTTCAAATAGCTCACATTAACATCCGCCACTGAGACGTTGTGACGATTGGGGAGAAATACTGCCGGGAGGAACGGCCAACAGTTATGGTGTTCGTTTTTTACTTGAAGCTTATAATGAATGATATAAAATTGCAAAATACAGAACAGTCACAACACACACGGTGTCTAAATCTCTTTTTATTTACTTCCCTACTGTATATTATTCAGAAAGAGATTTTTTTAGAAATAAGCATATTTCTTTGTACGTATTTTTCTGTTCTTTTCGTTTTGTCTGTTCATATGTGCACATAAATGGTTAAATAAATAAATAAATATACTGTTCGAATATTTGTAAACGGTCGGTTTAAATGTAGACTGAAAACTCTGCTACGGCGCTTTATTTTGATTTTTTACACGTTTTATTTATTGTTACGCAAACAAGGTTCCATACCACTGAAGTGATAGTTACCTGAGTACCTTAGTACTTAATAAGATCAATTATGGCTGATATACGGGAGTCTAAGGGCTGAACGAAGTGGCAATGTTTTCATTTAATTACTTCTTAAGACAGGCTGTGCTTTCAATAATAAACGTCTTAAGAGGCAGTCAAAAGTTTATAACAGTGAAAATTTTCAAATTAAAACGTTTTAGTAATAGGTACGATCTTAACTATATAGGCTAGGAATATTCCTGTCTACTCAAACGATCCGATCCCGCCTGTCCCTTGCTGCCATCCCCCAGCGACACCCTAAGTCGAGGTCCGTAACCCACAGGGGATGCACTTAGCGCGTAGTCACTTAGATTATAAGTTTTATTCCCTGGCTGAAGGCTTTAATTTATTAAAGGCATTCACAGGATAACCTGGCTAGGTTGACCTGTGAGATGCTATAAACAGAAAAAAAGAAACGAGCGAGCCTTACTTTATAGTACTCGCATTTGATGTGTAACATCTGACATTTCACCCGGTTATAAGCAACATTAAAGGGGTGGGGCCTCGTCAAGGTCGTTTCTGACGGCCAACTCTAGCACCGCACGAGCTCATTGGTCAAATCAAATAGCGCGCTTCCTCGGCTTCCTGTTACACACTTCCGTCCCTTTTCACGAAATCACTCCCACAGATTTTTTGGGTATATTATGTTCTGTGCAAGAAGGCTAAACTTAAGGTTTGCCCAAGAGCGATGGAACGTAGCATTTTGAACATAAAACTAACGGATCGAATTCGCAACACAGTAATATGCTCAAAGACAGGCATCGCCGATGTTGGCGATAAGACCGCAAGGTTGACTGGGCGGGCGACACGTACAAAATGCATCAGGACAGATGGGCCAGGGTCGTTACGCAGTGGGTGTCTCAAGACGGAGGTCGTCACCGAGGCAGGTCTAAGAAACACTGCGACGACCTAGACTCTTTCTTGACTGATTGGCCAGAAAAGGCAGCAGACAAAGACGCATGGCGAAGTATGGGGAGACCTTTGCCCAGCAGTGGGACAGCACAGGAAAGCGACAAGAAAGATGTCACACATCAAAAATTATGCCTCAATTTGGCACATGTCTCTTTAATAATAATAATTTTATTCAATAAATCAAGTAACAAGACTCATAGTGTTAGTAACTTACAAAATACGTTAGTAAAACATTAACACAGAAACAATTTGTGACAAAACATTAAGACAGAAACAATTAAAACACAAAAACAATTTGTGACATCACTGCTGCAAGGTGACGGGCCCAGCCGATACCTTGCAGCAGTGGTTCACAAACGCACAATCTAGCCTGCTTGCTATCATAGATAGGATACTGTTGGTACTGCCCCGCACCCTACTAACCAGGGATGCGCACCGCTTCCGCATCACAGTGTAGAAGCAGTCAACGCGTGCTTCAGCAAACATCCCTGATGCGCTGTAGTATCGAGGCAACCCCATCAGCACCCTGAATGCGTTATTGTATTGGACGCAAAGGGCGCCGTATGATTTCTGAGTATAATGCTTGCCTTGAAAAGATAAAAGCTTTCTAATCTACCAGTACGTATATCCCTCTTCTGTATAATGTGCGTAGCAGCGCGTTATACCGTCGTGATCCCATCGAAATGATTGCCTCCTTATATGGAATTATGTGTTTGTGATGTCTACTCTTTTTGTTTCTACCACTTCGCGTTTGATTCGCACATTTGCCCTGATTTAAGTGTTTGGAATTGCTTTTAATGAGTTTAGCCTTCGTAGTTTTTGGGGAAGATTTATTGGTGGATTGGTGTATTTATTGATTGTTTTGGTTTGTTATAGCAGTTTCCGGGTTCAGTATTGACTAGAATGAATTAATGACATTTTTCAAGAAAAAGTGTTTTTTATTATTAAAAACAATACATAAGTAGGTACTATTATATAATTATTATGGCCATCATCATCTGCCTAGCCTTTTTCCAACTATGTTGTGGTCGGCTTCCAGTCAGCCTAGCTAGATTCAGCTAATTACCAGTATTTTATATGGGGCGACCGCCTATCTGACCTTCACAGCCCAATTACTGGCTTATATACCCCTTAGAAAGATTAGTTGTCAGATTTTCGTGCTTCTGGCGACCCGTAACGACTGTCAAAGATTCACAAATGTTAGCCTGAACTTAACTTGCTTTCTGAGGTACGGATGTATTGGTATGTAAAGATGGTTACCCATCCACGGACCAACCGTGGCAAACGTAGCTTAACCTAATCGATCGCCCCTTGCGGCTGTTATTACTTAGCCACAAAAGCCCCTATTACATATTATGGTATTGGAAAATATTGTAATGAATCCAGAACTAAATGTTTTCAAATTGCCATTATTAATATTTGAATTGTACGCAAATTCAACTATCCAGATAAAGAGCTTTAAATCCCCGCGCTCATTACTGTTTTAATTCAAACTGCAATTTCTTTTAAAACATTCGAACTCACAATTACGGATATGTTTGAGAATAAGCGCGAGATAATTAGCTGCAACTAAAAGAAGAAATACAACCAGAACACAATCTCATTATAATTCTAACTACTTTGTTTCTTTATGCACTCAACTAAGCATAGAAGGGAAATAAAGAAAAAAAAAAACATTGTCGTATAACACAAAGAAAGAAAAATACAATAGACGTGGATATATTTAGTAACCTGTTCCGCTTAGCCATTTCTAAAGAGCCATAAAAAACTCCTGTAATAAATGGACACGTGTTTCACCTCTCAACGAGGCATCCTCAGGATGACGATGGACTTGTTGCGAACTCGAACACGGCGTGTTGCCACACCGAGCGCTGAGTGCAGAGTCTGCACTCAGCGCTTTTACAGGAGTTTTTTATGGCTCTTTAGAAATTGCTAAGCGGAACAGGTTACTAAATATATCCACGTCTATTGTATTTTATAATGGATTTCCGCAAGGTCACGCCTGAATCAATTAACTACAAAGAAAGAAAAAGAAAATCAGATTCTTTTACCTAACTTACTTAACAATGATGAGATAAAACCTTTATCGCACTTCGGAAGACCTTAATACCTATTCAGACCAAAAAAAGAAAATAAAAAAGTTCTTATTATCCTAAGAAACGAGTTTGTTGCTTTACTACGCGATAATGTTGGGTGGATTAGCGCGAAAAACTGATTTTTTGTGGCCCCCTTTATAGCCGTCATAAAAAACAACGATTTAATTTAGAACTTAGTTTCGTTCAGGCGTTAATTCCGGCTTTTTGAATCAATGCTCGCTCCAATCCGAGTTATACTTTTCAACTTTAACGGAAAACTTTTGGCTCGTAAAAATTGAAGTAGTTTTATGCGCCAATAAACTAGCCCATAGGGGCTTTATTTTTATTCCAGTTATTTTGGACGGAAAATGGAAAAGAATGGGCAGGTGATTAGGTGGAAAGTGGAGTTTGAATTTGAATAGTGGACTGCCTATGCTCAGAATCAGAAGGAGAAAGCGAGGAACTATGACGTTAAAATTGAATTTATTCTCCGACCTACCTTGTCAATCACTTTTCTTTTAAAATAAGTACCGTGTAATAGTAGGCTTTCTTTTGACCAAAATCTATGACATAGGGTCGTTGATAGTGATAATAATTTTAATAACCATAAAACTTTATTTAAACTGGTGTTATGTTCGTCTTTAAAAAAAAAAGGATTTTACAAAAGTAGACAAGTGGTAAATGACGTCAAATCATGACCACGACAGAAACGGACGTTTGAAATTTAGTAAAAAATTCTTGGGAGTTTAAAAAAAAATTTGAGCAACAAGCATTAGTTGAATTTAACTTTTAACACTTTTTTTGGGTTTATAATATTGTCTTTTATTCATCTGCCTAACCTTTTCCCAACTATCTTGGGGTCGGCTTCCAGTCTAAGCGGATGCGACTGCCTATCTGACTTCCACAATCCCAGTAACTGGGTAATACCATACCCCTTAGAAAAGTCACACGAGATCTTAAAATTATTTCCAAACAAAGTCACGTATAACATCTCGGTAAGTACATTGTATATATACATACTCCTTATATTATGATCCTCTGCATGCCTCCAATTTCACAGCATATTTCACGTGTGTGTTTGAGCCTGATAGATAAGGTTTCATCTCTCATATTTTCATTTACACCTACGATATATTACTGTTATTTATTAGACATCATCAAAAGCAGGAAGTTGAAAATACAGAACCGTATGTTATTATGAGACAAGTTGAGAGAGATAGAAAGGAAGAGAGAGCTGTCAGTTATGATACGGTGACATGGATTAGAAACTTTTTTTATTCGTATTTAATACAAAATGTATACAGTGATAAGGTTACTGTTACTATTGAGCTCAGAATCGATTGCTTAGAATATTTTGAGTGCAATTACGTAATACATCTTTTTTTTTTTTTTTGGGTGGGAAATTATCAAATAACTTCTCCCGCTCTGGGCGGAGCGGGAGGGCGTGTCAGACTCTTACTGACTAAAACCCACCCGTGTTCCTTCGGTTGCCCTGTTGCCGGGGGCCACGATTTCCCGATCGGTTTTCTTCGAACCCCCGGCAGGCATTGGCCCTAGTGGACCCCGTCAATTCTGCTGACATCTCTTTGAGGCGCGCGTGGAACACAACGCGCCGTCGACCCGGGCTTGGTCCTTATCGGACAGCGAGCTACCCATTGCTCACCGTCCGCAAGCCCGCGCCTATGGTGGCCGGAAATCGGCTCGCGATTCCCGCCCCGGGCGTCTCCTCCTGCGGCGGTTAGGGGCGTGAGGGCGTGAAATTTGCCTCTCCCTCACGCGTTCCGCCTCCTCCTTCGCGAGCATTACCGCTTCGCAGAAGGAGGTGACGGCCTGCCATTTCCTCTCGCTCCGTACCATGGCCTGAACCAGGGCCGGACGCGAGAGATCACCGCCGCCGATCGCCTCTACGAGAACACGGCGTTGCTCCGCCCAAGCCGGGCAGACCTCCACCGTATGCTCCACCGTGTCCTCAGGCCGATCCACACAATGGTGACACCCGGGTGTTTCCTCCCGCCTTATCCTGAACAGGAACCTCCCGAAGCAGCCGTGTCCGGTGAGGACCTGCGTCAGGCGGAAGGTGAGAACGCCGTGGCGTCTCTCCAGCCACTCCTCAAAGACGGGTCTTATCGCCGCGATTGTGGCGTGCCCAACGTAATACATCTAAAATATATTTTTTTGTAGTGAAAACTTCTTTTGGCGCGTTGGGCATTCTTGAGATGGGACTAAACTATTGATTTCGCGATACCATGACGACACCTCATTTTTGTAAACGCGATTGTGCTCTTTATTTATGTTTCGTTACGGATCAATGTTCAATGCAAGTATTTTTACTTTAAAGGTTTTGTAAACGCGATTGTGCTCTTTATTTATATTACGTTATGGATCAATGTTCTATGCAAGTATTTTAACTTTAAAGGTTTCGGAAGTATTATTTTTTATAAACGCGATTGTGCTCTTTATTTAGATAAGGTTACGGACCAATATTCAATACAAGTATTTTTCTTCCACCAAGGCGATCTTGTTCAAGTTTTCATTTCTGTCGGCACTCCCGGAGTGCCACTGTTTTTTAATTTAATTTTTTGTTTGTCGTATCTAGTTGACTTTGACCTCAGACCACATACAAAATTAAATCTACCTGACTGCGACTAAGCCCAAAATGAGGATAATATTTTAAAGTGATTACGGATTCAGACCTCAGCACAGTTCGATTGTCGAAGATACGTCTAAAATTAAATATAGTATATCATAGTAGTAATTTAGCCAATTAGGTTTTAAAATAAAGTGTTAATCTACAAATACTATAATAGACAGTTACACTGTTTGTCCACCACCACCGTCAACGGGACGTCCATGATTACTTGAACCGATTTTTAAATTTTTTGTGTTTTATTGTTTTACTCGAGTTAGTTATCTTTTTGTATACACGTGTTTCTGTGACAAATAAACTTATATAAAGAAAACACTCTTTTCTTGCTAATAATTTTAATTGTACTATTTCACAATCAAACGACGACTAACTATGCACTACATTTTACTATTTAAAACGACTTTTGCCCCACCCAGAAATAACGATAATATCATAACCGTCATTTTTTTATGTTGCCAAAGTAAAACAATACATTCAGTTGCCATAATGAAAATACATTTAAAGTTTCTTATAATATTAACGATTTGTACTTTGAGTGTTGCCACAGTGGATATTATAAATCGATATTAAAATAATACATTTTTAAAATTAATTCAAAGAAATCACGACATTTTTTTTATTTAACCGAACGTGACGTTCCCGGTGGTGGTATGCGGTGGACATGCGGCCATAGTAAACGTATGTATATCGCTACTTCGGCGCCGACATTTCATTCTCGGTGACGTCCCGGTGACGTGGCAGTGGACAGACGGTCTTACCCTTTTACAAACAGCAGAAGACAAAGTTCAGCGCACTTTACCAACACTCAACGCGTTTTTGTTCGCGTGCCTGGATTCATCTGGAGAAGCTCTTAAAGTTTTTCAACTGGACGTTCACAAGTACTACAAGTAGGTACTATCACTATCTGCTAGCAACCTGTTACAGCAAGCTATTGATCTTTAAATCCAACAAGTTACTACTTCACATTACTTTGTGGTTCATGGGCTAGTGTTTGATTCCACTTGGGACTTCTAAAAGCTAGGCAAATAAGGCGGTGTTTGTATAGCGATAGTTTTCTTGTATAGTGTGTACGTGGTTTAATCAAAGGAGGCAGTGCAAATGAAATTGCTCCTGTTCTGTGAAAATGTTTTTATTTTTGTTGAAGAAACTGCGTAATCTTTAGTAAAAATAAAACTTGTTGATTCGCTGGATTTACATAATATGAAAAAAATCATTCATAATTATAAATCTCACACTCAGTTGGAATGTATCGGAGAACATGTTTTTCAACCATAATTTTAAGTTTGTTCTTGAGATAAATTCATCCCAACTACGGAACTCTTCATTGTGCGTGGTCCGACACGCACTTGGGCAGTTTTTTATAATAAAACAAACAGTATTTAATAAAATTGTAAACGTATATAGGTATGCTAGGTATTATAACACGACATTCAAAGAATTCCGTTGCGTTTAAAGTATAGGTATAATTATGTTGGCCAATAGTAGAGATAATTATTATAGCAAACTAATATTACGACAAAAAAAAAAATACAATAGACGTGGATATATTTAGTAACCTGTTCCGCTTAGTTATTTCTAAAGAGCCATAAAAACTCCTGAAATAAATCGACACGTGTTTCACCTCTCAACGAGGCATCCTCAGGATGACGATGGACTTGTTGCGAACTCGAACACGGCGTGTTGCCACACCGAGCGCTGAGTGCAGACACACTCAGCGCACTAAATATATCCACGTCTATTGTATTTTATAATGGATTTCCGCAAGGTCACGCCTGAATCAATTAACTAATATTACGACTACAGTACCTACTAATAACCTTGTAATTGTGCTTTCCGACCACTGAGTCGTAAACGTCTCGATGACCATTCAACGGTTTAGTAATTGGACAATGACTACCAATATTATGGCTTTGTAACTCAAGAAAAAACTTGTTTCAAAAAGAAAATCAACCGACTTCCAAAAAAAACACTTTAAGCGAAAAATAACTTTAATTTCGGTAGTCGGTGTCTTTGGTTTTGAATTTTCGTTTTTTGCCATCGACTTCCGAAATCAAAGTTATTTTTCGCTTTGTAGAGTTTTTTTTGGAAGTCGGTTGATTTTTTTGTAAAAAGTTTTTATTTTTCAGTTTTCAGTTGTGGTACCTACCCCACACAATTTCAAATATCACTACCTTACTATGTAAATAGCAGCGACAGGAACTTAAGATATCATCCACATACTAAGTGAGAAAAAAATACGTATGATTGAACTCAACTCCAAAATCATCCAAGCAAAGATAAAAAAAATATATGGGACCACATGGGAAGCACCAGCTTTCAAATAACAAAAGAATCATCAACATCAATTCACCCAGTCGAAAGTTCTGAGGTAACAAACATAAAAAAATACAATCGAATTGAGAACCTCCTCCTTTTTTGAAGTCGGTTAAAAATATAATTTTTGTGACAAAAATAAAACATTATCATAATCATATTATTTATCTAAATACTAGCTGACTAAACAGACGTTGTCCTGTCAAAATTTCAAAATGGTTTAGAGTTCATACAAAAATTTTATAGAAAAAACGGACGATCATTATTCCCGATTTTTTTTAAATTTCCAGGATTCAAAAAATAAAATCTTTCTATGTAAACCTTATTCGGACTAAAAACTATATAAAAAAAAACAAATCGGTCCCGCCGTTCTCAAGTCTGATGCGATTACCAGCGAACAGCATGTCAGGAGGTCGGAGGTGGAGGTCGGAAAATATCCCACGGGAACGTACTACCGAGATTTCATACCTAATAACAGAGTAAAAGGTCACTGACTCCTATCGCTGCGCCCGCGTTGCTACGCGTAATTTTGAAACTGTGATATCTTTTAAACTATTTATTTAAATGATATGATATCAAGGCATATTTTAATTTAAATTAAATGCTCAATTTAAGTAACACATTTTTTTTGATAAGGATTAATACTATACCGGTCAAAAAAGCTTCGGAAATAACAATTAAATTTTTATCAAATGCTGAAAGATAAAAATGGTTATTGTGGGTCCACATCCTTAGAAGACAGACATATACCATCGCGGATTTTTTGTTGAACTTTTAAGATAAACAATCCCATGGAACATAAATTTGATGTATCTTTTTCGGTTAACGCAGCGCACGCCTGTAAAGCTCCCAGTCGGCATGATTTTTTCCGACTTCATCATCAAATTTCAGCCAATTTACACAAAACCTTAATTAATTATACACTAAAACCTTCCGCATGAATCACTCCGTCCATTGGTGAAAACCGTTTGAAAATCCGTTCGGTAGTTTTTGAACTTATCGCGTTCAGACAGACAGACAGACAGACGCGGCGGGGGACTTTGTTTTATAATATGTAAGGATATTTATATGGTCAGCGCAACATGTCTGTCGTCTTTCATAAATCGCTTTTTTGACATTTTAGTACTCACCCCCGTAATAAGCTTTATTACAAAAGTACACAAGTTAAAAGTGGTAAGTAGCTACACAGAGTTAATAGAAAATTCAACGCACTATGCTAGAAACTGTCTTTATTTCAGCAAGTATAATAAAAACAAGCCACAAGCGATGAAAAATCTTGGTCAAATGTTTTACCAACTCTTTTCCTCCTTACATGAGTACCAGTATACTTGAGTATACCTACAAGTAGGTGCACATAATGTAACACGCGGTGTCTCCGAGGCAAGCTAAATCTCTTGTAATAAATGACACAAGTTTTAATTGTTCGGTACGAAGGAGACCGGTCGCTTCTGTTGAAACACTGTCCCATGATTTGTTTGACGATTTGTTGGATCAAATGTTTGTGCTATTGTTTGACAGTTTGCGTCATATATTTGTCATGCGTTATGATATGAGGGGGGATTAATTACGGTACGAAGACGATTTTTCATGAGCGACTGGGTGGTGTTGCTTTTTGAGAGAGTGTTTGAACTTTTGAATGGTGGAATTAGATGTGTATGTTTTTAAATATTATGTGTGATCATCATAGCATTATAATCAGCCTATAATGTTCCCACTGCTGGGACACAGGCATCCTCTCTGTGAGAGGGAGTGGACCGTAATGCAACACGCGCGCCCAGTGCGGGTCGGTGAGTCAAATCGAATCAAATCAGACTTTATTTGTGAACAGGGTACAGAAAGGTCTTAAAAATATATATTTTAGCGTGATCTCAATGTTCTGCTAATGCAGTTGGTATACAAATAATTTTTTATTTTAATAAGTACTTATAACATGCAATGATAATAATCAAAATAATTAATTAAGATTAAATAAATGACTTACAAAAGTCTAAGTCAATTTCTAATATAATTTAATGTATATAAATGTCAAAGAATAAAATAAAATGTCAATAGCCGTTAATTTATATTATCATTTAAAAATCTTGTATGGAGTCTTCTCTACTAGAAATAAAAATAATTTACTTTTAAATTGGCCAACATTTTATGCATTTTGGTAATTTATTATAAATTTTTGGAGCCATTACAAAAATTCTTTTCTTAAATAATGTCACATGTCTTCGAACTTTTGATTCTAGGACATGCCGGTTTCCTAACAATGTTTTTCTTCACTGTTTTGAGAACAATAGAAAGATGAAAAAACATAATTAGGATTCCGGGAACTAGGCATTAGAAAAAAATAAGTTGAGAACAATAATACAAAGCAATATAAATTATTAATAAAGAAGAAGACGGAAGAGAAAGAAATTTAAGTATGTAGATGAAATACTAAAATATTTCTTGCACTTTCCATGTAGCTAAGTTTATAAAAACTGCAAAACACATAGCACGTAACGTTGTAATTACTGTTGCTTTACGATAACCGTAATGAGCAAAACTACACCAACATTTTAGACGACATTTTCCTTCGTAACCTACATTTCTACCAAGAAATCTAATTAACTGCAAGAAAAAAAACTGCAAGCCCGAAAATCCCATTGAATCCAAAAAAAAAAATATCGACAAAATAATAAAAATCCACGTACAAGCTGACGTAGAAATTCTTTTCTAGCAAAAATATAGTAAGTAAGCTTCCGCTTGGCTCCAAGATGGGACTAATTTATTTAATGAGCGAAGCCGCCGGCTCGCACTCGGGTTGGGATTTAGACTACGAAACTTTATTTTGTGTTGAAAAGTTCTATGTTAATAATTCTTGTTTTATATTGTGAAAACAGCAATTACCTGGCGACAGGGATTTATATTCGGGAAATTAAATTTTTTGAGGTTGGAAGATACAATTGATGTTTGTCATTTTTTTGGGAATTGTTTTTTTTAACTTGTTAGGTACCTAATGTTATTCAGCAGTTAGACACATTTTTTGTTTGATTTTTTGCTAGGTAATTAAATATAGAATTAACTACCAACGTATGTGGCTGTTTAAGGTCTACATAAATACATTACACACACACACATCACATTATTTTATGTGTTAGTTTGTAAGATACATGTCTATGGGCTATTGTACCTTGAAATAAATGTATTGTTAATATGATCATTTCAATTAATTTACATATAAATAATTATATTCATTTATTAGTCGTCTCCCGTCTCTTAATAACTTACATTTCCAGAATGATAGGAGTAGATAGCATTACACCATGGATTGGGAGTACTAGTACTGTAACGTACACACCGTGACGCATAGCGAAACCCAAAAGCTCAGCATAAAAACAATTCATAACTTGGAATCAAGTTAGAATCGAGTGTCAATTCTGCAAAATATGTAGCAGTTACCACGCATCAAAAAGACATGACGTCACACAAATCCTGCATCTCGCAATTAGAGTTTACCGCGCTAACGACATATATAAAACTATCCAACATCAACCGTCGGGCAGTTGCCCGCCAGACACGACACCCGTCTAGTCGGAGGACCCTCCCTTTTCTATAGGGGATGAGTGAACTTTACACCCTGTTCCTCATGCCTCTAAAACTACATTTAGCAAACTAAATACTACACATAAATAGCCAAATATAGGTACAAGGTGTTATTGCAAAAACTGAAAACCTGTTAAGGGGTCATTATACTCATTATTCTGAACAACTTTTACCTACCTAGATTGTTTTTTTTGCAATTTCTGCCTTGGTCCCACCAAGGCAGAAATTGCAAAAAAAAACAATCTGCTGTTCGCATAACTCGTCAAAATGTAGAGGAGCTCGTGACTAAGTAATTACAGCCGTACGGTTCGATTTATCAGGTTAAGCTACGTTTGCCTGGGTTCGTCTGTGGATGGGTGATCATCTTAACATACCGAGACTCCTTCGTGCCTCGCAAAACACGTTAAGCCCTTGGTCCCGGCTGTCATTCGTGGATCTATAAAAAAAATAAAAAATATATTTTATTTCACATAAACCTACAAGGGCACTTATGAAACGTCAGAAACTAGGTGCACGGTTCCGATTGGTCGCTTCCTATGGAGAAGAGCCGGCAAGAAACTCCACGGTTACTCTTTTCAAAATAAATGGTTTCTACAATGTTTCCAAATTACAGTGTTAATAGGTATGGGAGGACAGTGTAAGCATATCAACAAGTACCAGGTACTTAGTAAAATAGAAAACAGTGACAGTCGTTACGGGTCGTCAGAAGCCCAAAAGTCTGACAACCAGTCTTATCGAGGGGTATCGTATTACCCATTTACTTGGTTGTGGAGGTCAGACAGGCAGTCGCTCCATTTAAAATAAGGTATTCAGCTGCATCCGGTTAGACTGGAAGCCGACCTCAACTTAGTTGGGAAAAGGCTTGAACTCGTCAAAATATAGGGAACAGCAGTTTTTTTTTTTGCGATTTCTGGTTTACTCATCATTATGAACAACTTTTTTATTCATAATGATGAGTACAATGAACCTTAAGAGACCCAGGTACAAAGTAGGCACCTTATATAGTTGACTTTTTATAACTAGGTCAATAAATTATGGAACATGCATACTACAAATCAAAACAACAGCAAGCCAAGTAAAATAAACAAGATCTATTAATATCATCACTTATAAAGTTATAACCT